>CM051017.1:19682187-19702187 GCA_027704905.1 Muraenolepis orangiensis
GTCTCCCGCTGACCCCCCCCCGGTGCTCCAGTGAGCCTGTGTCTCGAGTCTCATCATCTCGGTGTGCGATCGGAGCGCCAAACACAACGCAGACAGACAGTAGCGGCGTGCGACTCAAGTCACTGCAGATCAGGGTTCCTCATGGTTTTGGTATGGCCGTGGGTCGCCATACCTTGGCTTCAAAAAAAAAAGATCCCCTGAACGGTATAAGTCAAACTCCTCCCAGCTCCATCTCACCAGCCTAGGAGCTGTAGTTGAGCTTTTGCTTTCACACTGGCAAGTAGTGCGCATTAACTAATCCACCTTAGGGTAGGTGGTTTCGATCACAAAGTAACTAGTTTGGGTGCAAAGCAATAAAACGACTACGGGTTTCGCTTCCCGTGTGTGTGTGAACAGAATCTTTAATGCGCATTACTTTCACTTCACAGAAAACTCACCAGTCTCCTAATTGAATGCGCATTTGCTTCTCTATCATGTGTGAATGGAAACCTGGTATCGAGTGAATTAGAAGAGAGTGTGAACAGCACTAGTAACACTCAGGTGGGTTAAACTAACTGTATAGAAATGCCATAATACTATTGGTATAAATGTAACATATGAATCAACAACTCCATGTTGTGTCACCACAAAACAAACTATGTTTTAATATGTTATTTAGTGAAAGAAACGGTTGTTACGGGTTGAAATGACGTCACTGCTGCAGATCACTCCATGTCCCACTCCATGTGACCCAGAGTCATGTGATCAAGAGACGTTTTGTTCAGCCGGTTCTGCCATCTCGGGTACTTCTTGACCGGACCAGAAAAAAACCTAGAAAAAAAAAACCGAGCGAGCGAGCCCCGTTTTATGTTATTGTTTCTCGTTAATAACAATCTAATAACTATTATAATAACAGCGGTGAAGAAGCGCCGCGTGGAATGCGCGTGACATCATCATTGCGAGAGCCTCTCAGCCAGTGAACTCTATAACTCTCCGCTATCCTTCCATTCACCTCGCCTTTAATCTATCCTACACAGCTCAGCACAGCCAAGCACCAGGCTGCTAAAGTAAAAAAATATATGTATATATATATATATATATATACATACGTACATAAAAAGGACAGATTTACAGTTATGAGTTCAGCTTGGAGGGGGCAGGGGGGGCGGGGGGGGGGGGGGGTTGGGGAAACGAAATGGAGATGACTCCACACAACGCTATCTATCACTTCGCTGTTTTTAAGAACCCTCCCATCTCCCCCACCCCCCCCACCCCCACCCCCCAACCCCCCAACCACCACTAAGTAGATGGCGTAAAATACTAATCGTTTGCATCAGCGGTGGCAGACCTTCCTTTCCTCCCCCCAACTTCACCCCCCCCCCCCCGTTGCCAAGTCCCATTCATTACAGCCTTCCTCCTTGCCTGGGAGAGAGAGGTAGATTAATGGAGAGAGAGAGAGAGAGGGAGAGGGAGAGGGAGAGAGAGAGAGAGGTTAGACGAAAGACGAGTGACAGCAGGAAAAAGGTAAGAGAGAGCGAGAGAGCGAGACAGAGAGAGAGAGAGACAGAAAGAGAGAGCGAGAGAGCGAGAGAGCGAGAGCGAGCGAGAGACAGACAGACAGACAGACAGACAGACAGACAGACAGACAGACAGACAGACAGACAGGACAGACAGACAGACAGAGAGAGAGAGAGAGAAGATGCGCTCTGAGGCCGGTGTGCTTCAGACCTCCGGGGCGGTTGATTTACGCGCTCGGCGTCCTCCCGCTGCACTGCTGTTGGCCCCCGGTTGCTTTTAGTCATGTGATTTAGGCCCGGCTGGACCGGACAGCGCTGTTTTCTCTCTGTCAAACAAGCCCTGATGGAGAATCATGAGGTCCAGATGTTACATGTTGTTAAGTTAGATGTGTAGGTGTGTGCCTGTGTGTGTGTGTGTCTGTCTGTCTGTCTGTCTGTCTGTCTGTCTGTCTGTCTGTCTGTGCGTGCGTACACGCGTGTGTGCGTGTGTGTGTGTGTGTGTGCGTGTGTGTATCTGTGTGTATGCATGTGTCTGTGTGTGTGTGTGAGCAACACCAGTTAGTCACCAACATGTCGTTTCGATTAGTTCCTGCTGCTAACACAAAAATCTTGAGGGAGGAAAAAAAATAATAATTCAGATTGAGATTTCCAGTTCTTTGACAAACCCAAGGGCTTTTTTTTGGTTTGTTCTTCTGACATTGTTGTTGTTTTAATTTCCCCCAGGACGTCCAGTGCATAGACACGTCCCTGATGGACCCGGCCAGCAGCATCACGGCTCTGGTGGGGCCCAACGCCTTCCGCATCCCCCTGTCCATCAGACAGAAGCTGTGCGGCAGCCTGGACTCACCGCAGACCAGAGGCAACGACTGGAGGATGCTGGCCCACAAGCTCCGCCTGGACAGGTGAGATGCCCGGGAGCATCGTCATGGAAACTAACACGAGCCACACAAACACAGTGTTTGTGTGGCTTGTGGTTTTGTTTTGTTGCTTTTGTTATTCCTCTTTTCTTTTTTTTGCTCGAGTCAACCGCTGGCAGACCTCGGTAAGCCTTAGTGTAAGGAGTTTGGGCAATTAGGAAAACACGTTGAATTAAGTCGATTATAGCTTCTGTGCTGTAGCCCCCATTGTGAAAGAACTAAATGATGCATAAACACATCTAAAGACACACAAGCAGACACCCACACACACAGACAGGAGCACACACCCACACACACAAGTACACAAACACACAAAAGTGCACACATAAATACCCATACACCAAAGACTCACAAGAACACACACTCTTTTTTCTCTCTCTCTCTAAAACACACACCAATTACAATCACATAATTCAATGACTTGGGCTAGGGTTTAGTTCACTGCACCTGAAAACAGACGGATGCTGGTGAACAGAATAGAAGGACGATCCGAGCAAAGCGAAGGCAACGTGCACAGCGTAGAGTATTCCAACCAAATGTCCCCCCCCCCATCCCGTCCCTGTCCCCCCCGCCCCCCCCCCCCCCCCCCGTCTCAACACCACATCAGCGGCACGCGGCGTCGAGACCATCAGCGGCGGTCGTTGCGGTTGCACCGTACGCAGGCTGCATGGCGTTGCGACGTCGTGCGACGACACCTGTTGTGCAGCGGTGTTGTGTGCTGATGTATTGTATGTGCGCCGGGTGTGAGGGCGGCTGATGAATCATTTCGGGAAGGAGTAGACGGAGCCATCTCTCTCGGCCATCTGCTCGCTCATTGTTCCACCGCATCGCCGCGGCAACGCGCCTCAGACATCCCTTCCAGCTCTGTCCATGCCCCGTGGTTACCACTATCACTCTCTCTCTCTCTCTCTCTCTCTCTCTCTCTCTCTCTCTCTCTCTCTCTCCTCTCTCCTCTCCTCTCTCTCTCTCTCTCTCTCTCTCTCTCTCTCTCTCATTGTCCTATTGTACCAGGGAGAGGCTAGCGGTTGGGGTGTTCGCCCGGCCAGCCTGAAGGGTCTGGGTTCGAACCCCAATGTCCTCAATGGGGGGGGGGGGGGGAGGAGGCAATCCTTGAGAATGATGCCTTAAACTGGCTAAAACTATAAACCCTTTTCTGGCCCTTATCCGCTGACTTCCCTAAGGTGTATGATCTCACACACACAGTAATAAAAAGTGCTTAACAAGGGAAACAGCACAACAAGAACAAGGAATGAAATGGGTTTACAATAGAATAATATGAATCACAGTGACATCTCAGAGGTATAATTAAACCTGCACTATGTCCCTTTTCTACTGCAGCAATTTGCTCCATTAAAAAGGAGAATGTTTCTCAAGATTAAAACGCACCCATCCACGAGTCAATCCGTTCGGGGGAATCTTTCTCGATAAATACTTTTTTATTCTAGTGCTTTCGTGCTTCTTTTGCCCTCCCCCCACGGTGGGAAAGTCTCAGAGGACAGTGAAAATGTTACGGCTATAACTGTAGCTACAACTCCAGCCTCTAGAGGTCGCTAATGAGAAAGACGTACATAGTTAAGAAAACCACTCCTAAATCAGAAGACTCACACGCCGATTCAGAAACCACAACAACACAACAGATAACACACCCACAAGTCGGACACACACCCCGAGTCAAAAACACACCCACAAGTCGGACACACACCCCGAGTCAAAAACACACCCACAAGTCGGACACACACACCCCGAGTCAAAAACACACCCACAAGTCGGACACACACCCCGAGTCAAAAACACCACACCCACAAGTCGGACACACACCCCGAGTCAAAAACACACCTACAAGTCGGACACACACCCCGAGTCAAAAACACACCCACAAGTCGGACACACACCCCGAGTCAAAAACACACCCACAAGTCGGAAACACACAGACAAGTCAAAAACACTTCCCATGTCAAATGAAACAACATTAACTTTAAACCCAGAAAAGGTAGGTCTCTGTCATGCCGACGCTGTATGGACGCATTGTCCGTCACTTTAAGATGAACAAAAGTATTTATTATGTGGTCGCAAAAAGACACCGCCGAACGGACAGGTGAACTAAACATAGTAGAATGCGTGGCTCTATGTGGCAATAATCGTTGAAACCATGCGGCGTACCTTTTGCAGTGGTTGAGGCAAAGGGCTTCGTTCACATTGAACCAACGGACCACCTTCAGGTAACTATTCGATGGAATTGTTGCCGTTGTCTTTGTGCGACCACATAATAAATACTTCCGTTTATCTTAAGGTGACGGACAGCATGTTCAATCAGCGTCGACATGACAGAGACCTACCTTTTCCGGTTTGAAGTTAATGCCGTTGTGTTTTTGACTTGTCTGTGTATTATTGACTTGTGGGTGTATTTTTGACTTGTGGGTGTGTTTTTGACTGTGCGTGTGTGTGTTATGTGTTATGTGTGTTATGTCCTTGTGGTTTCTGATCTGGAGTTGTTTTCTTATTGTGTTTGGGATTGGCGCTTCAGGGCAACTGTACAAAGTCAAGGTTTAACGCCCGAAAAAAAAGAAACACTAAACTAAAAGTGTACATTTTAATATTTTGTTCAGAAATACTGACTCCTCTCTCTCTCTCTCTCTCTCTCTCTCTCTCTCTCTCTCTCTCTCTCTCTCTCTCTCTCTCTCTCTCTCTCTCTCTCTCTCTCTCTCGTGACTCCACCCCCTCCCTCTCTTAGGTACCTGAACTACTTCGCCACCAAGTCCAGCCCCACGGGGGTCATCCTGGACCTCTGGGAGGCGCAGCACTTCCCCGACGGAGACCTCAACGAGCTGGCGGCCGTGCTGGAGGAGATGGGTCGCCATGACAACAGCATGCTTTCCATGATGGCCGATCACTGACCACGCACCCCCCCACCCCCCTGCCCCCCACCCAACCACGCAAATGTCAAAAGAAAAAGGCAAGCAAATGGCCGGTCACCTTGGAGCCGGCTGGAACATTAACGACAAGGGGGAAAAGGATTCGTTTTTTGTTTTTTATATAAAGAGGGTTTGATAGGGGAGGAGGAGGAGGAGGAGGAGGAGGAGGAGGAGGAGGAGGGAGGGAGGAGGAGGAGGTGTACACAAGGAGAAGGCTGTACAGAGACTTTATACTAACATGGTGGACAGAACTGTTACACAGGGGCCTGCCGCGGGACGTGTGTGTGTGTGTGTGTGTGTGTGTGTGTGTGTGTGTGTGTGTGTGTGTGTGTGTGTGTGTGTGTGTGTGTGTGTGTGTGTGTGTGCCAGCGAGAGTGTGTGTACCTTTGAGGGTTGTGTGTGTGTGTGTGTGTGTGTGTGTGTGTGTGTGTGTGTGGTGTGTGTGTGTGTGTGTGTGTGTGTGTGTGTGTGTGTGTGTGTGTGTGTGGTGTGTGTGTGTGTGTGTGTGTGTGTGTGTGTGTGTGTGTGATCTCGCAGAGGCAAGATGTCCACGTCCTCTTATTTTAATTGTTTTGCGTGCGCGCACACGCATGTTGTTGGCAACATCAAGCAAAGGCGAACGGCGCCCATGGGGAACCAACATGAAACACACAAGGCTGAAACACGGTGTCCAGCGCGCACACCGGCTGTTCACCACCATCCTCATCCCAATCAACACAAACCCCAAAGTAAATAGAAAAATCTCAGCCCGGGAGAACCGACCTTGAGTTGGTGCTCCAAGCGCTAACGTGCAGGAAAGGGAATCGTATCAAAAGAAAAGGCAGGGCAAGATGAGAGGACTCTCCTTCGGGGGGGGGGGGGGGGGGGGGGGGGGGAAGGAGGGGGGGGGGGAACAGGATGTAACAAAATAAAAATGTTCCGATAAAGGATATGAAAAATGAAAGACAGCAGCGGGTGACCCAACGGTAACGGATGAGTAGAGGGAAAAGGAAGGAGGGAGAGAGGTCGAGATAACAGAATACAGTCCACCGCTGCTGCTGTACAGGTTTCTCCCCCCCCCCCCCCCCCCCCCCCCCCACACGTACAACTCGTCTTTATATCGTTCCCTATAGGGAACACGCTATTGTATCGTAGAGGGTGGTGTTTTTATTTTATTTTCTTCCGTTTTGTTACTCGCAGTGTGTGTGTGTGGAGTGCTGTTTTCTCCCCCCCCCCCCCCCCCCTGTTTGCTACGCAGCGGGGGACCTGTCCGAGTGAACAGAGGTCCCTGACCCACTTTCTCACTCTCTTCAGATAGACTTCTTCTCCGGGCCGGCCGGGGCAGCGCAGGCTGCCAGACGGATCTGATCTGGTGTTCATTATGTTCTCAAGGTTCCCCCGGAAGGTTCCTCCGGTCTTGTTTATTGCTGAGGTTGCTGCCACCCAACACACACACACACACAAACACACACACACACACACACACACACACACACACACACACACAACACACACACACCCCCCCCCCCCCCTCCAGAAAAACAAATAGCCAATCTTTTTACAGAGGCATTCATTGCGACAGTATTTTTGTGGAGCGTTAATGGAAGAAAAAGCCTGCTTATTTTTCACCCATGGGTCTTTGTATTTAGCGTGGTCACGCCGTCATGTTCCACACACAAAGAGTTGAACGCTCGGTATTTTTCTTCTGGAAAACACGTAGGAGGAGGAGAGAAAGAGGAAGATGCAGACGTAAAAAAAAAACATGTGTAAAATGTCCACTTTAAGTAAAGTAAAGTGGATCTTGTTAATGTTTGTTTTGACCGGTCGGAGGACGCGCCGTTAGGATGGAGGAGGGGGGGAGGGGGGGGGTTGCCTAGCAACCGCTCCAACCGCTGTCACAAGAGTTTATATCCATCTGTATCCAGGAGCGTTGGGTTTAGAACAATTTAGTGTGTTGTTTTGTTTTGTGGTCCCCCGATCGGCAGAAATGCAACGAGAAAAGCAACTAGGACAAGCTAAGGTGTCGTAAAAACAACAGTTGTACTCGTGTGATGGAGCGTCAAAATACAGCTGGCATATTTTGATGAATGCGAGTGGGGTTTTTTCTGGTAGGATTTGTTGGACGTATGCCTTCAGGTTGCTTTATGTGTGGCTGTCACCTCCATCACTTGCATCGCGTGGTCGCTATAGCACCGGTCAGTGGCCTTGTTGAAGAATAACAGCGTGTTGCGATTTGGTTGCGATCAAGAAATTGTAAATACATGAATATCATTCTCATCATTCTCTAATGTTATCGTATTACCTGCATATATCATGGTTCATTGATTTTTTTTTTTGTTGGTTTTGTATACATTGATTTTATATTCTGATTTTTTTTGTTGCATCTTTTACGTTTGTTGTTGGTGTTTATTGTATAGAAATCAATGGTGTAACATATCAATGGTTGCCCTAAGGTTTCTCTCCTTTTCTAAGGAGAGCCCGATTCTGTGCTCAACAATGGCCATTCATGACGTGTATTTTATTTTATTTCTTATCTTGTTTAATATTTAAATCCATTTAATTGCATTCATTTCATCAACATCTAGAAAACAGGAGGGGACGTGTAGTGCAGCATCTCTGAGAGAAACACAGGTGATTGCTGTGTGACCCAAATCGCTTGAGGCTAATCTGGGGGGGGGGAAAAAGAGGGATTTGCAGTAACCCGTGTGTCTCGCTAGAGGGCAGTGTTCCTGCATTTATATATTCGATGTGTAACTTACCGGTACTCCCATTGGGGTGTACAGTGAGGCAGACCGCTTTGGCTTTGAGGAATGTCAAAAGGAGATCAAAACGAAACAGTTACATCACATTGTTATCGTTAGCCTGAAGGTTATATAATGTCTGTATGATATTGCAAAACAATATAAACTTCCTGCGAGATGGACAGAGAATGATCCATGAACACTCCGGCTGGAACAAACCGTGTTTTCTCTATATTGCTTTGGGATGTGTGCAGCATGTCTGGCAGCATCTAGTGGTACATCATGTGGATTCATTCTTACCATGAATCTACCGTTCAGTAGCCACCATATAAAAGCAAACTGGCATCCGTTTGTGGAGGAGATGAGGAACAAGATCAAAGTTCACTCCATCAGAGGGTCAAGATGGAACAGATTGAGTTTAGTATTCTTGTTCTCCTGATGCTGTAACCGTCTAGATCAGTTATGGGTATTTTTTGTTGTCATTCTGTTATATTTACCAAGCAGACAGGTCTGAAAGGAACACAGGGGAAAACATATTCACAAGTCACATATATCGGTCTAGGGCCCCTCAGCCTTTGGGTATACATACATTTCAATAAAATAATATTTTTGTTCATGCTTACATGCCCAACCAAAGTACAACCTATACCTGCTGAGTCACAGAAAGCTATATTGTTTGAGAAAGAACTGCCATCAATTCAACCGTTGTTTTTTTGCCGTCATATTTTCTCAGAACCAAGCAGTCAACAAAAGTCGGGGAAGAAGTCACAAGACTTCCAGACAAATGTTTTATGCTTTTTTTGTTACACAATCCTCTCTCTCTCTCTCTCTCTCTCTCTCCCTCTCTCATGTTCCTTCTCTCTCTCTCTCTCTCTCTCTCTCTCTCTCTCTCTCTCTCTCTCTCTCTCTCTCTCTCTCTCTCTCTCTCTCCCTCTCTCATGTTCCTTCTCTCTCTCTCTCTCTCTCTCTCTTCTCTCTCTCTCTCTCTCTCTCTCTCTCTCTCTCTCTCTCTCTCTCTCTCTCTCTCTCTCTCTCTCTCTCTCTCTCCCCTCCTCCTCTCTCTCTCTCTCTCTCTCTCCCCCTCTCTCTCCCCCTCTCTCCTTCTCCAGCAGCTCATGGCAAATCGTGTCCCACATGAAGTTGTCATTTTGATCCACCAAAATGTCACCGTCCAATACATCATGACGCTCCTATTACCACACACAGGGTTCTAATGGAGAGAATAGACTGAAGCTTCATGATATATGCAGCATGCGAGGAAGGCCTCCACACAGACAGATACATATCTGCCCTGAGTGTGGGAAAAAATAAAAAAAGGTGGAAAAGGGATGTAAAAAGAACAATTCAAAAAGAACAAACATTTTTTGTTTTTTCTACACTCAGTATGTACAGTTGTGTGCCGTCGGCTATATTTGGAAAAATTTCATAATATTAAAAAAGTAAAAAACAGCAGTACACAATAGGTGATAGTTTGTATGGTTTCAGTTTGTGTTTTGATTTGATTTGGTATATATATATTTTTTTGTAAAAGGCAGTGTCTACTATGCAAACCTGGCATTGTTTCTCATGATAGACGTGTATTTAAAAAGCTGTGCTCGTAAGTGCATTGTTTCTTCTTCTTTTGGTTATACTATCAGGGGTGATTTTGGTTTGTTTGTTTAATGTTGGGTAGTACTGGTCCATTATAGCTAATTATGGCACGCTTCAATCTTGCGGTTTTTTGCTCCTCTCGCTGTTCTCGCTCTTAATTGTTTTCTGTACAAAGTGTAAGAAAGAATTTTTAAGACAATTAATAAATTATATTTATAAGCAATACTAAGAATGAATCTGTTTTTGCCTGTTTTTTTGCTGTCTAAACACCCGCGCATGCTCCCAGGCTGTAGTCTGTAGTTTGGAATGTGCTTTGTTGTTATACGTACTGTAGTTCTCTCTCTCTTTGTCACCCTCAAGTGAGTACAGCACACACACACACACACACACACACACGACACACACACGCACACACAGAACACACACACACACCGCACACATACACACACACACACACACACGCGCACGCTCCACTCAGTCCCTGGACAGATCCTTTTCATGGGCATTTAGAGAATGCACACTTTATCTTCGCCTCTTTGTACCTTTTATTGTGGTCCCTACCGCCAGCTCAGCTCGAGCAGCTGCTCAGCTGAGGTGGTTGTATACCAAGCAGCGTTTTGTTTATTGCACCGCAATGACACGACCGGATGAACAGTCAAGTGGGACCGTGTCTCTACAGTTAAGAGGTGTCTTTAGTGGGAGGAAAGAGGGGAACCAGACCCCGGCACACCAGGAAATAAAGTTAATGTACACGCAAAGTCCCGATCCAGAATTGTTTTGGCCATATAAACTTTATTATTCTCATAAAATCTTAAACAAGTGACAATATACATGGGAAAAGATTTTTTTTTTTTCAACAGACATAACCAGAAAAAAAAAAAACAATTTTTTTGAAGGCCTCAACATACAGTACATGTTAGCCATCACATCACGGTGAGAGTCTGTGTATCAAAAGCAAAACAAGTTTGTGAGTGAAAAATAAACAACAAAAAGCAAAACAATGTTTTCAGTCTTGGGACCAAACCAGCAGAAGTGGAACAATGTGATTCATCCTCTTTGTGTACCCATGTTTCCGTGGCGATGTGGCCTCGGACGGCCTCGGACGGCTTCTCTGAGAGGCATCCCCAGCAGCTCCCGGCCGCCTATTCCAGTTGTAGTTCCGGATTCCCGTCAAGAGGGTGTGCGCGTGGGACTTGTAGTCCCCAAAGGCAGGGAGGGAGGGAGGCAGGCAGGCAGGGAGGCAGGGAGGGAGAGAGGGAGATTTACGTGTCTCACAGACTCACACATGGTCCATTGCGTGCAGGTGTGAGCGTACACCTCACAGTTTGATGTCCTGTGACTCTGACATCTTGGCGAGTGTCTTTTTAACCCGTAGCGCTGTGAGCCGGGAGGCGGGGTTATGGGCCCAGCACTCTGTCATCAGCTTCCCCATCTGTCGCAAACACTGGAGACACCATAACACATGATTAGTATTATTATTATTATTATTATTATTAGGAAGAAACATGTATGACGTTTATCACGTTTTATCACACACGTGTGTGTGTGTGTGTGTGTGTGTGTGTGTGTGTGTGTGTGTGTGTGTGTGTGTGTGTCTGTGCATGTGTGTGGTGTGTGTGCGGCTCTGCATGTGTGTGTGTGCGGCTCTGCATGTGTGTTTGTGTGCGGCTCTGCATGTGCGTGCGTATGCGTGTGCGTGTGCGTGCGTGTGTGTGTGTTTCCGGACCCACCCCTCCTACCTCATCGCTGGTCCACCGGTTGGGGAAGGATGGGCGGAGTCTCTTGATGCAGACCACCTCCCTCATGTCCTCATAGGACGGGTCTGTGGGCACCAGGTCGTGGTAAGGCAGCTGGTACTCCTCCAGGATGCCTAGACCAGATACGAGTAGAAGTAGCAACACAGGTAAAGTACACTGACATTACAGACACACACACACACATATACGTATGCAAGCCTTTCAATATAGAGGATATTGTCCCGGCCCACATTTTACCACCAGATGTGCTGTTGCTTATTCCTCATTACAACCCATTTCTTAACTGATGGTAGTCAGATCTACTTGTGCCTTAATGATGGTGCAGTGATGTTGATAAGCAATATAAAATATTTGGCGGCCGCAACTGTGTTGCTTTTAGCCTGGATTATATTAAAAAAAAAATTATATTTGTTTAATTCTGTAGTTTGCCCATCTTGGGTAAAGTATTTTGGCTTTGGAAGACTATGCATGATGGCAGTTGTTAGGCTGAGTGAAGCCAGCAATTGGGAAGATATCTTAGGTATGTTGAACCTGCTTTGTAGTGTAGGCCTCTGGTGGTAAAACTTTAAAGATGTTCCACATGGATGTTTTTTTATGGATAACTTTAAGCTAAGTGTTTGGGTAAAGCACACTTAAAATTGTACTTGATCTTGAGATTTAAGTCAATTTAGTTTGATTGCTGTATTAACAAAAAAGCTTAATCTTGAATTGTAATCTGTTCATATGCAGTCTCTTTGAAGAGATAAAACATCAAGACGTTTCCCCACTGATCCAAACGGCACGCCACTCTTTTCTTTGATTCAATCAAATTCACATTTCAGTCAATTGAACTGAGCTCAGAACTATCAAAGCGTAGCAATTGAATATCACCCACACTAGGGAATACATTGCTAATCAAGTACCGACATATGAGACCAATTACCTGTATTATGATTAATCATCATCATTTTCATCCTCATCATCCTCATCATCATCACCCTCATCATTATAATAATAATAATAAACTGTATTTATAAGCACACTTTTCATTTGAGTAGACAAAACTCAAGTGCTACAGAGTAAAATTGTTTAAACAAAACAAGGTTTCATCATTCTCCTCCTCCTCATCCTCCTCATCATCATTCTCCTCCTCATCATCATTCTCCTCCTCCTCCTCATCACCATCCCCTTTATCATCATCATCTCTATCATCATCCTCATCATCATTCTCCTCCTCCTCATCATCATTCTCCTCATCACCATCCCCTTTATCATCATCATCCTCCTCCTCATCATTCTCCTCGTTATCATCCTCCTCCTCATCGTCATCATCTTCCTCATCCTCATCCTCATCGTGCTGAAAGGCATGGCGAGAGCGTGTGCTTCCGGGTACCTCCAGAGAGACAGCGCCTGGCGATCTCCCACAGGATGAGTCCGAAGCTGTACATGTCGGCCATGATGTAGGACTGGAAGTGGTTTCTGTTGAGGGTCTCGTCCAGCACCTCGGGGGGCATGTAGCGCTTGGTCCCCACGCGCGTGTTGGGGGGGATGTCCACCTCGTTGGTGTCGCTGCCCAGCAGGAAAGAACAAGGAAAACAAAAGGCATGCATATGAGTTGCTTTATTTTGAAACAGTTAAACAGGTGGTGGTCTAGTGATCAGGGTGTTTGGCTCCGAGGGATGAAAGAATGACTTTTGATGTGAAGTAGCGCCTTGCCGTTATTATTCCAGTTGTTATTTTAAGACTGTGTATTAAAAACTAGCTCTTTTATTTATTTGGGGGGGGGGGGGTGGTAAATCAGCTCCAGAATTACACTGCTCTGCTTTTGTTTCCCGGTAAGTGACGGAACTAGTGAGGATAAAACCGACATAAAACCCCGCCTGCTGGCGTTTCACAGTTAGTGTGTTTCACAGTTAGTGTGTTTCTGTTACTATCTCATAGCTACAGAATCACAAACGACAAACCGCTCTATTGGGTACGTGAAACACGGCACGGGGAAACATGACAGGGGGGAGAAAATACCAGAATGAACCGTGGTGTGTGACCGTCGCCGTGGTCGACGACGACAGAGCAGCACCATAGCATAACGACCCCTCCCACCGCCCCGCCGCCACACACCTGATGAACTTGACGGCGAGGCCCAGGTCGGCGATGCAGCACGTGCCGTTCCTCTTCACCAGGATGTTCTTGCTCTTCAGGTCGCGGTGGGCGATGGCCGGCTTGCCCTGCGTGCCGAAGATCTCGGTGTGCAGGTGACACAGGCCCGACACGGAGGAGTAGGCCAGCCGCAGCATGGCCCGGTTGTCCAGCGTGGTGGACTTGAGGTAGTCGTACAGGGAGCTGCTCTCGTGGTAGTCGGTGATCAGGTAGAGCTGGGTCCAGGAGCCCGTGCCCTTGATGTCTGCGGCTATGAAACCTAGAAGTGGGGGGGGGGGTTTGGATAAGGAGAAGGAGGACGGTTAGGAGGTGAAGGGGGGGATTTTTTTTGGAATCGAAGTAAATGTTTTTGTTCTACTACAAAAGACCATACCATTTCAACGTTGAATATTCTACTGTACGTTCCTGTCTATTTCATATCACACTGCATGAATTCAGGGAGAGCTTGGACACGAGGGAGATGCAGAGACAGAGAGAGAGAGGGAGAGGGAGAGGGAGAGGGAAGGAGTGTAAGGGGGGGGGGGAGATAAGGGGAGAGAAAGATAGATAGAACCGGAGGGTGGGAGAGGGAAATATTGTAGATAGTAAGGGACATAGAGAAATACAAGAGAGAAAGAAAGAAAGAAAGAAAGAGAGAGAGAGAGAAGATTTTTTTGGGGGGTTGGAATCAAAAGTAAACGTACACTTGGAAGGTGTAATATTATAATCTATGTTCCTATCCATTTCATATTAAATATTACTGAGAGGGAGTCAGAGAGAACAAGAGACGGAGTGATGGGAGAGAGATAGACAAAGGGAGAAAGATAGAAGCAGAGAGAATGACAAACCAAACAACAAATCTGGAGGACTGAATCCTCTTTACTGGTCACATCCATGTAAACACACAGTGAAATGTGTTCTCTGCATTTAACCCATCCTAGTATTAGGAGCAGTGGTCAGCTATGTATACAGCGCCCGGGCAGCAGTTAGGGTTAGGGGGGTCTTCCTCAAGGACACCTCGACAGTTTTTGCTAGGAGCCGGGGATCAAACCAGCAACCTTCTGGTTGTGAGGCGACCGCTCCACTATATTGCTGCCCCAGAATGAGAAAGAAAGAGGAGAAAACAAAATAAAAGAAAGAAAGAAAGAGAGAGAGAGAGAGAGAGAGAGAGAGAGAGAGAGAGAGAGAGAGAGAGAGAGAGAGAGAGAGAGAGAGAGAGAGAGAGAGAGAGAGAGAGAGAGAGAGATGGGAAATAACACCAACAAATAACAGCTGACTGAACTCCCACACATATAGAAGGTTTTTTTAATGAGAGTGCCTCACCCAGGATGTTCTCGTGTCTCATGAGCACCGTCTGGTAGATCTCCGTCTCCCTGAACCAGCTGGCCTCCTCCGTGGTGAAGAACACCTTGACCGCCACCTTCTCCCCGCGCCACTTGCCCATCCACACCTCCCCGTACCTCCCCTTGCCGATCTGCTTCACCATCTGGATCTGCTTGGCGATGGTCCTCTGGACCTGCGGAGACGGAACAGAAGGGCAGTGTTTTAAACACACGACGGTGGACAGCCGTCAAGGTCAGACGAAGGTGAAGCGAGGACAGTACAACGGTACAGGAGGTCAGAGAGGTCCCGAGGTTCTGTCCGAGGTGTGACCCCCCCCCCCTGAAGCAGTGTTTCTCAACAAGGGGTCGGTCAGCTAAAATTCCCTGGAGATTGCTGGATTATAAACTGTAGATATTTGATGGTGCATTTTTGATTTACACATGTTGAAAGGTTTATATATACACAAACAGACTAGTCTAACGATTCACAGCCCCAAGCAAATACTGACTACTTCAGACGTTGATATTACAGGCAGATGTTGAAAGAATGAAAATGACTTGTGAAAGCAGATGTGAAAACAGTGTAAGAGGTTGGGGCTAGTTAGGGCCCCAAAAACAATTTGAGAGTATTCATAGTTAATGTTGTTGATATTCACAGCATTTTAGGCACATAGAAAGTTATTTGTTTATATGAATCCACGTGTTGCATCGTGAAAAATCTCGTCACAGCGCCCTGAGTGGTGCAGTGTGCACAACTCACCAGTAGAGGGAGCCCTGAGCCTGAGCCGGAGCTCTGGGACTGCTCTATGAGATCTTTGAGAGACTCTCCAGGTGGGATGTAGCTCTCGTCCTGCTCCAGACCATTGCTGTAGCGGGGGCGGGACTCCTGTCGCTTGAACCTGGAGCCATGGCAACAACAAAACACAACCATTCAAACTTACTTCACTTCACTGATGGTCATTCAAAAAAATAAGAACAACGGTGTTGTGTCGTTGGGTGAAATGGTACCTGAAGTAACAGAAGAGGATGATGAGGACTAGGATGATGCTACACACACTGACTGAGACCAACAGCGCCACGTAGTGGATGTTCCCTTCCACGTGATCTGGGGGGGGAAAGAAGAAACAAACAAACAAACACATTAAACAAACAACAAATCCCCACATTACCCTAAGGAAATATGTGTATGTGTATAAATATCTTCTCATTCTTTCTTTCATTCATTCTTCATCTTTTTTCTCTCACTCTTTTTGGGATTTTCTCATTCTCTCCATCCTTTTCATTCTTTCTTTTTTTTTATTTTAATGTTTTTTTCTCATTTTTTGGGGGATTTTCCTCTTTTTTCTCAGAAATGGCGAGAATTAGCGAGAGCCGCAATCACTCTCTTTCTAATCCGTGGGTACCACCTATAGCGGGTTATGTCATCTGTTTCAAAGAGGCATTCAAAAAAGGCAAATACAGATATATGAGATGCCTTCATTTCCCTCGGGATAAATAAAGTCATCTTGAATCTTGAATCTTGAATCACAATAAGAAGGCTAAAGTGCAACCCTTCCTATGTGGTATGAGGTTATAAAAGATACCCAGTTCTAAAAAAGATATATGCACATATACATAAGGATACCACCCAGACTGTGTATGAAGGTAAATACTGTACGTATACAAAAACAGAACGGCTGAAAAAAACGGACAGAAAAGCAGTGAAATTGGCAAATTTCTTTACATTTGATTTACACAAAAAAACAGCATGAGCACCGCCTCATAGTATATAGACTAGGGGGTGTATAGTACATAGACAAGAGGGTAGAGACGGCATGGGTATACCGACAAGACAGACACAGGGGGTGAGGTCCAGGGGTGGACTTCAGAGCTTGTGTAGAGAGCATTCTTTTATATGGAGCCGAAACCTGGACCATGAAGAAAGACCTACAAGATGGCCTTGATGGCCCATACACCAGACCACCTCCTAATGAGGGTGCAGAACATCTCATGGCGACAGCACATGACCAAACAACACATCTACGGAAACGTTCCACCGATATCTCTGCCGCCGTCGCTCCACCAAGAGTGCGTTTTGCTGGCCACTGCTGTCGTGCAAAAGAACAGATTGTGTCTGACGTAATATGTTGGAGACTTCCGTGTCCTAATCAATTATATTGATACCATTAGTAGGGACACGGAATGTGAAATTGAGGACCTACCTACCATAATAAGGGACCAAGATTACTGGCGCCGCAATGTGAATGCAATCTCTGTTGCGGCCGCTCTATGATGATGGGGGGGGGGGGGGGGGGGGGCAAGACGCAGGCAGACAGGCAAGACGGACGGACGGACAGATGGTGAAATCTTACTGGGTGTCTTCAGCGGGGGCAGCGTAGGGTACAGGTCCCTGTTGCAGAAGTCCCGGTCCGCACAGCACTCAAGAGAACGCCGCTGTCGGGAGTTCCAAGTGTCCTGGGGGGGGGGGGGGGGGGGGAATCAACCACAGATTCACAAACGCTGTTTGATATTTGTCACGCCAAACCCATTTTAGCCCCACCCCTCTTTTTGTTCTTGTGGCGTTGTATGTAGACTGACTGTTTGATAATTTGACGATCTGGCTGGTCGATCTGGCTGGCTGATCTTTTTTGTATGGGAATTCTATTCTAGAGAATAACTGCTGAGAGTAACTTAACACTAACTGTCAAATAATCATTTACAGCCTGAAGAAGTTGAACAGGATTGAAAGGAAAATGTTTCATGTGAAATCTATCCACTATTAAGACATCTGCGAATCAAGAGACAATGTGGGAGAGAGAGAGAGAGAGAGAGAGAGGAGAGAGAGAGAGAGAGAGAGAGAGAGAGAGAGAGAGAGAGAGAGAGAGAGAGAGAGAGAGAGAGAGAGAGAGAGAGAGAGAGAGAGAGAGAGAGAGCGAGAGAGAGAGCGAGAGAGAGAGAGGCAGAGAGAGGCAGAGAGAGAGAGAGAGGAGAGAGAGAGAGAGAGAGAGAGAGAGAGAGAGAGAGAGAGAGAGAGAGAGAGAGAGAGAGAGAGAGAGAGAGAGAGAGGATCAGTTGATGAGAAGGACGTGCTGTCCACTCACCCTGCACTGGAACTCTGACCCCACCAGCCTCAAGCAGCCGGCAGTGAGCACGGCTACTCCGCCCTCCTCCTCCACCATGGTGAAACAGTGGCCGTCTGTCCTGTGAAGCGGGACAGAGCAAAGGGGACCTTAGCCATTAGCCATTAGCCACGATCATTACCGTCACTATCGCCATCTTCATTAGATCGCTGCCGCCATTACCGCCATTATTCGTTCCTCATTAAAGGTAATCACACTTATCGTTCATCGTCGCCATCGTTACCGTGAGCGCTTAACAACAACTGACCCCTGGCGAAACAAGGGCCGCCATTGAGACACCGGCTGAACCAACGTTCCCCTTTGGTTTTCAGAGGTGCTCTGAGGCCTTAAAATACCCATAGGAACGTAAATCAGTTGGTGGTGTACTTGGTACTATTTAGATTAGATTAGATTAGATTAGATTAGATTCGATTCGATTCGATTCGATTCGATTCGATTACATTCAAATTGACTGTCATTGCACAGCACAAGTACAGTACAGTGCAAATCATTTGGCATCTAACCAGAGTGAAAATGTTGCAGTAAAGTGCATGGTGATATATCATTTATAGTGCTTAAATAAGATGTAAAGACAGTCTACTAGGTACAAAAACAGGTATACAATAACTTATAGAGCATGTATGAGATATGTGCAGAATTATAGGTATATATATATATATATATATATATATATATATATACACACACCGGTAAGTATACAAGTATTCAACAGGTAGTGAGCAGGGGTATGCAATTATATCAACAGTTAAAGATTAATATATATATATATATATATATATATACGGTATGGGAACATTTGTCACGTATGTTGTTCCCTCACTCTCCACACGTTTTGAACATCAGGACACTTTGGTGATATCATCGTGGTATTAATTATGTTCAAAGCACACACAGTACACTCCTTTTAGGTCTGGAATGTCACAGCCCTTTCGGGAATGCTAAAAGAAACCCATTTGTTTGTCATTACTCTTCAGCACACGTTCTTATGAATATGGTCACAATACGCTCACAGGTCACACAATAGAGACCCTGGTTAGTACCGCGGCATTATTTGAATAGAGGGCTTTTTTTGTACACAATTTGCAGTTCAAAGTGCCTTACAGGACATGTTTGGAAACAAGCGTGAATATGTTAACATATATTAACAACCTAAATCGTAATTGTCGTTGTAATAGTGCCACCACTACTACACTAAGTACACTTTCCTTACAGTTTATTCTAATATAATGAATATATTACTATTCGTAAATTCGTAAATTCGTACTATTATATTATTGTTATTATATTACCATTAATAAATGTCCATTGATCAATCACAGACCCGCCCGTCAGTCAGTCAGTCAGTCAGTGTGTCTTTGTGCGTGCCCGTGTCTGTGTGTGTGTGTGTGTGTCTGTGTGCGTGCCCGTGTCTGTGTGTGTGTGTGTGTGTGTGTGTGTGTGTGTGTGTGTGTGTGTGTGTGTCTGTGTGTGTGTGCGTGCCGTGTGCTCTGTGTGTGTGTGTGTGTGTGTGTGTGTGTGTGTGTGTGTGTGTGTGTGTGTGTGTGTGTGTGTCTGTGTGCGTGCCCGTGTCTCTGTATGTGTGTGTGTGTCACATGCTTCATCGTACCTGCATGTGTTGTTGGTGGAGTCGTCAGGGCAGTGGTGGTCACAGTAGCACCACAGCATGTTGGCGGCGGACAGGGCCGGAGCAGAGCTACCGCCGGCCTCCTTGCCGCCCTCCAGCGCCGCCCTGTTGGACGCCCGCAGCAGCATGCCGTCCAAGAGGTTTGCTGCTGTCCAAGAGGAAGGGGAAAAGATTGCTCGAGTTAGTCACCAAAGGATATGGTATAGGATACTGGCTCTTTGTCCTGTGCAATCTATTAAGGTTACTAATAGGCAGACAGAGTTGAACTTGGCAGCTGGAGGGGGTTGACGTCTGTGAAATTCATTGAACATTAATATCTAACTTTAAAAATATATATTTTTAATTAACTATTTTATTCTGGAACAATTTGGTCCGCTTTCATCCAAAGTGCACTTGTGTATTGTTAAGATCGGGTCCTTAATGAGCAG
>CM051017.1:19707187-19709687 GCA_027704905.1 Muraenolepis orangiensis
CTAGTCGAACAAAAAGATATATATTATTATCACTGTTATGGCCATGTCATTTTGTTAACCATTTCAGCTGTTCCTTCCAGAGTGTACCATCTGTGGGGGAGGGAGCGGAGGGGGGGATTGTGAAAGAGGGAAGGGCTTGACCCCGGGTTGCTCCATACCTGCCGTCCAGAAGAAAAGACTGAGTTCCTGTTGCTATGACGTCCACCGGGGGGGGGGAAAATGTTAATGTGTTTTCATAGCTGAGCTTGTGAGCTCATCAAAGTTGCACCTTGAGGCGCGCTACATATTTGAGTTAGATAAAGATGAAATGTTGCTCAGGGTCAAACCAGCACAGTGGGAACGGACGGGCAGGGAAGTGGAGGACCATGGGAACACGAAGACTCAATCCGCAAAACCATACCGATACTTTTACCGTATTCCTTTACAATGACAGATTTGTGTTTAGTTAAAAAAAAAGTATAATATTGACAGAAAATTCCTAACATTTTACGAGCAAATTCCCCCCCCGGGTTGTTGCAGACGTGATATTGAAATCGAAAACGGATCTCTTAACATTAAAATAAGCCCAACTAGCGAACGCTCGTCGGTCCCATGTGTAAGTAAACACATTTGTTTTTAACATGTGTATGGATGACTAGATACCAGCCCACATGGTCTTTCTATATCATCCTCATCGGTACTTCTTAAGAGACGATGCCATCCGTACTGCAGCGGACTGCGCTGACGGAGGGCCGATGGCAGAATATGGGGGCCACTGTCAACACCCAATTAACAAGACGGGCCCCCAAAAGGGACCCCCCACCCCCCTTCCCACCACCACCACCCAGCTTTCAACAGGCGCTACTTTGTACAAACTTCCCAAGCTTTCAACAACAACAAAAAAGACGGAAAGAATGGGGAATCAAGCCATTTAGAGGATGGGGGTAGTAGACAGAGAGAGAGAGAGAGAGAGAGAGAGAGAGAGAGGAGAGAGAGAGAGAGAGAGAGAGAGAGAGAGAGAGAGAGAGAGAGAGAGAGAGAGAGAGAGAGAGGAAAAAAAAGGAGGAAAAGGATACTGAGTGTGTGTGTGTAGGGAGAGAGAGAGAGAGAGAGAGAGAGAGAGAGAGAGAGAGAGAGAGAGCGAGAGCGAGAGAGAGAGCGAGAGAGCGAGAGCGAGAGCGAGAGCGAGAGCGAGAGAGAGAGGAGAGAGAGAACAGAAGGACTGTGCAAGAAAGAGCGAGACCTAGGAGGAGAAAAAGTATTCATTACTCATCCCGCTTGTGTCAAACAAGGCCTACCAGAAAAGCCCTTTCACCGGTCCCTTGTAAACACCTCCCGCCCCCTCCTCCACTTAAGACACAGTCGGCTGACAACATTTCCCCCCCCGCCCGCTCCCTCCATTTCTCTGCCTCCCCTTTGGCTCTAAGTAGCCGTTCATCTTGCCGCTGTTTGACAGTGGCGTCTTTACAGCCGCGCAGATGATCGGAACGGAAGGTGAAAGCTTTCTTCTTCTCAGCGTCGGCCCTCTCCTTCTCTTTATCTTCAGGGCCTCGTTTCCATGGGTGTGTTGCGGCGCCGTTGGTGCCCTTCACACGCAAGAAAGGAATGCCTCGTAGCGTAGTCCGCCGTGCTAACACCGGGGATCTGGAAGGTTACGGAAGCTATGTATATTCTCAGCTATAGCCAACATAGTCAAAATACAACCTTCGGAAAAACACATCATCTGTGTGGCTTATGTCTCAGCGGATTACATTTTTTTTATCAACTATCAACTACCAGAATCATGGTGTCAAGGTTATAAAACATGCCGGGAGAATACCTCCAGCGGTATATGACCTTCAGATTGCTTGTCGTGACTAGCAAGCCAAGGCAACAGCCAGCAGACATAACCGGTGCTTATATGTGTACATGTGTGTGTGTGTGTGTACACATGGTGGCCAAACTGAAAAATACGTGTCACTTTTATCCAAAGCGCTAGGAGTCAACCGCTTGGAATCAACCGCTAGGAGTCAACCGCTAGGAGTCAACCGCTAGAAGTCAACCGCTAGGAGTGAACCGCTAGAAGTCAACCGCTAGGAGTCAACCGCTAGGAGTCAACCGCTAGAAGTCAACCGTTAGGAGTCCACCGCTAGGAGTCCACCGCTAGGAGTCAACCGCTAGAAGTCCACCGCTAGGAGTCCACCGCTAGGAGTCCACCGTCCACCAGTCCAGTCCATCCCTTTTGTTGTTATTTAGTTTTTAGGTATTAGTATATTTTGTGTGCATTTATTCCCCCTGTTTCAACTGTTGCACCTTAATTTCCCTCGGGATAAATAAAGTCTCTTGAATCTTGAATCACCACTAGGAGTCAACCTAGTCGACTTGAGATATTTTGTGAACACTTTACTGTGTTCATCACAGAACCAGGGTAATCAGAATGCCTTTATAGTACAAGCAAAACCTAATTGTGTCGCAATTCTCACGGCCACTCTTTTCAAGCAAAAGAAAAAAAACTACTAAATAAACCTCGGCGATACCTCGG
>CM051017.1:19714687-19719687 GCA_027704905.1 Muraenolepis orangiensis
TAGAAAAGCTCCATTAGCGCCATTAGCTAAGACCGCAACGTTGCTTACTACTGAGCCACGGTCCACTACAACGTTTTACACATTCTCAACAATGGACACAGGAGCGATAACCATGAATAAGAATACAATTGACCAAGGAAAGGGATCTTTTGGAAAAGTGTTAATAGCACAGTTGTGCTTTCGTTAATATTGAAGCGATCGTGGAGCATAGAGATTGAGTTTATAATGTATTATTTGTATTTTTTATTTGCACGTACACACACACACACACACACACACACACATACATACCACACACACACACACACACACACACACACACACACACACACACACACACACACACACACACACACACACACACACACACACACACACACACACACACACACACACACACACACACCACACAGACACACACACCACCACACAGCCATGTCCTCCTCTGGCCAGCTGTGTCTTCAGAAGTGAGAGCCAGGGTGCTAATCTTACTGGGGTGCAGGTTACTGGATCTGGGTCTATTACAGGATGTGAAACCTTGTGTGTCCTAAAAACTCCCCACACTTCTCCTAACCTTCCACCTTCCACCTCCAGTCCGACATCAAACTTCTTGTTTTGAATCTTGTTTCTGATATCCCTCACAATATTGAGAGAGAGAGCGAGAGAGAGGGAGAGAGAGAGAGAGAGAGAGAGAGAGCGAGCGAGCGAGCGAGCGAGAGAGGGGCACTTTATTTAGGATAAAACTGTTTCGATCGTGAGGCTTTCAAAGTGTGCCGGCTAACTTGTGAGCTCGGAAAGCTTTGAAAGCTTTTTTTTTTCCACAATGTGATGACCAGTCTTTATTTTCTAAACAAAAATGTGTGCCACAAGGTCAAATACATAAAAATACTAAAACACACTTCAAAATATATCCGAAACCCTCATGGCCCCACACTACAAATATTAAAGCTATAGGGGTCAGGAGAAAGTACTGTTTGCAGTTTTTTCCTGGGCCACGCTGCGGATCCCAAGTCATCTTAACTGTGAGCTTCAGAAACAAAACAGGCTGTGGCAGGACAGCCAGAACATCACATAGCCTAGTGCTGGTGAGTCCCGAGAGCCAGATAAGAGCGGCAGTACACAGGAGGACAGCCTTGGAGCATACCGGAGGAAGAACTCAAAACATTGGCCAAGAAAAAGAAAATATGGCGGAGCAGGTGTTTTATTCTCAAACCACGTCGGGCGCAGGGGGGGGGGGGGGGAAAGGGAGAGAGAGAGAGAGAGAGAGAGAGAGAGAGAGAGAGAGAGAGAGAGAGAGAGAGAGAGAGAGAGAGAGAGAGAGAGAGAGAGAGAGAGAGAGAGAGAGAGAGAGAGAGAGAGAGAGAGAGAAAAACAAGGCCCTCATTAGCGGGCAGTGACAACACAGGCAAAGCAACTGGCTGTGCTTTGACTGTGAAAGGCGATACGGCCGTGCTTATTTCCACCAAGGACAATGAAATGTAAGCTATCACATTCACTCCTCCCTTCCCAGAACTCACCGTGAAGGCTACAGTCTCGCGTAGGTGGAAGGTCACAGGATGTCTGTCCTTCCAAGTGTGTGTGTGTGTGTGGAAGTTAATCTGTGTATGTTTGTGTGTGTGTACGTGTATGTGTGTGTCTGCACATGCCATGGCATGCATTGTATATGTGTGTGTGTAGTAGTGAATCTGTGTGTGTGTGTGTGGTAGTAAATCTGTGTGTGTGTGTCAATGCATGCCATGGCACGTACACACACACACACACACACACACACACACACACACACACACACACACACACACACACACACACACACACACACACACACACACACACACACACACACACACACACACACACACACACACACACACACACACACACACACACACACACACTGCCCCTTCCTTCTTCCCTATAGAATATAATAGTCCAGACATGCTGTGGGGCAAACTGAGACCCCCGCGTAGTCACAACACAGTGGCTGTCTAAGATCCACAATGACTCCCCTCTACCTGTGGCCAGAGTTCCAGGAAACACTAGCTTATCCAGTCTAGACGCTCTTCCACGCTACTCCTAGTAATCCGTAGAGGCAACATCTCAACAGAGGAACAAACAAGAGATAGAGACAGAGAGGACCGGGGGAAAGAGGCAAGAGGTCGACACCAACAAATTCACACAAACTGAATTGTAAAGCGATCGCCGCCCTGCGGACTCGATTCAATCTCCGCATAGGTTCATACAGTATTTCAGAAACCAAATATTTACTCATTGAATCACGGTCCACTCGCTCTGCCAAGATAATCAATCATCCCTTGTGTCAGCCAATGAATGAGGCGCTTGCTGGTTCAATCAATCATCTGCGTGTCAACCAATGAATGGGCCTGTTGCTAACGAGCCCAAGGCCAAAAAAGAAGAAAAATATGTTTTACAATTTGATTCCAGCCTTTGGTAATTTTAGACTGTGTCCCAGAGGCTAAGGAAAAATAATGATTTACTCTATCCCTATTTAAATAGGAATCTTTTTCTGTAAAAGTCCACAGCTTTGATTGCGTCCCAGTAGTACATACATTATTTGCAATAAACAATACAAAAATTAAGGATATATTATATATATTATATATTATATATATATATATTCAAATAATTCAGAAAAGAAAATTAGAAAGAGAGATTTACACCTACAGGTGAATTATTTCTCATTCACCTGTAGGTGGAGCAATACGGTTATATTGACCACCAAAAGACAAGGCCTCTTCAGTTTGTGGATAACAAACTGAACAAATCCATCAACTGTTTGTGCATTTGACACAAAGGGCCGACCATTCACAACAGACGACAGAGAGACAAATGAGTGTGGCTGAGAGAATTATAATAACACACACACACACACACACAAGCGTGCAGACACACCACACACATACACACACACACACACACACACACACACACACACACACACACGCACGCACTGGAAAGAGAAGAGATAGAGCAGTGGTGACAATGTTTTGCCATCTAGACATTACAATATTCAGGCGTGTCTATTGTTCAACTGTTGCCAAAGTTATTGAGTTATTGAGAAAAATAATAAAAACTCCCCCAAGGTACGTTTCGTGAGCGAGTGACCCCAAACACCCGTGAGCTCATCGGAAAACGGGGGTCTTGATATAAGGGGGCCCGAAAACCCCAAAAAGGCAAATATAAAAAGGGTCCCTGTAAACTCCCGCCAAGCACGAGCTCCCTCCGTTACTCAAACAGAAAGGACCAAAAGTGACAAGAGAGTCGGAAAAAGGCAGGCGCACCGCTGACAATGGGAGGGAAAAGATGGACGAGGGGAGAAGAGAGGTGACACAAGGCTCAAGAGGAGGGGGGGGGGGGGGGGGGGGGTTCACGGCACCACGCAGAGAGCCTGACACGACCCCAGCAGCGCACGAGAAGCTGGCGGTAGAGCGGACCCCCACTGGAAGAACCCCCACCGGGAGGGGGGTTGGGGTGGGGGGGGTGATGACGTCATGCCGTCATCACGGCGTCATTGTTTGACAATAAAATACAATACTGGGAGCTTTTGTTAGTTTGACCCTCCGCCCCACTTCCCACTTCCCCCTACCACCACCACCACCACCCCCACCCCCACCCCCAACCCCACCACCCCCACCACCCCCAACCCCAACCCCACCACCCCACCACCCCCACCACCCCCAACCCCACCACCCCCACTCCTCCCATCCGTGGTGGTACCGTGTGAAATGCCGAGCCCACCAGGGGCCTGGACCGCACAGAACCAAATAAGGCTAGAATGCATGACCAACGTGAGCTGCAGCCAATCGATATCCATCAACAAACTTCCCGAACCATCGCATGGAAAAAAGTCGCCGTGACCTTGGCAGCGTTTACACTCCTCTCCACACCCCGCCGCGCGTGCGCGTGCGTGTGCGTGTGTGTGTGTGTGTGTGTGTGCGTGCGTGTGCGTGTGTGTGTGTGTGTGTCAGTTGCATCGGGTGGGGGGGGGGGGGGGGGGGGGGGGGGTGGGGGGAGAAGCACAGTGGCATACATCACGCCATGCCGAACATAACAAGACCGTTAAACGTGACACGTTCTCTCCCCAGCGCCTCGACCTGCCGCACGCGGAGCTACCAAACATGGGCCGAGACAAAGTGTCTCCAGGGTGTTAAGAACAACAACGGCCGTCCCTGACATCCCACCACCTCCTCCTCCTCCTCCACCTCCTCCTCCTCCACCTCCTCCTCCTCACCTCCTCCTCCCACCTCCTCCTCCTCGTCCTCCAACTGCCTTTTAAATGTCTTTGTTAATCCGTCCGTAAATAAACGAACTGCTGGAATGAGAAACGACGGACAGGATTTCAAGCAGGACGATGTTGGTGGGGTTGCTTATTTCGGGCTTATTTCTCAAGTGAGGTTTCCTAGAGGAGATATTGATTTGTCTAATATCTGCGGTGGTCACGGTGGAGAAGAGAACATATACAGCATGAGTCTGGGAAGATGAGCTGCGTGCAGGAAGGACAAACTAAACAAACTGAAAGCCAAGAGCCGCGACATAGCTGGCACCGATGCCAGCTATGTGGCGTCAGCAGACCTACCTAGGGCAGGGCCCAAGGCTACCTACTAGTGTAGAGGAATCAAACTCCTGTCAAAAAACATAAACATAAATAGATAGATTCATATGAAGTCATATTAGATCACTGTAATCCATAATTGGTCATATTGACAAAATGATTATCATTATTTTGTAAGATGCTGCTCTTAAATGAACCATTTGGAATGTAGGTTTAACAGTGACTACGTAAAACCCCAATTTTTTTTTATGAAAAACAGTATGAACTTCAACATGTTTTTTACCACGATTTAACGTGTTTCCATGTGGCGGATTAAAAATGTACAGTACACTGTATATTGTGTGACCTCGGAGCAGTAGTACAAGATACAAGATATTTTATTGGCCATTTGTAACAAGTACATAGGAATGCTTACTCCCCATTCCCTCCC
>CM051017.1:19724687-19727187 GCA_027704905.1 Muraenolepis orangiensis
AATAACTTATACTGAAACCAGGGCCATGTTTGTCTGTGCATTTTGGTATATAAAAATGATTACCATGTACTATGCTATTGAGTGATTTTGCAGGCGCGTTTATCGGTTAAAGCAGTGAATGATTTGGCACGATGTCATTCACAGGTAGGTAGGCGTGAGGCGTGTTGCTCTCCATGATCCATGACAAATGACTCATCATTAACGGACGCGTGAGTCATTATCCTCCCGTTGTCATGGCAGCAGGACTTTCAACGCAGCGGCCCCCGATGACTCGGGAGAACGCGGTTTGCCGGTGCACTTTAACGACCGCTTTACGCACACCACACACACACACACACACAGGCGTGTGATGCGTGAACACGGGGCCCATGGAACACCTCCGACCCACAGCAGCGCATTCGGCTAATCCCCGGCCATTCACTTCAAATCAGCTTTAAACTAACAAGCAGTTTAACATAATCAGCCTTAAACCTGTCCATTCACTCCTATTCACTGGAGCATTTACATAGCAATCCTTTCTGCCCGAGTGGCCTGTGGAGAGAGAGAGGGAGAGAGAGAGAGACAGAGAGACAGAGAGACAGAGAGAGAGAGAAAGAGAGACAGACCGACAGAGAGAGAGAGAGAGAGTGAAAGAGAGACAGGCCGACAGAGAGAGACAAAGAGACAGAGAGAGAGAGAGCGAAAGAGAACAAGTGTGTTCATGTGGCAAATGTGGGAAGTGTTGTTTATGAAAGAATTACACTAATGTTCGTGAGCATCTGCATATGCTTTGTGTTACTCCCGAGGAGGCACACCGTTTGTGGGTGGGTGTGTGTGTGTGTGTGTGTGTGTGTGTGTGTGTGTGTGTGTGTGTGTGTGTGCAAGTGGTGCATGTGTACTGTGTACTGTGTACGTGTGTGTGTGAGTGGTGTGTGTGTGTGGTGTGGTGTGTGTGTGGGTGTGTGTGTGTGTGTGTGGTGTGTGGTGTGTGTGTGTGTGGGTGTGTGTGTGTGTGTGTGTGTGTGTGTGGGTGTGTGTGTGTGTGGTGTGTGTGTGTGTGTGTGGTGGTGTGGTGTCATAATGCAGCATGCATGGCTCTCGTCGGCTCAAATCGCGAGGGGAGAACAGCTCTGTGGGCTCGTAGGAGTAAGTAAGTCCGTAAAATGTATTTATAAAGCACGTTTTCACAGACATAAGTCACAAAGTGTTTTACAAGCGCACTATACACAACATAGAGGAAAGAGATCATAGAAGATGGAGGGACTGCCCGCTTGTTTCAAAAGGTGCAAAACTAGAAACACGATACATAGAAAAATATGCAATCAATAGAGAAAATGCAGACCTGGGAGCAGGGCAGAGAGGTCCATAGGAGGGCAGAGAGAGGGCCATATGAGGGCAGAGAGAGAGCCAAAGAGAGGGCCATATGAGGTCAGAGAGGTCCATAGGAGGGCAGAGAGGTCCATAGGAGGGCAGAGAGGGCCAAAGGAGGGCAGAGAGAGCCAGAGAGAGGGATGTAAAAGGGTAGAAAAGGGTTGTAGCAGTGCAGAGAGTGGAGAGCCAGAGAGAGGGTCGTAGGCGGGCAGAGAGAGAGCCAGAGAGTGGGTCGTAAGAGGGCAGAGAGCCAAAGAGAGGGTCGTAGGAGGGTAGAGAGAGGGTTGTAGGAGGGCAAAGAAAGGATCGTAGGAGGCCAGAGAGAGGATCGTAGGAGGCCAGAGAGAGAGCCAGAGGGAGGGACGTAAGAGGGCAGAGAAAGGGTTGTAGCAGTGCAGAGAGTGGATCGTAGGAGGGTAGAGAGAGAGCCAGAGAGAGAGGGTCATAGGAGGGTAGAGAGAGGGCCAGAGAGAGAGGGTCATAGGAGGGCAGAGAGGGTCATAGGAGGGCAGAGAGGGTCGTAGGAGGGCAGAGAGGGCCGTAGGAGGGCAGAGAGAGAGGGGCCAGCCTCTGTTCAAAACAGCTTCTTGCTCCAGGTTCATTGAAAAACAAGAATGCTGTCAGAAATATTTCTGTCTTGTTGCTAAAAGGTATTTTCATTCCTTTGTTCTTTTTTTCATCTCTTTTCCACCACTTAGATAGAAAACACACACACACACACACACACACACACACACACACACACACACACACACACACACACACACACACACACACACACACACACACACACACACACACCACACACACACACACACACACACACACACACACACACACACACAGCTCCCCTAAGCGTGACGCTCTTTAAAGTTAATAAACGTTTAATGATAGATTCCCGAGCGTATTTTACAGCTCGTTATAGCCATTGTGAATCAACTGACTGCGTCGCTTTACGGCCACTATAAAGCCATTTACATGGGTAGGTGTGGTGAGGGAAAGGTGGCACGGGAAAAACATGAACAGTTCAAAATGGACTCGCCGTAATTATAATACCATAAATAACTCGGTGACACGCCGTCGACCTGCCCTACTGTGTGTGTCGAGAGAAAACGTTTAAGCATGCCCTTGAGCTATTTTGCGTGTAACC
>CM051017.1:19734687-19774687 GCA_027704905.1 Muraenolepis orangiensis
TACGTATGCATGTGAGCAGTCATTCTCACATCTTAAAAACATCAAGTCCAACCTACGATCACGTTTAACGGATGAAAGCCTCAACGCTTGCATGAAGCTTAACCTCACCAAGTACCAACCCGACTACAAAGACATCAGCAAATCCATGCAGCACCAGAAGTCGCATTAATGGTGAGTGTTATAACAACATTATTTAAAAGAATAAATTCAGAGGCTTATTATACTGACATTTAGTTGAATTCACTTTTAAAATATATTATATGGCTCTCACTGAAATAAATTTCCAAATTTTTTGCTTTCATGGCTCTCTTAGTCAAAAAGGTTCCCGACCCCTGGTCTACAGTAATACGTGGTATTATTTAGCATTTCAGAGAAATATCTTTTGGCCCCTACTTGCCATATAATGCCAGTCTCACATTATCTGTGTTAAGTGTGTGTGTGTGTGTGTGTTAGGGGGGGGGGGGAGGTATGGCTGTCTTCATGTTTCACACTCTGGGTGGTCTTACGTGCAGCTGTAACTTTGATACCAGTGTGTTGAAGTAATGTATGATCCAGCATCCCAACACTTTGTAAGTGGTGTGTGGTGCCCATTCCCAAGACTAAAAAAAACACACCACATCAAACACGTAGTGTTTCCACGTAGGATTGGATTTCTTAAATCCGCCGTCTTTACACCCTGCGAAAAGTGTTCATGTGTGACTACCTCAGGGTTGTTCCACGGTGGAATTTATTCAGGAATTACATGTTTAGACTGTCAAACAACCCTCACGATGTTCGAGATCCCTATGTTTGACAGCTACAAAGAGTTGAGGTTGCGACTTAAATGTCTCACAGAGAACATGAGCAGCATGGCACAATAGGTTTGTCAACACATCACACATCATGTAGCACACACACACACACACACACACACCCACACCCACCCACCCACCCACCCACCCACCACTGGGTGAATGTACTTCCGCCAAACACCTCCAGGACCGGTCTGCATCTTCCCACATTCCGATGACATCACAGGTGCATTTTCAGACGTGTATTATTTTGTATTCCATGGACTCAAAAAGGAAAAGGACAACGCTATTCTATTATATAGCGGATTCATTCAATGTATTCATTCAACGCCAAGCTCACTCTCGGCGAGGGGGGGTGGGGGGGGGGGGGGGGGGTTGGGAGGGGAGGAGGGGGGAGGGCAGTTGAGCATCTAAAACACGGGTTGGCTGATGTTTGTCAAGGTCTCCGACCCGACAACGCAAGTCACAAGCCCTCTCTCCGTGTAACTCAATCGCCTCATTACTCCCTGAACCCGGTGCCACAAAGAGGCCGTTCAAGTATGTGCCTCTGTGTGTGTGTGTGTGTGTGTGTGTGTGTCTGTGTGTGTGTGTCTGTGCATATGGACCCCAGATTGAATAAATAACCCTGACTTGGTCCTCATAAGTTGCCTCTTTCAGGTACTGCTGCAGCGATAACCACTTTATAGCCGTGTCCAATATGAGAAACCGATACCCTACGGTGGAAGCATCTACGTTTGGTTTTTCGACAGAAAGGTGTGGGTATATTTAGGGGGGGGGGGGGGGGGGGGGGGGGAGGGGTTGTTGGGACCTCGTAGAGTTGTAATCTGAGGGTCGTTATCCCAAAATAGGTATAGAGAGGTGTTGTTGATGGAGCGCCGTCGCTATAGCTCATTTGAATTGGCTTGGCATTGGCATTTCTTGTCTGGCTGCAAGAAATGTTGCCAGAAAATGTCAACCTAGTGTCGCCCTAGGCAGGCGACACAGACATCAGACATAGATGGTTGACATTTGCATTTGTTTCTCGAAATATTTGTGTCTCTCCTTTTCTCTTCATCTGCTCCTCCACGGGCTCCATTACAAAATGGACACAAGTTGGTAACCGCTTTCTAATTTTGAATTTGCCTCAACGTTTTGTCTTATTTAATGCTCTTTTCTGACCCAAAACTCATTCCCAGTTTAACTTTGACTAACGTACTTTCATTTAAGCTTGTGCCTGGGTTTGAGCAAATCATTATTTTTTATCTATTATGTGCTTATGCACTCTTATCCATCCCTGAATGAAGGGATCTATTCTACATGTTTGTAGTTGCTTCCATTTCCTTCCTCTTCTGGTTGAGTTTGTCCTTCTGGGGGTTTAGGGTCAGGGGGAGTCACCTGAAGCCCTTTTTTGAGACCGGCAGTTGGGATGAAAGGCAACACAAAACAAACACACCCAAGAGAGTGAGATGTATAGTGCTACCGGTGGCAGCCAATTGCAACAATGAGATGCCGTTTGTTTCCATACACAAGAGAGTGGTAAACTGTGGCAGCGCTTGCATGTGATGTTGTTTTAAAGACACAAGCCATGATGAGTTCAATGAGGTATGAGATAGTAAAAGGCAGGCCTAAAGAAGCAGGAACCAGCTAACAGGAGTCACAGGAAGGCAGGGTGAGATGCAGTTAGACCCGTGCCTTGGGCCCATGCAACGGAAAGAAGACCATAGATATAGGATTGATGAATACAAAAACCTATTATCATCACACATGAAGACCTTAAACAAAACCTCACACAATGTTCATATTGTATGAGAATTTAACTGAATGTTCGATTTTTAAATATCGACCCGACAAGTCACAACATATGTGGCTAAATAAATGCTTAATAAATGCAATTACAATTTTTTTAGTTAGGCAAGATACAGAATCCTGCTGGGATTGAGTTTAAGCTTGAGGCATGTTTGCGTTAGGCACAGATGTCTTGAAAATGAAATGAGTTATTTCTACCCCCGGCGTCCGTATATTTCTAATGATTCCTCTGTTCTCAGACTTTTCCCCCCCTCCAACCTCCCTGGACGTGGCTTACTGACTGCAGCGCTTGTGTCAGGGTGGGCCTTTGCTGCTAGTCTATAAATTACTTTAAGAGGGCAGCACTCGGGAGGTGTCTGGGGGATGACCCAGAGCAATGAAACCATCAGTTGGGAGCCGGCAGTCTATGAATGAGACCGTGGTGAAGCGATGAGTCGACTAATTTGCTATAAAAAAAAAAAACTACAGTTGCTTTTCTCCATTTCAGATGAATCGTTATTTGAACCCGAATTTAAACATGTTTGGGCTGCAGACAAAATCAAATGGATGACATCACTTTGGTGTCTGGTAACTTTGCATTCACGATCATTTATGACATATTATAGACTAAATGATCAATTATTTGTCTGTGATGTCAATTAAATCAATTTGATGTTGATGGTTGTTACAGAACTGCTGTGTGTAATATTCCATACATTAGCCTCACTCTCAGTTTTTATAAAATATAGATCAGAATCAGATAGAATAGATCAGGCCTATACTTATGATAAGGTATTCAACAACATGCCTTGTCTTGCCGGAAAATGATTGAAATGCAATCATTTGCACTCACCGACTATGGCTAATTCTTGAGTCAAATGCTGCACTGTCAGTTGAAGTTAACACTTAAACATACTCAGACACAGGGTACACATAAGGGCATGACAAACCTAATAAATGTGAGGGAGAAATGGCGAAATTACTATTAAAACCACAATCTTAAGCCAATCTTAATCAACTCAATCAATCGAAAAACACCAGGCTAATTAAAAAAAAGACATGCACATGCATCTGTTGATGCACAAAGAGCTATACGCAAATGCGCACACACACACACACGCACGCACGCAAACACACACACACACACACACACACCACACACACACACACACCACACACACACACACACACACACACACACACACACACACACACACACACACACACACACACACCACACACACACACACACACACACACACACACACACACACACACACACACACACACACACACACACACACACACACACACACACACCCACACACACACCGCCCCCCACCCCCTACCTTCACTTCACTCCCACTGCCCCCTTTGAAATAGAAATTAGCGCCACCTGAAGCGGAACTGTGTCCATCACAAAAACACCTCTCCCCACTGCCAGCAGGGTTCCCCCCGCCCCCCCCCCCGCCCCCCCCCCCCCCCCCCCCCCCACTAGGCTGCTTTAAACAAAACACACCCCGGGAGAGGGCCTAAACCTCACCACCAACAATACCAATGGATAACTGTGGTGTGGTATTAAACCTTGGGGACTTGGACAGGACAAAAGTTGAGTTAGGAGGACACCCAAATCTAGAGTTTTTGTTTCTCTGTCTTCATTCACCCAGTTGAAGATCCAAGATCTCAGGATGATTCGAATTTGCAACACAAAGTGCAATGGAATGCTTACTCCTAATTCCTTCCTCCGCAGTAGGTATTTCTACAACAATACAATACTAAACTATAAAATACTATACAAAACAACACTATAAACAAACTATGATATGCTCTACTATATACTATAAACAACCCTATAAACTATACTATGTACTATACTCACTGTACGATAACAATACTGTACACAATAAAAGCAACAATAAAGTGACTGATGGACGATAAATACATATATAATATATAAATACATATGGTGACTTGTGCAAAAAGCTCCAGTAGTGCAGCAGCATCATGAATACAGTGCAGTGCAGTGCAGAACAGTGCAGTAACTGTAATGAGAAATCAGAGAAAGTCCAATAGATGGTGCCCAGGGTGGTTGCGGTCCTTTGTGATGGACATCTGGTCCTAAAGATCTCCTCAGTGCATGGAAGTGCACACCAGACACCCCACGCAGCCAAAGTTATTAAATGGCAGGTGTGTAGCTTCATCTTAATTTTGTTTTATTCACTGTCATTACTCAACGTCCGCCTAAAGAGTTTGATACGGTTACGGACTATACAAGGTTAATAGTTTGGTCAAATACAAAAGAAAAACGTGCTAGCTTGGTTGGACTTCCTTCGCTCTGCTGTACTCATTGATGTTATCGTGTTAGTATAACCAGATAACATCAGAGTGATTAGTGCCCTCTAGAGCGTGGAGAGGCCCTCAGCTACAGAACTATGTGTGACACATCTGCAACATACATACTAGAGACAGTAGTGACCTCTGCAGTCAATGCGGAATACACGCAAGATGGCGGGAGAAAGCATTAAGCTTCACTACACCTATTATCACCTTCAAATATATATATATATTATATATATATATCGTTAGAAAAATAGAGCACATTAAAATCATTGAGAGAAAAGTTATGTTGTGGTTTTCTACTTTTAACACTTACTTAATACGTACTTATACTTTGAAAGCCTAATCTTTTCTTTGAAATGTCGACAATGCCCTAATGCCATGTGTTGCGGCGCACCACAACTTAAAAGCCTGACAAAGGGATGTGCCGACTTTGAATGTGATGGGTAAACACTGGGGGTGTCCCATTGCAGTGGCTTACTGGGGAGTCTGTGGCGGTCCGCACTGGGATTAACAGACAGAGCCCCCAGCTCCCTCTTTTAGAGCACCAAGTACTTTCTGATGAGCGGCTCAACGCTAGCGCTGCACGTCGGTGTGTGTGTGTGTGTGTGTGTGTGTGTGTGTGTGTGTGTGTGTGTGTGGGTGTGTGTGTGTGTGTGTGTGTGTGTGTGTGTGGTGTGTGTGTTGTGTGTGTGTGTGGTGTGTGTGTGCCTGTATGTGCGCCTGTATGTGCATGTGTGTGCATGTGTCTGTGTGTGTGTGCAGGTGTGTGTTTGTTTGTGTTTGAACAGGATGAGAATGTGTGCTGTGGACAGGGACAGGGTCATTAAGAAAGAAAGAAAGAAGAAAGAAAGAAAGAAAGAAAGAAAGAAAGAAAGAAAGAAAGAAAGAAGAAAGAAAGAAAGAAAGAAAGAAAGAAGAAAGAAAGAAAGAAAGAAGAAAGAAAGAAAGAAAGGCTAGAAAGTATGTTGTTTATGGCATATGGCATTGAAAAATGGTGAAAGTATATTACGATTCTACACAAAACTGTAGACCAAACCAATGGTTTATTATGAAAGAATGCATCTGATCACGAAGAAATAGTGGATTAATTTGGATTTTCCCAGAGGAATACAAATAATATTAATAATATAAATGACCATTATTACAAACTGTTATCCAGATTTGAACCGCTGTGTGCCACAAATACACAAGAGAGATGTAATGGAAAAGAAAAGAACACTATTTATTTTTTTCCATTATGGAGTTCATGACCTCACTGCTGGCTTGTTGTCCTCTTTTTCCACCTTCACACACGTATACATGCACAAATTCAATCAGATACATGCATACCAGTCACCCTCTCACACACACACACATACACACACACCCTCTCACACACACGCGCACACACACACACACAGTCACAGTCTCATGCACACACACAATGCTCGACTCAATCCTGAGTATCTCAGGGCAGTGCCCTCTTTCAGTGAGTCAATGTAGTGTTCCGCACACCTGTGTGTGTGTGTGTATGTGTGTGTGTGTGTGTGTGTGTGTGTGTGTGTGTGTGTGTGTGTGTGTGTGTGTGTGTGTGTGTGTGTGTGTGTGTGTGTGTGTGTGTGTGTGTGTGTGTGTGTGTGTGTGTGTGTGTGTGTGTGTGTGTGTAGGTGTCTGTGTGTCTGTGTGTCTGTGTGTAGGTGTGTGTGTGTCTGTGTGTAGGTGTGTGTGTGTCTGTGTGTGTGTGTGTGTGTGTGTATAAAACAACACCTCCTCAGGTTTCAGAGGTAATGGCCCTGCTGAAACATGTGTATCCGCCTCAGCAGACCAAGACTGCTGATGTTCAACAACAAGACGAAAGGCCAAACATCAGTTTGGCATGAGAAGGAATCATCAAATGTGATTTGTGGCATTAAACGTACATCGTCCAGCTATAAAAGGTTATTTTGTTTCAAGGGGTCGGCTTGACTGGCAAAACATGCATAACACACAGAGAGAGAACAATAGAATGTGTTCCAAGAAATATTACTCTTACCGTCGGACAAAGTCAGCGGTCAACGTGAAGAACACTCTTTCTGTGGTTTGTTTTCTGGACCCGGAATCGCTCTGTCGACCCGCTGTGCGAAAGAAGAAAAGGTCAAATATAAAACATTGCTTATTTGAACCACCGTCGCACAGACCCAGCTCGCACTAATGGCATCTAGTGTCACTAACTACTTATCAATGTCACTGGTACTAGTGTCACTGCTTGACTCCATCCAGCAGTGCCAGCACCAACATCTTAATAGCAATACTCCAAGCACCACACACACACACACACACACACACACACACACACACACACACACACACACACACACACACACACACACACACCACACACACACACACACACACACACACACACACACTTAACCTGTCTGTATAAAAACAAAACACTGAATCGGTTTACTATATGTTAGAATGAAAGCATTTAGCGTGAGGTAAAAAACAAAAGGTGGTACCAAATTGCTTGCTAAAATAGCATTTTGTTTTTGGGTATGTTTAAAAGAAAAGGGTAAACAAATTGGAAAATTCCATAGCTAAACTATACAAGCATGCGAGTGTTAAATGGCGTGGTTTTACAAACATATTACGATTATATCATAATCTCATGTCATCGGGCAGGGCGGCTGCACCTGCACAGGTTGACAATTAAAATCTACCTCTCATGTACAAATATGAATAAATAAAAAAAAGTAAATAAATGTGTAAATATATGACATAACTGGGCGGGTCAGTTCCTCCATAGCCTCCAGAGCACGCTACTTGAGCTGGATCCATTTCCCACAACGCTACCTTTTATTACCTCTCCATAAATCACTCCTGTGGTGTGTGTGTGTGTGTGTGTGTGTGTGTGTGTGTGTGTGTGTGTGTGTGTGTGTGTGTGTGGTGTGTGTGTGTGTGTGTGTGTGTGTGTGTGTGTGTGTGTGTGTGTGTGTGTGTGTGTGTGTGTGTGTGTGTGTGTGTGTGTGCGCGTGTATAACTGTGTGTATGTGTGCGTGTATGACTGTGTGTATGTGTGTGTGTATGACTGTGTATGACTGTGTGTGTGTATGACTGTATATGTGTGTGTGTGTGTGTACGTGTGTGACTGTGTGTGTGTGTGTGTGTGTGTGTGTGTGTGTGTGTGTGTGTGTGTGTGTGTGTGTGTGTGTGTGTGTGTGTGTTTTTATGATGTGTGTGTATGTGTGCATCTAGGCCCTATATCTATTTATGCGCCAATGCCGGCCCCTTTAAAATGTACATGTGCCCCCCCCCCCCCCCCCCCCCCCCCACTCAACCCATCACCGAGCCCCCACAGCAGACAAAGAGGTCAATTCATATTGGGTGTTAAACAGGCCAAAATTGTCCATAAATCAAGACCCCCTTAAAAAAAGTTTATATCTCTCTCAAGCCTCTCAAAAACCAGAATGACTACATTCACGCCACTCTAGCAAGGGGTCTTATTCAGCTGCTGAGGAAGGAAATAGCCATGTGCCGTTTGATGACAGCCCCAGCCCAGTGAATACCTCCACTCACCTCCACCTCTTAGTTAGTAAAACAGACTGTAAAAACATGCAAAAACAGTGGCCTACTCTGCCACACAAGTTTATACATTCAACCAGTTGAGCAACTTCTCGTATGTCTTTATTGGAAGTCAATAATAATAATAATAATAATGCATAATAACGCTGCCAACAACCCCCGTTCCTCGCTGAACCAAACTGAACCTGACTACACTCAAACATCCACATATTGGGGAAAAATGTATACAAACTCCTGACGACAAGCAGCGCTCCCAACTTAAACAAATTAAAAATATATATTCTAATTGTATTGTCAGTGTACAACACAGCAAAAAGGAATTTCTCTGCATTTAACCCCCTCCTAGTATTAGGAGCAGTGGGCAGCTATTTATAAGCGCCCGGGGAGCAGTGTCGGGGGGGGGTGCCTTGCTCAAGGGCACTTAGGCAGTAACCCGGTGTTTCGGGGACTTGAACCGGGCGACCTTGCGGCTCCCAAGCCAAGTCCTTACCCGCTGAGCGACTGCACTTTCACGCGGGCATCAGCGTTGACACCTCAGCCCGAAAAAACGGCACAACTAAACCCCCCGGTCCCGGTGGGTTTTCCCGGCTCAGTTCGCCGTCTGATTGGAGGGCATGTGGGAACGGCAGGAAGGAAGCGCTGCAGAATGCCACAGTTGGTGTCGGTTTACCGCGGCCCCTACAGGTATCAGAGGAGGCAGGCGTGCCGCAGCGAGGGCCAGGGCAGTGTGCCAGGCAGCCGCTTGTCTTTAAAAACGGATCAGTGGAGCGGATTACCGCCCAAATCCCTCCTTTCAATGGCCTTCTCCAAACTACACACCTCTCTCTCTCTCTCTCTCTCTCTCTCTCTCTCTCTCTCTCTCTCATCTCTCTCTCTCTCTCCTCTCTCTCTCTCTCTCTCTCTCTCTCTCTCTCGCTCTCTCTCTCTCTCTCTCTCCTCTCTCTCTCTCTCTCTCTGCTTCACAAAGGCCAATCAAAACACTGACAGGTAGGCTGGGGCTGAGCAAGAGGAAGCGGTAATGTATACAAACGCCTGCACCTGTGGACACAGGTAGTCACACACACACACACACACACACACACACACACACACACACACACACACACACACACACACACGACTTCTTGAAGGGATTAGGTTTCATGGAGCACGCTCGATCACTTTTCTGTCACGTTTGGGCATTGCTGATACTTTGCTAAATGCTGTAGCTAATCACACAACAACAATAAATGGCTAGTATAGTAAGTCAGAATGTGGACGCACACGTGATATAACCTCGACGCGCTCCTTCACTTGACGATAACATATGCACATATGATGCACGATGCACATAACAATTCGCTGCGCAGCAAGCTACCGTATGTCTAAACGACACTTCAATGAGATTAATTAATTAATCCAGGCATTATGAATTGAAGTAGCCCGTCTACCAGAAACGGAAATTCTGAGCAAGTGACCTGTGCTGAGTGTTCTTGTGCCAAGTCTGTGTTGCTGTGTGCAGTAGCTGCTTACGTTGGCACGACAACCGCACAACAACCTCTGAATATTGAATAAGCAATTCTGATTGGCCGGGAGCCAATATGGTCATATCTTACTCATCAAGCCATCACGTCAGCATGAATATGCTCTCAGTGATTGTGGAGCGTGTTGTGTGTGTGTGTGTGTGTGTGTGTGTGTGTGTGTGTGTGTGTTGACGGCAGCTGGATTAACCTGTGGGCCTTGATTCCTATGCAGCACCACAGGAGCCTCACCCCGCCCTAGAGTCTAATCAGACCAGACACACACACACACACACACACACACACACACACACACACACACACACACACACACACACACACACACACACACTCTCTCTCAGTGTGACAAACTCTAATGGAATATCTTGCCTGTGCAACAGCATTTGCTGCTCGCATACTTTGGCTTGATGCTGTCAAGCATACAAAACAAACAACTAATTAATAACTAGAGTCTGGATGGTAATGCCAGGGTCTCATTGGTAACTCGTTCCTAGTTCCACACACAGACCTTACTTATCGCTGTACACTTTCACAGTGCACCTGCATGCAGACATGCAGACTCAAACTTGTCGACTTGGAATATGGAACTGGCACAATTCCCCCATGGCTGCCATCCAGGCTTACTCATGTGAACACAAGATAGCAATTCAAGTGTTTCAGCGCTGTCCCAGAGCACTGCTTCTCCTGTGACGGTGTGCAGGAGAAGGGCATTATGAGGGAAACAATTAAATGTAAAGATTACAATACTCTAATACTACTACTACAATACTACTGAATAACTGTATAGATGTTGTCCAGGGAGACAGCTAGGAGGAGAGAGAGAGCGAGAGCGAGAGCGAGAGCGCGAGAGAGAGAGACACACACACACACATAAAGAAAAACACATGTAAATGCACATGCACTCACACACACACACACACACACACACACACAGTAAAGTGCCAGACACTGGTACATAGATTAACAGAGCCGGGTGCACACAGCCTTCTAAAGTTCCAGTCCACACCGAGCCGGTCCCGGACCACCCCTTAGACAGCTGTCAGGAGGACACACTGGGTCAGTGTGCTGGAGGAGGATTGACATGCTGGTGTCGGCCCTCCTGCTCCCACGGCTGACGTGGTGTGTTTGCCCAGCAGTTCCCCCTGCTAAGGTGTGAAGAACACCATGTAGTCGGGTTCAAGTTGCGGGTGAGTGCGACGGGAGGTGAGTGTGTGTGTGTGTGTGTGTGTGTGTGTGTGTGTGTGTGTGTGTGTGTGTGTGTGTGCGGGAGAGAGAGAGTACCTGCATGTGCATTTACCTGTGTGTTTTTCTTTATGCATGTGCATACATGTGCGTGCGTGCGTGTGTGCGTGTGTGCGTGCGTGCGTGTGTGTGTACATTCACAGGTTTGTGTAAGAGAGAAAGCTAAAGCAAGAGCGAGAGAGAGTGCGTGTGCGTGTGTGTGTGCGTGTGTGTGTGTGTGTGTGTGTGCGTGCGTGTGTGTGTGCGGGTGTGTGTACATTCACAGGTTTGTGTAAGAGAGAAAGCTAAAGCACGAGCGAGAGAGAGAGTGTGTGCGTGTGTGTGTGTGTGCGTGTGTGTGTGTGTGTGTAGGACAGGTTTTAGTAGGTGTATGAGACAGAAGACAGAACCTTGAAGGATATGACTCATTAATCGCTCCAAGGACCCCCGGAAATAAGCATGCATTCTGCTCCCCAAGAATGTTCATGTGCAAGAATGAACGTGAACATTTGACCAATTTTTACATTTATCATGAAGGACGCCTTCTTTTGCACTCTGCTGATTGCGAGTGCGAGTGCGAGTGCGTGTGTGTGTGTGTGTTTGTTGGACTCTAACGTGGTGTTATTGTACAGTACATTAACTGTGTGCTAGAATAACAGTAACGTGTGTATGCTATGTTGTGCTTGTGTAGGGGAATGGTACCACTCTGTGGGTGGAGCAACAGAACACGGTACCTATCAGAAGGTAGGGGGGGGGGGGAATAATCTTACTGGAGCAGCGGCCACACACCATAGGAAGTTTCGAGGCCTTTGGAAATAAATAATCCACTCCAAACTATTTGTTTTTGTTTTTGCATAATTTCTTTCTACATTTCTATAGGGCAGGCAGGATGGTACATTTTCTAACCAATGGTTACTCAAAGCGCTTTACAAGCCATGCCTCACATTCACCCATTCATACACACGTTAAACCACCAACGGCGGAGTCAGCCATCCAAGGAGACAGTTAGGGTTAGGGGGTCTTGCTCAAGGACACCTCAACAGCTTTTGCTAGGAGGAGGCGGCGGGGATCGAACCAGCAACCTTCCGGTTGTGAGGCGACCGCTCTACCTCCTGCGCTATACTGCCGCCCAAGGATAGCTCAGTCTGTTGGGACTTGGCTTGGGAACCGAAAGGTTGCCGGTTTTAAGTCCCCCGAAGTTCTGCCGAGGTGCCCTTGAGCAAGGTGCTCCCCCCGGGCGCTATATACACAATAGCTGCCCACTGCTCCTAATACTAGGATGGGTTAAATGCAGAGAAACTCAATTTCACTGTGTGTGTGAACATGTGAGTGACCAATAAAAAGGATTCAATCCTCCAGATTTAAGATTGACTTCACCCATCTATCCATCCATCCAACTTTAACAACATTCACACTCAAGTTTGAATGACCATATAGCGGGTCAACTACTTTTAACTTCTCCCTTTCCAGAAATAAAAACACATTTCCTTGCATTCAATAGCCTGTGTGAAGCTCTGTCAGTGGCTTAAGAGATCCCAAACATCCCATCGTGAACCCGCAGCCAAACGGTCAGCTTGGCCCAGCCAAACAGAACATTCAATTACTCTCCTAAATGTGCTTATGCACCAGAAACACTGCTAGCCTGAGAGAGAGAGAGAGAGAGAGAGAGAGAGAGAGAGAGAGAGAGAGAGAGAGAGAGAGAGAGAGAGAGAGAGAGAGAGAGAGAGAGAGAGAGAGAAATGAGCAGAGACCAACAGGTTGTGAGAAAGCAAGCAGCACCATGGTGGGGTATTGAAAGTGGAAAATGACGAGGGAGCAGGCAGAAAGGTTTTGGGTTTGATCCCTGGTGTCAACAGTCTACCTTTAGGAACCTTTTAGAAAGGCCTTTTCATGTTAATAGCTCACAGTTTTCAGTCATTTGATTGGGTTTTTATTGGGTCTATTGAGCACTCTGAGATGACCTGTAATATAAATAAAATGCAGGATTATTATTATTATTATTATTATTATTATTACTAGATATACGCAACTCATACTGGATGAAGACCTTCACCTCCGGAACGCCCTGTGGCAACACGGAGTGTCCTCAGCCTCCTCATGATCCTCTCATTTCCTGGAGCAGGGGCCCCGACAGCAGCAGGGCCCCGACAGCAGCAAGGGCCCCCAACAGACTCTCTGAGATGACTTCATTAAATATGTTCACACAAAGAGCCCTGCTGGCCTGCTTGCTTTGTGGTGGATCCACAAGACACATAACATACTGTAAACATATTGTCTGGCTCAGATCCCACGGGTAGAAAGAAAGACTAATTGATATAATATATAGAGAGATAAACAAATGTCAATTTGTATTCTTTAACTCAAGTCACTCGCTTGCGTGATCTCGCATGATGAAATGACATAACATTTCAGTTTGTTTCTTTCTGCCAAATTCTTTAAATGTGAAGAAAATCACAAAATGACTCCATTCAGTTATGCAACCATTTCTTAAAGTATCATAGCAAAAATGGCAACACAGTAGCTAACATAAACTAAAACCAAAAACAGAAATAAACTAACTCAAATAAACTGCTTCCCAACGGTGTACACATGTGGAAAGCAAATCTCTGTTTGTTAAACAACAGGCTGTCAAGAAATATTAATCTCAACCCTTGTGGTTCAAAAGACATCTTCGACGTTGACGCCGTCACAATGCTAAGGTAGCCTTGCAGTCTTGCTACTGCAACAACAAAATATAGCCCTAGTCAAAACCGCTTCAATATTTACACATCATCTTTAACATTGTTAGCGCAGCAACATAACAACATTAGCCCTCCGTAAAACATTCTGTTGGCGTACAGAGTTGGCCGACCGCTAATTCCGTCTCATTTGCTTTCCATTTTCTCTCTCACACATTCTCAGACAACAAAGGACAGCTCGTTAGGTTGACTGTTTCTCTCTCTCTCCCTCTCCTCCCCCTCTCTCTCCCCCTCTCCCCATCTCTCCTTCCCTCTCTCCCTCCCTTACTCTCCCTCTCTCACTTACTCTCTCCCTCCCTCTCTTACTCTCCATCTCTCTCCCCCTCCCTCACTTACTCTCCCTCTCTCTCTCTCGACCGCCTCGAGACGTCCAGAGGCCTTGTAAATGTCTCCAGACGTGAAGGCTCTGTCCACCATCTGACAATGATTAGAACCTGGCCTCACCGTACGCGGAGTACAAGTAGACTCTGATCACTCCAATTGCGGCTACACACCGTAATGCGTTGCAAAAGTCAACATGCCACCCGCATTTCCAAACCACCAACCGTTTTCTCCTGCGACCGTAGTTTTGGAACGGAGCGTATTGAACGATGTCCTAAGCAATCAGCCATTGCCTTTTTTATAGAACTTTTTTGATTGATTTATGTGATTTGGGTTATTTATGCTTTTGCCCCTAGAGCCATAGCCACTGTTGTCTCATGCTTACACACACACACACACACACACACACACACGTGTGCGCACACACACACACACACACACACACACACACACAGTCCCTTCCTCCACCGAAACATCTGATAGCGATTAAGAATAAGGCCTCAGAAACACAACTCTCCTCACTTTCCCCTATTGATTTTGTGCCACTGACATAATTTGGTCGTCAACACAGGTGCACACACACACACACACACACACACACACACACACACACACACACACACACACACACACACACACACACACACACACACACACACACACACACACACACACACACACACACCTAGCAGTCTCCGGGCGGGGCTGGAACAGACCGGTCACGGCTGTGTGCATCGCTGATTAGCTAGAACCTGTGGCCCGCGGGCCACGCCGGCGAGTGCCCGCTGTTCTCTATTACCACTTCCTGTGGTCCTCCCGGGCGCCTCGCTGCTGGAGCGGGGTTCACTCGTTAGCCTATCTGGACGTATCTTAGACGCGCTTCCCTTCCAGCAAAACAACGTTCAACAAGTTTATTTTATTCAGGCTGTCTCCACCCGCCATTAGCCCAGAGTTTGATCGAAAGAATAAAACTTATTTGTTTTTACAAAAACAACGCAGGCAGGGAATAAGGTACAGATAGCGGAGTGAAGACGACAACATTTCTGATATAACGTTAACATATATAAGTGAAGCAGTGGAGATTCAAACTTTTTCAAATATATTCATATCTGAGTGTGCTGTGTGGGAAGTGACATGATGCTTAGTGTGCATATACACATGACAATACGTGCGTGTGTATGTGTGTGTGGCAATATGGTTTTAAGTTATTTGTTCCAATTACTTAGCATACTTAAGACGGCAACATGTGCCTCAACCTGCTTTAGATGGCTACAAAGATTATTGTCACACACACACACACACACACACACAATTAATCATTTTTAAACAGGACACGCTTGTTCAAACTGAAGAAAACAAGATTTGCTCTGGGTTTAAGTTAGGGAGAACACACTAGAAAAGTTCCCTTTCCTTCAAGAGGAATCGCACATTTAAATGGGTCTGAATTTGCAGTGACTGCTGTCTCTATGTTAGGTCAATGGAATGCTAACCGGCTCAATGGTTATGCAGGAAGTCTGCCTATGGGTTAACTACGGTATACTAACTAACTATGGTACCACTGTATCGACTACCGCTGCTGCTATTGACAGTAGGCGCTGTTGCCCGGAGCTGAACTGAACGCTCCAGCCGTTCCAGTCGACATATTTTCTCGAGATCAGGCCTCACCACAAAATGCCATGAAATGAGCTAAATAACTCAGCATTCCACACCAGTAAATCTTCTCAAAAAGCGCAAAGAAAAAGCACCTTTCTGTGTCCCCCTGCCACTGGGGAGTGGTAGAGGGGTGGGGCCTTTTTTGTTTTTTAATACGCAGGAAGACAGGGTTCAGGGGGTTAGGGCTCGTAAAAACACAGCCCACAGCATATCGTACTGGGATATAAAACTGTGTTGTGTGTATGTGTATTAATGTGTGTGACTGTGTGTGTGTGACTGTGTGACTGTGTGTGTGTGTGTGTGTGTGTGTGTGTGTGTGTGTGTGTGTGTGTGTGTGTGTGTGTGTGTGTGTGTGTGTGTGTGTGTGTGTGTGTGTGTGTGTGTGTGTGTGATGGTGTGCGTGTGCATGCAAAGCAGTGGAGCTACCTCAATATGCTATTGTTTTAATGGCGTCTAGAGGCTGGATTCAGAACGGCTTTGCGTTGTTTCAATCAAATGTAGAATGTGAATTGAGCTTCAAAATAAGAAAATATACAACAATTCAAAGAGGGACATTTGGAGGTGTGTTTCATTGACAGACGAGTATATTTGCCCCACCATGCTTGCATTATGGCAGGCATAGACATTTTTTAGGTTAACGATTAGAACAACATGTACATATATTTCAAGATATTTCAACATATATTTCAAGACAACGCAACATATGATCATTGTCTAAATTGCTGTGTGCACAAACGTCTGTCTCTGCTGATGAAGCGTTTGAGTAAGAGGAGAAAGAAAATGTAAAACAAAGCATCACAACACAAATCAATACAGAGTGCTTGGTCCAGAAGACCTTAACAACACACAAAGGTTCATCCCAAACCATCGCACTGTGGTTTTCATAGACCCCCCCCCCCCACTGAACAGACCCCGTGTTCCTCTGACGACCGCTATCTGCCAGTGCTGTGTCGGTGATGGCCATCTGTTTTCTCAGTGCCATCCGATTGCATCAAGCCCATCTCACAGCCACCCTACTCTAGATATATCTGGCATGATGCAATACACTAATGCACCTCCGTTGCTGTGCCAAGATGTGCTTGGCTGCCTTCACCCATCCCTCACCTGAATCCAGCTCCATTTTCCTACCATAGCCCCAAGACTCTTCTTCTATCTCAATGCATTTTGAGAAGGGACTGTGTGTTGTCTGTATGGTCTCATTACTACTGGCTTGGCATGCAAACAAAGACGGCTGCAGACCTGTCCAAGTCGACCTGGCCTTGACACAATATGACTCACTGTGCTGCTGTACCACCCCACCCTCCCAGTCCTTTCTGTAATTGTTATAATACTATCATTTGTAATTTAACATTAATGTGACGTTTGCACATTTTCAGAGCTGCTGAGAGCATTTCACTGTGCATTGCACACTGCACCGTATACGTGTGACAAATGACTTAACCCTGAACCAACGGTTATTCATTTAAATGGCTCTGTTCTCTCTCTCTCTCTCTCTCTCTCTCTCTCTCTCTCTCCTCTCTCTCTCTCTCTCTCTCTCTCTCTCTCTCTCCTCTCTCTCTCTCTCTCTCTCTCTCTCTCTCCTCTCTCTCTCTCTCTCTCTCTCTCTCTCTCTCTCTCTCTCTCTCTCTCTCTCTCTCTCTCTCTCGCTCTCTCTCCATGAGTCTCACTTTAATCAATCCAGGTCCTTGTCTTCTTCCCCCGCCATTAACCCATATCTACAGCATATATGTGTGGCGCTGATATGCAGTCCATGAAAAGACAAAAGACGTAGCAGGACAGATCAGTGTTAAAACCCCGTGGGCCCGGCGGGCATACGACTCTATACCTGCTCCTCATTACAGAGGCAATGAGGTTCTGAGACCCGATCAGCCGGGTAATAGACGGGGGCCGACTGGACGTGAGCAAAGCCGCTGGCCGCCCGTGTGTGCTAAGAAACAGACCCCCCCCCCCCCCTGGAGAGACTCAATTGGGAAACAAATCAGATTGCGGTATGGCAGGGGGGGGGCAGACGGGATTCGATCCGACACGTGATTGAATTTATCTAAAATAATGACTTGGGGGGGGGGGGGGGGGGAACATGTCGAGAGGAGCTCCCCCCCCCCCCACCCACCCATTGTACGTCTGTGGCCCCGGTGAGCAGCCAGCCGGCGGGCAGGAAATGTGAGCGCACTCACCGTATGCAGACGGGTCCGAGGGGGCTGGTTAACTGGGGCTAACTCTCTATATAGGTCAGTGCAGTAGCTGCTCCTTCTATTCTACAAGAGCCACTGCCCAAATGTGTCCACCTAGAGCACAGCATTAAGTGATCGATGTTGGTTGCTACTTTAAAGCATTAAAGATGGTCAATCGTGTCTGTATGTGACAGAGGAAGACGTTAAGAGAATAGATCTGGAAACGGATGGGTGAAGAATAAGAGGATGGAACTGTGTGTGTGTGTGTGGTATGTGTGTGAGAGAGCGAGAGAGAGAGAGAGAGAGAGAGAGAGAGAGAGAGAGAGAGAGAGAGAGAGAGAGAGAGAGAGAGAGAGAGAGAGAGAGAGAGAGAGAGAGAGAGAGAGAGAGAGAGAGAGAGAGAGAGAGAGCGAGAGAGCGAGAGAGCATAGGTGAGAACACAGAAGGGTCTCTGAGTTTGATTACATACATGCTGCCCCTCCTCCTCCTCCTCCCCCCTTCCGCTCCTCTCTCTCAGGATACATCTGCACAACTCATGACTCAAAGAGACATTCATCAGTCATCTGCAGGGTGTGTGTGGTGTGTGTGTGTGTGTGTGTGTAGTGTGTGTGTGTGTGTGTGTGTGCGTTTGTATGTGGTGCGTGTGTGTGTGTGTGTGTGTGTGCGTGTGTTTGGTGCATGTGTGCGTTTGTATGTGGTGCGTGTGTGTGTGTGTGTGTGTGTGTGCGTGTGTTTAGTGCATGTGTGCGTTTGTATGTGGTGCGTGTGTGTGTGTGTGTGTGTGTGTGTGTGCGTGTGTTTGGTGCATGTGTGCGTTTGTATGTGGTGCGTGTGTGTGTGTGTGTGTGTGTGTGTGTGTGTGCGTGTGTTTGGTGCATGTGTGCGTTTGTATGTGGTGCGTGTGTGTGTGTGTGTGTGTGTGTGTGTGTGTGCGTGTGTTTGGTGCATGTGTGCGTTTGTATGTGGTGCGTGTGTGTGTGTGTGTGTGTGTGTGTGTGCGTGTGTTTAGTGCATGTGTGCGTTTGTATGTGGTGCGTGTGTCTATGCATGTGTTTCTTTAATAATTGAGAGTACATAGACGACAGGGGAAAAAGTGTGAGAAAGCTTAGCGGGGGAAGTACTTCTGCAGACCTTCTGCAACACAGCTCTCTCCCTTACCGATCTCAGGCATCTCAACACTCGCTCGCTCTCTCTATTGTGTCACTCCATCTGTCCATCTGTCTTTTGCATGTGGGGGCCTCCTTTGCAAAGCAAACAGTTTTTTCGATCACTCATCGCGACCTTTGACTTCACAGACCTTCTCGGCAATTTTAGAAAACGGCGGGGACCGCAGCTTGAACCAATTTAGCTCTCTGCATCCCGATTCCCGTCTCTGTCCTGCTCCCCGCTCCCCTTCCGTATGCATTACCTTCATGTATACAGTATATATATATATATATATATCTATATATATATATATAGATATATATATCTCCTTCTCAATGAATCAACAGAGGATGATGATGATGAAGATCCTTGATTGAACCTGGGCTTCGTAGGAGCACGTGGCCATTGCTCCTCCACCTCATCGTTTTTGCCTTCAAACTGAAAAAAGTGCAAGAGCTGAAACTCCCAGCCCAACCTGCCAGGGGATTTGGGGAACCACCACCACCACCACCACCACCACCAGCACTCACACCACCACCACCAGCACTCACAAAAAGCCCCGCCGGTTAGGCTGTAGAGTACGGTTGGATATAATGGAGACCATTCGTGGCGATGTGTTGAAAGCTTCCCTCGCTCCCCTGGGGAAACGAGTGTTTCTCTTGCCGTGATGAGAATGGCACCTCAAAGGAAACCCCGGGAAAAGGGAGAGGGGGGGGGGGGGGGGAGACGAGGGGGGGGGGGTGAGGGCATGGGGAAGATTGGGTGGTCAGGAGGGGTTCAAAATGGCCCCAAAGTGTATCCAGATGACAATATTCCTCTCCTCTCTGTTCCATCCTACCCCCTCCCTCCCTCCCTCCCTCCCTCCCTCCCTCCCTCCCTCCCTGCTTCTCGTGGTTCCATCATTTCTCCTCGGTGGTGAACTCATGCCTGACTGGAGCGAGAACAGGGAGCCTGCCTGACTAGAGCTGCTAAAAATAACAAATTATGTCGCTATAGTCCGAAAAAAAACGTAACCAAACCTGTGGAGTAAAATGAGTGAAGGCTTTACATGTTTTTTTTGTATTATCAGTATTTGTAATATTACTGGTTATTATATTATCATAATACGTAACGAGTAATGGGTAAGCATTTCAATCCGCCGTTAGATCCGTTGGCATCATTAGTCATCATTAGATTATTCATTTAGTAAAGTAAAAGAATGAACAATTGCTGCTTGTTATCCCTCAGCAATTACGCTTTGGTTGTTTTACAACTGTGTCTGATTGTGAGGTGGGTATTTGTTGTTTGTCTTGGGTGCTCCTCAGACAAACTGTGAGCCTGAGCTCTAATGAAGATACTGAGGAGATCTGGTCAAATTTCTGAGATACTATATATATATATATATATATATAGTACCATGAAGAAGGTAGACTATTTTAAGTGGCAGTTCAGTTGTATCTCTCTACAGGACAATTGAAATGTCACACGTTGTACTTGAAGGACTGCAGCTAAAGACTGTGATTACTGTTGAACCAAGCCGCAAACCGGATGACTTCCTCTTTACTCTGTGATTGCAATCTCAACCTTCAGACGTTACAGCAGAAGGAACGGCATTATGCACTCATCACTCTTGCTCGCTCTTGCAAGCTCCGCCCCCGACCTGCGGCCGCTGTCCTATCAGTGTTCAGGGTGAGCGCCTTTGTCCTCTCTGTGATACGGAGGAGCGTGACGCACCCATCCACCCCAACATTAAGTACAGTGCAGTACAGGAGTCACACAGGTAGTCACACAAACAAGGCCAAGGAGGAGAGGGGGGGGGTGGGGTGCTTGAACTTTGTGACCAGAGTAAATTACAGAGTAGTGAGGAAGAACAACCATGGACTTTTTTTATTTTTTAAGTAACACCCTTGAAGACAAGATCCAAATACAATAGCTTTATCTGGGTTTGAATTCAAAAAAATTAGAAAAAATTAAAAAATGATTTGTTTTCAACGGAATTGTTGAGGATTGTCGGGGAGTTTCGTCAACGTATATCATCACTGAAATAAGTTTACAAACTAAAGCAGGAAGAGGTTTGGCAACTTTGCTTAAGCAGGCCTGACTGTGGACATTGAATTCGCCTCACCGCTGGTAGACCATGTTGTCCACTTGTCCATCTATGATACCACGACTGTGTTAGCTGTGTGAGAGATGCACAGATTCTTTCCTTCACGGCCATGAGGATGCGTATAATGTGCTACCGAAAACCAAACCCATCCTGAAATACTTAAAACACCCTACAGGCTGCGACCTGCTGACCACCACTTCTGCATCTGGCGTCTGCCCTAATCAGCCATCTCAGAGCTGAATTCAACTGGCAAATTAGCCGTCCAGATCCCTATCTACGATGAACAGAGGAGCCGCCGCCCGCATGGACGCTGAACATAACATGTTGTTTTTGATTTTTATCTAAGGCGAGGAATGACGTTTCTTTAAACTCACACGAGTGAGGAAGGAAATGAGGGACGAACACCTCGTCTCGCACTACCGATGTGAAGTTTGTCCGGGGGGGGGGGGCGGCTGTCAGACATCCGTAGTAGTGGTGTCTGAGTGTTGTAGTTTGATCACACAGAATCATCTCAAGATTTGAGATGAACAGGACCTTGGGCTTGTTGAATAATAAGCGCAAATATCACGATATGTCCCTATATCTCCAAAACACAGAACACAGAAATAGAGCAGCAATATCTTACACCAAATGCCTTTAAAATAAATAGGCCTATTTGTCTATCACATAATTGAATGTAGTGAAAATGTATATGTATTACAGGTCTGGCTTGCTTGATACTGTCCAGTGATTACGATTCCACTTGAACACACAACTTTAGCATCTCATGTGCTTATTGTGTTAATAAATAGCAATGGATTGCCTCAGCATTGGTAATAGGCATTAATAATTCAACAAAGGTATGTATGAAGTCACACACCACACACACACACACACACACACACACACACACACACACACACACACACACACACACACACACACACCACAACACACACACACAAGAAACATAAGAAAACGGTTAAGCTATCCCAGCTTCAGAGTCAGTTGACAAAGGGAAAAGACTGGCTGGCAGCCACGTGATCAAAGGCCTTACAGATCACCAAGACTCATCATCCACGTGATCAAAGGCCTTATAGATCACCAAGACTCATCAGCCACGTGATCAAAGGCCTTATAGATCACCAAGACTCATCGTTGACTCACAAAGGGAGGAAAGAGTTAAAGCACACTGGAAACGGAAAAGCCGGCTTCCTATAATTGAAAAAATAACGCATATCATATTTATAGGGGGCTGGATAATGTATTGCGGAGGGTGTTTTATTCCTAGCTCAAAACTAGCCAATATTCAGTCAGTCTACCTGTGGGCTTCCTTGAGATGCCTAAAGACGCCCCATTACCTGCTGCTTAATGACATGTATCTGAAAAGCCCATTATACGTCGCTTTGGACAAGAGGTGTCTGCTAAATGACTGAATAATAGTAGTAGTAGTGTTTAATGAACCAAACAAACCCGCCTCTTAGTAGCAATTGACCAACCAATGTAATAGCCTATAATTAGGCATTTCAAATAGCCAAATCCACAACACATTTGAAAAAAAAGGCCACCCTGTGTTGATCCTGTGTGGTTAAAACATCCAATGAATATAATAATAATAATAATAATCCTGTGGATATGCACAAGGGGCTCAACATACAGAGTAAACCTTTGTTTGGGATGCAACCTCAACAGCTCATTGTCTGACCGTCACTACGCAGACTGATGTGAATTCATAGCCGCTTCAAGCTGTCGCCGGGAAGAAGTCCCCCAGATCTCAAATGAAGTGGGGTGGATTGCACGCAGGAGAAAGAGGCTCCATCAATCTATCTGACACCATAATGAGAAAGGGAGAAAGAGATCTACAAGCAGAGGATCAACCCGCGGGCGTGGGCTTGTATCTCTTTCTGGATTGTATCTCTTTAATGGGCTGACTGCAGGAAATTGACTGTTAGGGTAGCAGTAACAGTAGAAGCGTACCGTACACAAAAGAAAAGAAAAACGCATTGGCTTCAAAGTTACCAACACTTTGAATGGCTTGAAAGTCATCCAATACACGTACGTATATATATATATATATATATCCCCGCAAATGTGAGAAATAAACCTTTGAGTCATTGAATGGCTTGATTTAGATGTTTGTTCTTTAGATAAACTCTTTTTTAAAGTTTAAGTAACAAAATACCCTGGTTTTGGAGAGCATGTGACATTTTATATAGACAGTGTATATTTCCACTACATAAACAAAGTAGGCCTCATTAAGGTAGCAATAGTTAACGGAGATGTTTTGCTTGGACAATAGTTCTGTGTTCAGTTTAAGTTCCTACAACCGGGGGTTGTAGGAATTTTCCAGTAGTCACATAAATCAACATAGGGGGTCTGATAATGTTAAGGGCATCAAGTTCTTTCAAACACACACACACACACACACACACACACACACACACACACACACACACACACACACACTTCCCCTTACCCAAAGACTATAATATGTAGGTAATTGAATACTGTGGTCATAATCTCAGGTGTGTGTGAGACGTCTTAAAAAGCAAAAACAGGATAGAAGGGCGGGACTTGAGGAGGTATGCGGTGCCATCAGTCAGGAGCTGATTGGTCATTGTGGGAGGACCGGGACCCGAGTGTGTGTGTTCCGATTGGTTGTGTGACGCGAATCCCTGTCGAAGTTGTACTTGGCGAGCACGGCGCGGACGCAATAAAAAGGTCAGGAGCTTTCCATTGTGTGACTTAAGCGCTAAAAAGATGTTTCATATTCAGTGAAAGAATGCGATAAAAATAACAACGTTCATTCAATCAACATTATGTGTAATAACACTACAACTCAATTTAAAGTCAATCTATTACATGCATGGGCACATGAAAGAGAATGACAAATCATAACTACCCTCTACATATTCTCTCTCTCTCTCTCTCTCTCTCTCTCTCTCTCTCTCTCTCTCTCTCCTCTCTCTCTCTCCTCTCTCTCTCTCTCTCTCTCTCTCTCTCTCCTCTCTCTCTCTCTCTCTCACACACACACACACACACACATATGGTCCTCCATTCCACTCGCAGAGGTGATGGTGACCCTGACCACCATAGAGGAGGTGAGCTAAGATTTGAATCTTAAGAATCATATGGCATCTGGATAGTTACAAACATACACACACACACATGTACAGTATATGAGAACACACATGCACACACACACACACACACACACACACACACACACACACACACACAGATATATTCTTGTCATAACCTAACTTGACAAACACCTGGGCCTGGTTACTGGACACAGAGGGGGAGTTGAAATGTGTGTGTGTGTGTGTGTGTGTGTGTGTGTGTGTGTGTGTGTGTGTGTGTGTGTGTGTGTGTGTGTGTGTGTGTGTGTGTGTGTGTGTGTGTGTGTGTGTGTGTGTGTGTGTGTGTGTGTGTGTGTGTGTGTGTGTGTGTGTGTGTGTGTGTGTGTGTGTGTGTGTGCGTGCGCGTGCGTGTGTGTGTATTAGCGGGGTATACTATAGCTGTCGTGAGAGGTATTCTGTGCTGGGGGGCTATAATAGTGAGGTCGATTTAAATTCCTTTTGGTCCTCTTTTCAGTCACCGAGTCAGAAAGTCCACTTCAGCTAGACTAAATAACCAGGGCGAGCTATTGCTCCCTTTTCATACACAGCTTATCATGTGTCTCGTATGGAACTCCCTCAGTGGAGGACTTAAAATAAGCAGGCTTTTTTTGTTTCACACCTTCGGTTCCAGGTCCAAAGCAGACTGGCTGGCATATCCGTTATTGGAAAAACAATGTTTTGAACAACACACATTTAGTCCCTAGTAGGCTAGATATCAACTTCAGGTTTGATACTGAACATACTGAAAGGCCAGAGCAAACAACCCTTAAGACTAAAATGGGTTTAACTTTGTTGTTTTGGTTTGTAGAAGAATATTGATTGTTACTGCAATTTGATGTTTTCATTTTAACATTTTACAGAAGCAACTGTCACTTAAAAAATAGAAAGGTTTGGATATTCAAAGAGTTGGTGGTGAAGGCAGTTGTCCCTAAGCATCTTACCCCATCAACTGAACTATATTGTACAATTATGGCAATGTTATGGCCAATATATATATATATATATATATATATATATATATATATATATATCAGTGGCGAAGCGTGTCTATCCCAACTGGACCTTCTGTAGATCAGGGGTTCCCCAGCTTTTCAGCCCGTGACCCCCAAAATAACAGACTGGCGACCCCCCACTATCACTGTCCGACGGGGGACGGGGGGGGGGGGGGGATGTCGCGATCGCGGACATTGTGTGTGGCTTTTCAATGACGATACTGTCATGAATCTGTTCTGGGAATCAGAATTCCTTTATTTGTCACTCACGTTATTATTAACAATAATAATAATAATAATACAAATGATAAAAAATAATAATAATAAAATAAAAAAATAAATAAACCTCATGGGTCACATCAAGATGATTCTGAAATCATCTCGCGACCCCCCACTCGGGGTCCATGTAGTGAAGTAACAGCCCATCATCTTCGCCTTCGCCATTTTGACGTAAAATCCTACGTAGAAACAACGTAGCACTACGCTAGATCCACTCTCGCTCCAGCCAGTAGACCTTCTAGCTCCCTATTGAGCTGTGGGGAAATCTGAAAGAATACGCCCACATTGGCTACAAATCACTATATGATTGGTTGATCAAATTGTCAATCCAAACGTACGCTCTCATTCAGTCTGAGGGCCAAAGTCATCGGGAATACTTTGATTGAAGGATATTCTTCCCAGCAACCAGAAAAATATCTGATTGGTTGCATTGTTTTTCCAACACAAAACCACTCAAATGCGTCCTGCATGGACCGAGAAAGACAAACAAATCAACGTAACTGTAATATAACAGATAACAACACAGATACCATTCTCATTTATTCATTTTATTAAAATTTGATTAAATTTGATTAAATTGTATTACATTTTATTAATATAATTAATTCGATTTTTTTTGTTTCATCTGAGAGTTCCAGGGTCTTCTCTGAATACCTTGAAGGCCCTGACGCTTCACCACTGATATATATATATATAAGAGTCAATAGTTAAATACTTAGGCCATGTAGCCTCGCAAAAAAAACATATGGAACTGGCTTTTCAAATATTATGGTTATATGCCTCCAAGATCATTTGTAGTATAATTGCAAAATTGCCATGGAAAAATAATAAACAAATTGACCAATCCATCATGGCACAAAAACAAATTGGTTCACAACTATTTTGTAACTAGATTCAGATGTTGATCTTGACTTTTGCATTCGTTTGTTTTGCTTTGGAAATTTGGGGGAAACACAACAAACAACAACAACAACAACCTAGTCTTAGTGGATGTGAGGAGCCCATACCTGCTGATACCACACACTGCATCTTAGGACTAAAGACATTCAGTACCCAAGATAGATACCCATATAACCAAAGATGCGACACAAGCGTTCATCACAGACACTTAAGGATGCCTATCGACACACGCCACATGTGTGTGTGTTTACACCTATGCATCACTCGCAACATTGACGTTTTAAACACATTTCAAGTGAATACAAGTAATGTAACAAATACACCGTAAAGCGATGGAGTTAGTTATCATACTGCCATGCGTAGCAATCCCGCTGGCAAAAAAAATAGAAAGCAGGCTATAGAAAGACATCACTACTACGGCTTACCTAAACTTGTAATAGGTCTTAAGAACAAGGAGACGCACTAGTGAATAAAAACAAGTCACCTTCAGTTTCAGCTTCTTCTCCTACTTCTTTAGGATTCTTCCGAGGATAAACCAAACGTGTTGACCAGCTCAGGGCAGCGGTACAGATGTGGGTTGTTTGGCTTCACCAAACAGCAGCGAATTTGCTGTAGTGTACACACATTCGCACTCCCCTCTCACACTTTTCCTTCTTTCTCTCCCCCTCCGCTCCTCGCCTCCTCTCGCTCTCTCTCTCTCTCTCTCTCTCTCTCTCTCTCTCTCACTCTCTCACTCTCTCTCACTCTCTCTCTCTCTCTCTCTCTCTCTCTCTCTCTCACTCACACGTTAGATAACTTCACAAGGAGAAAACACACTGCCCGTCTTCCAATAGTAGTACTAGTTGCACCAGTACTTCATCCGCAGCACCTGCTACAGGCTGTAAGTGGTAGTGCAGGTACCGAGGATAATAATCATTTTGCTTTCCCAAAGACTCCCCGTTCTTGGCTATTTCAAACCTGGTGTGCGAAATCCGCAGATGTCAGTCTGCGTGTGTGTGCGTGCGTGCGTGCGTGCGTGCGTGCGTGTGTGTGTGTGTGTGTGTGTGTGTGTGTATGTGTGTGTGTGTGTGTGTGTGGTGTGGGTGTGGGTGTGGGTGTGGGTGTGGGTGTGTGTTGGGGGTGGTGGGGGAGGGTGTCATTCCCCTAATCACACCCCACAAAGATTATGATCATCCAAGAAGGATATACTCTTAAAGATATCATAGATGCTGTTCCGGACATACTTTAAAGGTTTAAGAAACTGTTCACCCTTGCGTAAGATGAAAACTAACCTAAATGCACCCAAACTATGATCTTTGTTTTGGAAAATGAGAAATGAACATGTACAGTACGTGTATTTAGTAATTAAGTTTTTCATTTAACTAATATTTATTAAGCAGCTTGTTATGTAGTTGTACAACCAGAAAAATGCTTAAAGATATGGGGACATTGGGGACTAAGAAAAAGCATAAAGTGACAAAAACAGCGACCCAGAGAGAGAGCACTATGTGACCCAGTGTGTGTGTGTGTGTGTGTGTGTGTGTGTGTGTGTGTGTGTGTGTGTGTGTGTGTGTGTGTGTGTGTGTGTGTGTGTGTGTGTGCGTGTGTGTGTGTGTGTGTGTGTGTGTGTGCGTGCGTGCGTGCGTGCGTGCGTGCGTTTGAGTGTGTGTGTGTGTGTGTGTGTGTGTGTGTGTGTGTGTGTGTGTGTGGCTGTGTGTGTGTGTGTGTGTGTGCGTGCGTGCGTGCGTGCGCGCGCGTGCGTGTGTGTGTGTGGTGTGTGTGTGTGTGTGTGTGTGTGTGTGTGTGTGTGAAGAAATGCAGTGTAGAGACTCTAAATTCCCTAAAGGTGTGAGTTGGTGTATGTGACCCAGCAAGACATCCCATGGGTTCCTTCCCTCTCTGACCAGAGTCCTCGTTTCAGCCGCATGTCGACGTCCCACTGTGATGCTTTCATAACAAGGGCAGGCAGCATGTTTAGTTGCGGGGTTGTGATTTGTTGATCTTTGACTCAAAAAAACTAAAAAAACTAAAATTAGATCTATTTTGAGTCTGTAAGGATTTCCCACCCTCTATTACAGGGGCATTTATCAAATAAACAGTGTTAAAATGTGTCTCACGTTGTTATTTCAAGGTTATGTTGTAAGTATGTATCTTTGTTGCATATATATTGCATTTTTTTACATTTAACTTATACAGTTTTGTACTTTTTTACTTCTTTTTATCCTATTTTTAAATTTTCACTCATTGCTTATACTTGTGTAAACTATGAAGTGACAATAAACTTGACTTGACTGGACTTGTTTCCAGAATATCCTTCAATCTTCAAGATGCATTGATCCAAACAGACCCCATGACATGAGAGAAACAGCCCCAGTGGTGTAAAAGTAGACTTCTTTATTTCAAGACAGTGCATGAGCTTTGTGGTGCTGGATGTGTACAAGTAGCTTTTGTTATTTATTTTTTCCTTTTAAATAAAACAAGTGCGTTCTCCGAGCTCATTGTCGCTTTGAAAACCACGGAACAATAAAAGTGTTGCTGAAAGTCAAAGAATCTAAAAGAAATATTAGTATTTAACAAATTATTTTATGGCAACGTGGGTAGTAAAGAATTGATATATTAAAAAAAGCAACACAAACAAACAAATGAAAAGGGGTAAAATCCAATACGACACAATACTCTTATACTTTTATGCTTTTAAGGACATATCTAAAAACAACATACAACACATAGAAACTGGTAACTGCACAAAGGGTAAAGTCTCCATCATTATTATCTTCCTGCCGAGAACAGGGCTTTCCTCTCCACCGCCGCCTTTCTGTCACACTTTCTCTCAATCTTTCCTTTCCACTGAACATTATATTCTAACATTATATTCTATCTCCGGTCCTAAGGATGGGACTGCAGATACGACTACACCACTGGCGTGTCTGCTTTAAACATATGGCTTTTCAAAATCCTACTCAAACTACCTGGAAACAGCATCGCATCTCAGTACTATAGCATTGTGAGTCTGAGTTTGATCCATATTAAACCCTAAACACAAGGCCATACAGAATGTCTGGAACTGGTTCCTCTTTAAAACTTGAATCATCTCTGGGGTATTATAAAAAGCCTGCGGATAAGTATTGCATAAGATATAGGTCGCCCTGCTGCTTCTGGTGGCCCACAGAAGACCTGAGGGCCACATACCTTATACACAAAGACTTATTTTCCTTTCCCTTTTAAAGAGCCATGGTCTACGCACAGGCAAAATGTACCCGTATGTGTTATATGTGTAAAGTTAGTCGTTAGGAAGTGTGGATTTGGCTGTTTGAGTTCATATCTTCAGTGTGTGAGCATGTTTCTTGCAGAGAGGCTTGTCTTTCTTGGAGAAGAAAGTCTGTCCTTCTAAGGTGGTGCAGCACACCTAAACAAACCAACAAACAAGCACAAGCACACACACAGTTAGACAGATGAACGGGAGATGTAACGGGAGTACATTATATGCAGGTTTAAACCAAAGTTAAAGTGATTCATGAGTGGCGACGATATGTGGGCGTGTGATCCCCGTGTGACGTACAGCACAGACGAAGCAGGTATCATGCCAGGTGTAGCCCAGGGCATCCAAGAACTTGTCCCCAGCCTCGATAGGGAACTCACAGCCATGGCAACCGGTTCCAAACAAAGCGTAGAAGTCTGTGCGGAACACAGGACATCAGGGAGACCACATGTGATTGTGGTGATTGCAACAGAGCGTATCTCATGAACACAGCTTTACCTTTAAAATGTGACGTCGCTAACGTTGCTAACGTAAACGGCGCTCACCTTGTTCACAGTAGGGCTCTCCGTCTTCCAGGTGGAAGGTGTTGTTTCTGATTGGCTGCTGACATGAAGCACACAGGAAGCAGTGGACGTGCCATGCCTGCTTCAGGGCATTGATCACTTCCTGGTAGGAACAAAAACACGGGGTTACTGAAGGAAATGGTTTGTCATTGTTTGACAGTTGTGTGTGTGTGTGTGTGTGTGTGTGAGTTGTGTGTGTGTGTGTGTGTGTGTGTGTGTGTGTGTGTGTGTGTGTGTGTGTGTGTGTGTGTGTGTGTGTGTGTGTGTGTGTGTGTGTGTGTGTGTGTGTGTGTGTGTGTGCTTGTGTGTGTGTGTGCGCCAGTGTGTGCGCCAGTGTGTGTGTGTGTGTGAGAGAGAGCGCGAGAGAGCGAGAGAGCGAGAGAGAGAAAGAGAGACAGAGACTTTCAAATTAAATATTACAGAACTGTGTTCAATTCTCTGCGTCGATGATTCACAATGTAGAAATATCAATTCCGGTAAAAAATTGAAATTGAACCAACTGAATATGACATAGAAATGTGAAGACATAGGATCTGCAGACCGGGTGCATTGGGTGCTGTACTTGGCTCTAACCGCTCATCTAAAAAGTGGTTCTCCCACGCAGCACGGTGTACCCTGTGCCTCAATCACGCTAACCCGCATGAGTTTCCATATATTGCGTTCACATCCACATGACCAGGATTACACACCACACACACACACACACACACACACACACACACACACACACACACACACCACACACACACACACAACCCAAGACATGACCGTATATTCCCACCCTCTCCAATGTGAGAACGAGAGAAGGGAGGACAGGGGGTCTGGGGAAGGTTTGGTTTGGCGAGGGAGGGTGGGGGGAACCGCTTTGGAGGAGGGGTTGGGGGGGAGGGGGGAGGAGGGGGGGGGGGGGGAGAGAGACGATGGGATTAGGATCCCAGGAGTGCGAAAACAGGTTAATGAGAGGGCTAAGCCGTCTGGAGATGTGTGAGAAATGGAGGGTTGAAAGGGATAGAGGCTAAAGAAGTAAGAACATGTGAGGGGATAAACGTCATGAAGCGTTATGCACAAGGGCCCGTGAGCTGGGCTTCCTGGCATTCTGGGGGTTAAACCACACCTGCTGTACCCTATATACCCCAAGGCTAACCCACTCTAGCGTGTCCAGCATTCCTACATAGGACTTTTGGTTTGTACTAGTAGTGCTGTACTAGTAATCGTGTATACACATAAAAATAACAATTATACAAAATGTACTGCAGTACAAAACCGCGACTACAACAATGGCGTGCGTAGTACACAGGCCTATTCAGTACACTCAGTTTATTGCTGTATCGCTGTGACCTTTTCTATCAGTAGTCACGGGCTAAAGTTAGGGAGGAGAGTGCCTTCGCTAAAAGGCCCCGTTGTGATAGGTGAGAGTCCGTTAAGTTCCGCTAGATTTCTCTACAGGCCGTATTTGGTCAATATTATTGACACACCGTACAAACACACCGTATTTGTGTGTTTGGTTAACCGCCGGCATATCTAGGTCCTGTTGAAGGCCACTGTTACTGGCCTGTGAGGAATAAGATGTTCTCTCGTTCCTGTCTGTAGAAATGTGAGTCACACCAACAAGGACAAAACAAGGATAAAACATTCACACCGACAGCCCCCCCCCCCCCCCCCCGCCCCCCTGTACACCGTCTAAGAACGCCTCAGACGTAGGTGTAAGGTACGAATAGAACAAATAGAAGGTTGGAATTGGGTACCTATATATCGTTGACACAAGACTAGAAATAGACCCGGAGACTGAAATAGTGCCGGACATGTACGACAGGCCTGCGACCGAGGGCTTAGCAGCCCCGCTTCACCCTTGACCCCCACCCCCTGCCCCCACCCCCTGCCCCCACCCACACCCCCAACCCCACCTCAAACAAAACAACAGGTGCTAGAGTTTTAACACGGTGAAGGTTTAACTGAAGCTAAACAATGACTTGTTCTTACAATCACTTAGGGGGGAAAAAAAAATCATTACACATGAGGGAAACCACCTACCCAGAAGGGTAGCCATAATGTCCCTCTACCCGACCCTGCTCTTTCCTCTAGCCATAACACGCGAGAGAGAAAATATTTTAATTTCAAACAAATTAGACATAATAAAAACCGCCTTCTGTGTAAATGGGAACAGTTCACCCTGACACGTAACCGGTATGACTGTTTTAGTGTTTCAAATGTTTAGCACACTAGATTTGAACACCATACTAAAAGGCAGTACAGGAACAGAGGCAGGCAGACAAAACCATTGTTTTTGGCATTGTTTTTTCAGTACCTCGTAAGATAGCATATAACATTACATTATAGTAATTTAGCAGACGCTTTTATCCAAAGGGACTTACAAAAGTGTCTTTCAACAAAGATGTTAATAAAAAGTCAACCAAAGAAATATGCCATACATATATGTCAAAAACGACCCAATAACTTGCTGTATTGCCTTTAATGTCTTAAAGTGGAACTGCACACTATATTACACTTATGGTAAGTGGACTGCCTTTTATACAGTGCTTTCATCCAAAGCGCTTTTACAAGTCATGAAGCCCCCACCCATTCATCCACCCATTCATCCACCCATTCATCCACCCATTCATCCACCCCAGCACATTGGGAGCAGTTAGGGTTATTAGGGTGTCTTGCTCAGGGACACCTAGACACTTTTGCTAGGAGGTGCCGGGGAATCGAACCAGCAACCTTCCGGTTGTGAGACGACTGAGCTACTGCTGCCCTTGTGAGTTTGCTGCCATCTATAGGTTAAAACAGCATGTGAACGAATGTGAAGCATTACATGTCAATTATTTCAGTGGCCAGAAAGGTGCCCTAATGCAGCCCATTCCCCAATGTCATATAATGTCATAGAAAAGAAGGCAATGTCATATAGTGTATAGAGATAATAACATACAAACAGTGTGACCTAACGTAGTGTCACGTAACTCACTCCTAGCACTTTGGCCTGGCAGCGGCTACAGGACGGAGCGAAGAACTCTTCGTAGCAGTGTTCGCAGTAGACGGAGCCCTGCTCCTCCACAAAGCCCAGGTCTGACAGAGACATACGGCAGTGAGCGCAGTTGAACTCCTCCTTGTGCCAAGACTTCCCCAACGCCACCAAGAAGGGCCCTCTGGAGAAAGGATTCAGGAGAAACAGAGAGAGACAGAGACAGAGAGAGACAAAGAGAGACAGAGAGAGACAGAGAGAGACAGAGAGAGAGACAGAGAGAGACAGAGAGACAGGGAGAGAGAGAGACAGAGACAGAGAGAGAGAGACAGAGAGAGACAGAGAGACAGACAGAGAGACAGAGAGACGGAGAGAGACAGAGAGAGACAGAGAGAGAGACAGAGAGACAGGGAGAGAGCAGAGACAGAGAGAGAGAGAGACAGAGAGACAGAGAGACAGACAGAGAGACAGAGAGACGAGAGAGAGAGACAGAGAGAGAGAGAGAGAGGAGAGAGAGAGAGAGAGAGAGAGAGAGAGAGAGAGAGAGAGAGAGAGAGAGAGAGAGAGAGAGAGAGAGAGAGGAGAGAGAGAGAGAGAGAGAGAGAGAGAGAGACGAGGAGAGAGACAGAGAGAGAGAGAGAGAGAGAGAGAGAGAGAGAGAGAGAGAGAGAGAGAGAGAGAGAGAGAGAGAGAGAGAGAGAGAGAGAGAGAGAGAGAGAGAGAGAAGAGAGAGAAAGAGAGACATTGGCACATTGGGACAGAGAGAGACAGACGTATGGTTTCAGACTTTAAACTCCATCTGTACATAATATGCATAATACACACATAATAAGACACAGACATATTGCTGTATAAACAGTTTAACATTGGTCCTCCTCATGTGTTTCAAATTGATGACAGATGTATGCAATTTAATTCATTTAACATATCATCAACATAGCCTGTTAAAATTGAATGGAGGTATAATGTATTTGTTTTTTTACACAAAAGAGTTAAATTTAACGTATATTGAATCTCTATCACTGAAGAAAACTCACTAAAAACCAAGTCCAAAATCGTGGTGTACGTATGGACTCGGAACTACCCTTTAATAGCCACATGAAGACCACTGCTAAATATGCCTGCTGTAACTCAGAAAACATAGCAAGAATTACAGGGTTGATTTCTAAACATCTGATCTGTAAATATCTGGTAAATCCATGCTTCCAACTTCGAATGTTTTTGGATTTTCACAGGTCTCTCTAAAATAGCACCTCCAAGTCATCCAGAATGTTGCTGCTAGAGTCGACTCCTCTAGGCCAGTGCAAGGAGCACTGCACTGGCTTCATGTTTGCCAGAGGGTTCAAAATATCACGGGTAGTGTTATGAGCCAACCAGAGCTCTCAGGTCATCAGGGACCGGACTGCTCTCTGTTCCCAGGGTTTCGGTTCGAACCAAGTATGGCGGAAGCAGCTTTCAGTTGTTATTCACCGCAGAACAAAAAAATAAATAAGTTTTTAATTCAAAATACACATCTACAGCTTATATATATTTTTATTAGATTCTACTTTACATTGCTCCCTTTCTTGTTTTTATATATTTTAATGATTTCCTTCCTTCGTAATGTGTTTTTATATGCGATGTCTTCCTTTGTGAAGCACAATGAATGGCCTTGTGTTCGGATGGTGCTATATAAATAAACGCGTCTCGCCTGGCCTATAGTCTCATGCTCCTTTGGTTTCAGCCGCTCTTCGGTCCCCCATGTTCTCCTTTCTCCGGCCATGTCGGGTAGAAAGGAGAACATCACAGACTCGCTCCCTGAGTTCCTTAAGACAACGGCAGGCGCTAAACCCGAGCTAACCCTGTGAAACCGATCCTCGCTTGGCAGTGCTTTTATCGGGCTGCTATCGCGTAATGTAGCGCAGGAGAAGCTAGAAGATAAGAGGCAGAGGCAATCTGAGACATGAGTGGAATAACCAAGAGGTGAGGAGGAGGAGGAGGGAGGAGGAGGAGGAGGAGGAGGAGGAGGAGGAGGAGGAGGAGGAGGAGGAGGGATGGAGGGATGGAGGAGGGGAACAGCAGAGCTAATTCATGATTTTGTTCATTAGTTTTAATGAGCTTTCACGCCACACTAAACTATCGGGTGGTGAGAAGAAACGGCTTTGGAGTTAATACACAGTGTACTAATTACATCTTAACTCCTGGTGTGTGTGTGTGTGTGTGTGTGTGTGTGTGTGTGTGTGTGTGTGTGTGTGTGTGTGTGTGTGTGTGTGTGGGGGGGGGGGTATTTCTGTTTGAAATCACGTCTCGCACAACGTTTTATGACTGAAGCGCCGTTTCAAAATGGCTTTTCGACATCCAACTCTCTCCTCTCTGTTTGAATTGTGACCTTTTAGAGGTTTATTTTTCATACATTCATACATTTCATACACACGTTACATTCCGGTTTTTTTTGTACTACTTGTGTATTTTATTACTTTGGAAAGTATATTTTGAGTATCTCGGAAAGTGTTTCGTAAATAACATATATTCTTATTCTTCTTCATCTTCTTCTACTTATTCTTATTCTTATTTATTTCTTGGGGAATAATTCAACGGACTGAGCAGGAAGTGGAAACAGACAGGAAGGGTCCTTTAACCCAGAGGTCTCCTTTGAACACCTAGTGGTAACGGTATCCGTACAGGTTGGTACGCTGTTATCATCACTGATAAAGCTGGATCCTCTTCCCTCACCTGATCACCATACTGCAGTGGGCACACATGGGTGTCCGTGTGCCAGCGGGGATGTGTTCTGCCATCTGGACCAGGGAGTCCTCGTCTTTGGGGTGGGGCTGGGGCGTGGGTTTGGCCGGGACGGGACCCTTAGGAACACTGGGAGTCCCGTTCCCCTTCATGTTGAAGGGCGGAATGATCACACCCTTCTGTGTGGGGCGGACTGTAGAAGAAGAGAGAGAGAGAGAGAGTTAGAGGTGTGTGTGTGTGTGTGTGTGTGTGTGTGTGTGTGTGTGTGTGTGTGTGTGTGTGTGTGTGTGTGTGTGTGTGTGTGTGTGTGTGTGTGTTGATGTGCCAGTCCAGTGTGCTCACTGGTCATTACAATCACTGGTACAACTCATAAATCCTTGAAAAAATATACACCTACGCACCCACCCCTATACACACACACATACACACACACACACACGCACGCACGCACGCACACACACCTGACATAACAAGTCAGCCGTTACTTGTGTCTGCTAAGGAAGCTAAGTGTATGTGTAGTTTGTGCAACTAAATATGAATTCAACGTGTGTGTGTGTGTGTGTGTGTGTGTGTGTGTGTGTGTGTGTGTGTGTGTGTGTGTGTGTGTGTGTGTGTGTGTGCACGCGTGTATGTGAGCGTGCTCACATTTGTGTGTGTGTGTGTGTGAATTGTTATGGCTGAGAGGACTGCTTTCGTCAGCTTGGGTTTGGCATCACTTGTCACTGTGTCTGAGCGGACGTAAACCAAGTCACAGTCGGACTGCGAGCCAACTGCCTGCAGGAACCTGGCCTGGCACCCGGGTGTGACCAGCTTCAGGTACTATTTTGGGTGTCCATTCCAGAGCATATGTATTATTTATGTTAAACGAAGGCGAAACCCTCCTTCTAACCGTTACTGAGAATAGTATGCTCACGCCATCTCATAATGAAATAAATAGAATTTCAGCATTTTCATCTCAGTTATAGGCACGGGTTAATGAAACTGAAGGGGGAGAGAGAAAGAGAGAGAGAGAGAGAGAGAGAGAGAGGAGAGAGAGAGAGAGAGAGAGAGAGAGAGAGAGAGAGAGAGAGAGAGAGAGAGAGAGAGAGAGAGAGAGAGAGAAAGATGGGACTTTTTAATTTTCCAAATGATCGTTTATATTGATACAATGTCGACAGTCAACATTGAGTCAAGGATCTCAGTGTCCCTAACCTTACATAATGGAGAGCCTAGACGGCCAGGACATTTAACATAAAACGTATTATATACGATAATAAAGAAAACATAACTACACGTGCGCACGCACGCACGCACGCACGCACGCACACACACACACACACACACACACACACACACACACACACACACACACACAGTTACACACCCCCACACAGACCCCACACACACCCCCACACCACCCCCACACCCACACCCCCACACACACACACGGACACCACGCATACACATACACACACACAACACATCCCCCCACCCCCCCCCCCCCATACACACACACATACATCGCACCCCCCCCCCCACACACACACACACACACACACACACACACGTTTAAAAGAGAGTCACTGGAGAGTGCGAGCTGGGCTAGGGGATATTATAGTGCAGCTCTGTGCCTCCGTGCCTTCAGTAAATATTATCTTTCTGACAGAGTGGAAGCTGGGTGTGTGTGACCGAGGCAGCTGAGGCGGGAGCAGGTGAGGCGGCCTCCCTGCCTGCCTCCTTTATGGAGCTCCGCCGGGCAAAAAGGGCCACAGAAAAATAATAAAATTAAAAAATGTAAAAAGGTAATGCCCAATTCCACAGCACATGTCAACCTCCGTGGAAAATATAGGCCTATATTTTTTCCTTCACTCGGCTGACTGCAACAACACTTCAACAAACCGCCAGTGAATTGGTTTTTAAACAAGAATGCAAGAATTTAAACCAAACACGGGTGTATAGAGGGGGGAAAAAAACCTCAAACACACTCACGAGAAAGCATAGGAATCATTGTAAACTGAAATGTGAGTTTGTTTTGCAAATCTGTTTAGGGCTAAGTCTACATTTTTCGGGGACGGATACATAACTGCTTTAAACACTAACAAAACAGTTTTAGGCGTCTTAGTCTCATTACTTATTGCTTGTTAATTCATCCAAATATAAAAATACGGCCTCGGTAAGAGGGGCGTCCAGACAGACATTCCTTTGTTGGACTTGGCAGCTGACGTTTCAAAGGCTGTAATGTTCTATTACGCATGCGGCCATGTTTCCAATTAGCAGGAAAGCAACCTGCTTGGCACAGGCTGCAGTTGAGGTCGGACCTCAGGATCACAGAGCACTCTGCTCCGTGTAGCCACTAGAGTCGGTTTGCTGAAGTTCAATAATTGATCATTAAAGTCAAACTAAAACACAATTTAAATGAACACCTTGTATTTTTTTGAACCCATCGTGTTCTTTGTCGCCTTTTCTAAGTTCATTTATCTTAAACTTATCGTATTTTTGTAAGGATAGTCTCGAGCCGGTAAGGGTGTTTCACTCCCGGATGAAAGAGTCTGGGTTCGATGCCCAGTTTGAACCCCCTTTACACAGTCTCCTTGAACTCCTCAACCTGACCCCCCCCCCCCCCCCAGTTCTCTTTCGGATACGACTGTCTCACGGATGACTTGGCTGCTGCTGCTGCTACTGGTGTCGCTTGAACTCACTGAGGGTGGCGGGCGCTTCTTTGACCATGGTCTTGACGGAGGCCGAGTCGTGGCTGTCTAACGCTGCTTCCTCTCCTTCCTCCCTGTATGAAGAGAGAGAGAGAGAGAGAGAGAGAGAGAGAGAGAGAGAGAGAGAGAGAGAGAGAGAGAGAGAGAGAGAGAGAGAGAGAGAGAGAGAGAGAGAGAGAGAGAGAGAGGGAGGGAGGGACATCACAGAGATGATGACGACAACTAGACGACTCACCACATGCCGCATACATTTCAATAAAACACTTCAAAACACATGACATTGTGAGCCGGCGTTGACCCAACGGGAAAGGTCAAACCGATGTGGAGAAATGTGTGCTGGCGTGCTAGAGTACGGCCATGCTAATTCAGCTGCAGGATAGCGTCTTAGCGGCTAGGGGTGTTCAACCCCCAGTGGAGTGGTACCGGGTTTGATCCCCCTGTGTCCGCATCCTGATCCCCCCCCTGTATCCTTGAGTAAGATACGTGACCCCTACCCTCTGCCTAAATGACCTCTGACTGTGCTTCTTAATTCACTGTAAGTCACGTTGGGTGCAAGCATGTGTTGGGTCACAACTGGCTGACGGTAACCTGGCGTGGTTGGCACTGCCGTGCATGTGTGTGTGTGTGTATATGTGTGTATATGTGTGTGTGTGTGTGTGTGTGTATATGTGTGTATTTGTGCGTGTGTGCATGTGTGTGTATATATGTGTGTGTGTGTGTGTGTGTGTGTGTGTGTGTGTGTGTGTGTGTGTGTGTGTGTGTGTGTGTGTGAATGTGAGCGCTAAGCAAAAGCGTTTCATGAATTCGGTCCATTTACCATTCCCTATTTGCCAATGTGTTGCTGCTCAAGCAACGCGGTCTCTTGATGGTTCACTAACTGTTTTCATTATTGTGCTAAATCTCAGAGTGTTTCAGTTATTATTATTATTATTTGTGTGATCTTCAAAGTGAAAGAGCTTTTAGTTTATTATGCAGTATTTAGTTGATTGTGTATATATATATGACGTTTTCCTTTACCCATCTTCCCCGCCCCAACCATCGTGGCCCCACTGAGTGCGAGTGGCCCTGCTGTTAATTCAGCATACTGTACATCCACTATCCAGCAGCTCTGCTACCCCGTCCCCCACACACAACCCCAACCCTTCTCCTGACACAGAAACAGAAACAAGAAATAGGAAAAGGCCAGTGTACGTTCATTTCTCACATACCCGCCGAGCGAGTACAGACTCCAGACCACCAACCTGCCGACAGAGCCCGGACAAA
>CM051017.1:19782187-19807187 GCA_027704905.1 Muraenolepis orangiensis
ATTTGATATAAAACAAGAATGCAAGTCTTTGTACCTCCTACACATGAAGGAGTGAGAAGGTGCTGAAACGTTGATACAGGAGAAAGATGAGCATGGGGTTGAACAGAGAAACTGGGTAGTAGAGGACAGCCAACAGAAAGGAAGAAAGAAAGAAAGAAAGGAAAAGCCAGGTTGAAAAGACTGGGTAAATAGTTGCCAGTGGCTAGTGATTAAATTAGTCTATTTGTCTATATCAGGTGATGGTTAATTGCGGTCTGCTTCACTGGTTTAAACCGAGGGTTCGACGACTTCATCAGTAGTCAAGGTTAAAGCGTTGAACTTCTCTGAATCTCTGCCGCCCTCTAGTGGCCGAACTGAGTAGCTGCATATGGAATGACAACCGGTAAGGAATGAACAGTGAATAAATGTGCCAATTCATTAGTGTGGTCTATGTTCCCCACTAGCCATCACTGTGTTATATGTTCATGTTATACATTGTTATACCTTAGGAGGGGATTAGTAGACTATTGAGAACATGGCGTTTTGATCAGGGACCAATCACTCTGGATTGTGGCTTGTATACAAGGCACAGGGGGGTACTTCCAGCTGAGCACTCAGAATCTGGCCTCCGCTCGAGGACGATAACACTAAAGCCTGATGCGGCAAGGGCCAGAAAGCAAGGACACTTAGGGAGCCCTAAAATGTGGTCGAAGTGAACCAGACTCTGAGTGGGGGAAGCCATGCAGAGCGTCGCTTTATTGGAAGATTTCAGTTTGGCAGAGTTTGGCCAACTTCTACCGGGCGGGGTTGGGAAACACTGTCTGGAACCCCACCGGCTCCATCCATCGCCATGGCGACGACGGTGGGTTCCAGGCCCAAGGCTCAAAAACGGCATCGGCAGGAGGGTTGTCTGCGCGGAGGCTGGCGGACATCGAGGACATTCTTAGAGCTGTTCTCCCCATGTGTTTGGACCGGGGAAGGACTGGCCATGTGTATAATATAGGGTCGGTCAGGGTGGTACCCCGGCTCAGGGATGAGCTGACTGTATGAGTCGGCAGGGATCTGGAGGTGTGGAACCTTCTGCAGATTGAGTCAGGAACGGTGGTTTGTTTTTTTTGGCAGAGTAGCAGCAGTGTTCTCCTTTTAACCCTCCTTTTAACACAATGGATACATGTGTAGTTACATGTGAACGATGCAAAAGTGTTTTGTAATTATTTTTCATGCAAAGTGGCTTTGGTTTTGAATGTGTCTCTGAATGAAAACCCAAGCTAGATCTACATACCTTTATTAAATGCTAAATACACACACATACACACACACACACACACACACACACTGAACCTATGCGAGAAAAGCTATGCTATTGTGAGTTGTTGAGAACTCTGAGAATTTACGATAAAGATGATATGACAGAAATACAATCGTATGTGACCTTAAGAGGAACGGCGCTTCGTCATGGGTGTATTCAATTGATTATGGATCCTACATGAGTTGGTCTCACTGAGGAAAGAGGAAGAGGGAAGGAGGTAGGAGCTAATAATCAATCAAGGATAGAGGATAGAAATTAGGAGGACAAAGAAAGGAAGTGAAACAAAAAGAAAGCTTCACGACTTTATTGGCTGCAATTCTTCAACACTTCAAAAACACAAGATATTTTCAGTTTCCCGCTCTGCCAGTCAAGCAGTGCCTTCAGGACGTACGGAAGACATTGTAAAGAAAACGTCAAAGCATCACTGCAGCATAATAAGTAGCGTGAGAGGGTATATCTTACAGTGTAAAAGCTTTGTAGCAAAACGGGACACTCATATGGATAACATCTGGTAAGCCTATACTTCTATCAACATTAACAATACTATTCATTTATACACACGTAGTTATATGCTCACACAAATAAAAACAAATCAGTCCGTATGTATATATATATTTATAATTTGTTATTTTGTCTATAGGGAATATAGTTATAAAATGGATATTGTTTGTACGTGTGTGCTCAGAGATGTCATAGACATAGACAGTAACATGAAGTGAATGTTTTGCTCTGCTTTTGACTGTGACCCATTGTTGTATTAAGTTGTTGTATTATTATTGTATTATTGTATCATTTATTCTTGGTTCTGTCATTCAGAAAACAAACCAAAACGTGTTAGATTATAGTACATTATCCCATAAGCTACTACACTACAAGCTTATTGTGTAGTAAAAGCAGTTTCAAATATATCAGTATAGATTTGGATATTAGTTAACAGAATTTGTCGACCAGACATATTTCCTATTCATTGTCATTTTCTGCATTCAATTCCTACTCAAGCCCTCACCCATTCCACCTACTCTAGGACAGTGACATTAGCACTTTAGCTGTTAAACAGACACACTACATGTGTGGCCATAGAGCGTCACAAACGCATATCATCAGCCATCTGTCTTCAATGCAGTGACCCTCGTCACACTCAAATACCCGATACTATACATCACCACACGGATATGGGTAACACTGTCAACCCTATTCAATCCAAATTATTGAAATGCATTCACGTAACTACTAGTTGTAACTACTACGTAACAGTGCTTTGTTTTTTTTGGTTTATGTATATATATTGATACATATACTTTTAGTGCATATATATATACAGTATACAGTATGTAGAGTATAATCTGTATATATATGCAGTATATATCTATAATGATACATAATATATATATATAGGTATATACAGGTATATACTATATATATATAGTATATATGCGTATACTGTATATATATACAGGTATATACTGTATATATATATATATATATACCGTATATATACCGAATATATATCACATCGTATTTTTGTGCTTACACGATCATGTGTCTTTGTTTAGTAACGGCGGACTGTATTTGCGATGGGTTTGGTGAAACCCTGCTACATTATACACACACAAACTGTAAACATAAACCATGTGTGTATCTATGCACAGTATGTATTGTATTGTCACACTGTCCTCCCTGTCTGTTGTCGTACACTTACACTTACACTGTTGTCGCACACACACACACACACACACACACACACACACACACACACACACACACACACACACACACACACACACACACACACACACACACACACACACGCACACACACACTGACAGTCACATGCATGTATACATGTGTCCGCATCACGCTAGCTGCACATCTCCTCCTTCACCTCCTCTGAACTTCACTTCCTGTCTGACCCTCTTGTCAACTTGTTTCTTAGTATACACCCTGGTACAAGAATCAACCAATCAGAAACCGGATACTAGCACACTGTGATGTACAAAGATACTGCGCCAATAATAATAATAATAATAATAATAATAATAATAATAGTAATAATAAACCTACATACACACATGCAAGAACAAGTGGATGCACTCACGCGCATGCATAGTGGCGAGCCACACACACACACACAACACACACACACACACACATTTGGACATAATCACAGACACACAAACAATCACAGACACACGCACACAGACACAGATACAAACACACACACACACACAGACACACACACACACACACACACATTTGGACACGCACACAGACACACAAACAATCACAGACACACGCACATAGACACAGATACAAACACACACACACACACACACACACACACACACACACACACACACACAGTCTGATATGCAAACTAACACTGGGCAAAAACCGATCACTTCGATGGTCAGGCTCAAGTCATACTTATGCAGACACATGTCGACACACACACACACACACATTCTACTGGACATTGAGTGTGCGTGCGGACACGCCGTGGTGCCAGTCTCGGAGCTCGTGGTACTTAGGACCGATCACCACACGAGCGCTGGCCTTGTTCGCTCTGCACGGCCGCACACGAGAAAGAGAGAGAAATAAAGTGTGTGTGTGTGTGTGTAAGAGAGAGAGAGAGACAGTGAATGAAAGTAAGAGTGACAGAGAGTGAGAGAACAAACGTGAGAGAGTGAGAGTAAGAGAGAGAGACAGAGAGTGAGAGAGTGTGAGTGAGCAAATGAGAGTGAGAGTAAGAGAGAGAGAGAGATAGTGAGAGTGAGAGAACGAGCATGAGCGAGTGAAAGTAAGAGTGACAGAGAGTGAGATAGAGTGAGAGAATGAGTGTGAGAGAGAGAATGAAAGTAAGAGAGACAGAGAGTGAGAGAGAGAGAGAGAGAGAGAGAGAGAGAGAGAGAGAGAGAGAGAGAGAGAGAGAGAGAGAGAGAGAGAGAGAGAGAGAGAGAGAGAGAGAGGGAAAACAAGACGAGAATGAGAGCCCAATTTGGAGTCTGATTATATAATTGGCCATGCCACACAGGAGCAGCTTGTATGCCGAGTATGAAGAATTAGGAGAATATTATGATGGTTTGTGCAATGCAACGAGGCAACACGGCATCCCCCGGGAACAAATGAGGAACACAAGTAGAACCATAGGGTTGAGAATATGTCAGGGGCGAAGACAGCAGTGCCGAATGGATCACAGCATTTCGCAGGGAAAAAAGCCTTAGCACAGCAATCGGTATTGTTACGTCAGGAGAAGGCATCAAACCAATGCACACATGCAACAAAATACACAAACTGCCAACACAAACAGGGATCACCACGTCAAACAACCGCAGAGCAGCCGGGAGCACGCAAACACCACAGGCATGTTTGAACACGGCCCCCATTCTGCATTGCCAATCTGCCCCTCTTGCGGTTTGGTGGCCAGGGACAAATGAGCCACAATCTTGGACCAATCCATTGATTATTTTTTTTGGTTCATCTGCACACACGTTTGGCCACATGCCCACACATTCACAGCAATCAGTTAGGACTCACTAGTGACGCAACAGCAGAGCAACGATCTGTACTCACTTTGACTTCTTAGCGTCCTCAGCCTCCTGATCGGCTGCAGGGAGGAGAGAAATGGAGTCAATGACATGTCATGACTACTGCAGCGGGTGGATGCCACTTTGAATGACCTTTGATGACCTGGCCTTTGGGATCAACTCACGTTCTCGCTCGGTGCCCGTGATCTGCGCCAGGATCCGGAAGGATCTGGACTGGGTGGTGCCAGTGCGCGGGCGCCAGTCCTCCGTGTCCTCCATGATGCGCTGCCTGCTGGCCTCTCCGTGCGAGGGCACGTGGTAGAAGTGGATATCCGTGTCCACCACGTGCTTCCTGGGAGCCCTGGACAAGCAGGCACCTCCGTTAGGTAGGGGCTAACCAAAACAAATCAACCAAACCCTAGAACAGTGGTTCCCAAACGAGTGTGGTGTGAGGCAAAATATAAATTATGTAAAGGTGACTTGTTCCTATCTTGATTTGCCGTTGCAGTTTTGTATTAATTACAGAGAATGTTATAAATTCTATAGCAGTGTGGCTGTGAGAGTGTCTTTATTTATTTATTTCATTTTTTATTTTATTTTAACTACTTATTTTATCCCGAGGGAAATTAGTTCTCTGCATTTGACCCATCCTAGTGTTAGGAGCAGTGGGCAGCCATTAGTACAGCGCCCGGGAGCAGTGTAGGGGGTGCCTTGCTCAAGGGCACTTAGGTAGTAACCTGGAGTTTCCGGGTCCTGAACCGGCGACCTTGCGGCTCCCAACCACTATATCCACTGAGCTACTGCCCCCCCCAGATGTGGGTGCATGTAGTTTGGTGTGGGGGGCAGGGAGATTATTTTATCTACAAAAGGGGGGGCCCTGCAGAGAAAGATTGGGAACCACTGCCCGAGAACCACTTCATTTAGATGAGAAAAAACTGAGGCAGAGGAAGGTTAGGTCGTCGTGCTATGGACTGATCCTGGTCCAACTCTTAAAACCGTAGGATAAGATGTGAATACTCAAGCGCTCTGCAGGGGATAAGTGCATGCTATTGCATTTACTGGCGGTTTTGGGTTACCGGGGGTAGCGTCAATCAAACGCCCTGGCTACTTATACTATAGCCACTGGTGACCATCACCAAACGTTGCAACGTGCAAACTATCCATGGAGACACACGCAGGTTACACCGGAAAAGGATGCATGCAGCTAGAGATTTTAGAATCTAATATTAGACATGCATGTGTTAAATAGCTGTTTCTTGATGCCTTGCTGCATTGATTTTTCTATTTACTATTTTGTTTTTCAGCTGACTTCTTTTAGATCTTTAAATGCTCTATAAAAGGTGACAGGAATCGAGCGCTTGTCTGAGTGGTGGTGAACCACAAGGTGACACAAATCAACCACACTTTTGTTAAATGACAGTGTTATATGTTTGAGTCCCAACTCTCAAGCACTCGGTTTACCTTGCAGGTTGAGGAATTCTATCCAAATAAAACAAAATTCAATTAAATGAGAGATAAGGTTTACACAATATAGAAGCATAACGACAACCAGAGAAGGTCAAGTTGTAGTGGAGGAGCTTACTTCACAATACTTTGAGGTCCACTGAAGAGGAAACAAGGAAGAGAAAGAAAGAAAAGGATGGATACACAGATGAGCATTAAGAAGCCGGTAGGAAGAAAAGGTGAAAGAAAAACGGAATGAATGAGAAATAAACATTTTCCACCACATGGTGGTGCTGTCTGCGCTCACACAAACTCAACATAAGGGCAAGCCACGGTCTATGTTAAAGTGCTAGTACTAGATACATGTGTGTGTGTGTGTGTGTGTGTGTGTGTGTGTGTGTGTGTGTGTGTGTGTGTGTGTGTGTGTGTGTGTGTGTGTGTGTGTGTGTGTGTGTGTGTGTGTGTGTGTGTGTGTGTGTGTGTGTGTGTGTGTGTTTGTGTGTGCATATGTGTGTGTGTGTGTGTGTGTGTGTGTGTGTGTGTGTGTGTGTGTGTGTGTGTGAGTGTGTGTGTGTGTGTTAGTGTGTGAGAGAGAGATAGAGAGAGAGAGAGAGAGAGAGAGAGAGCGAGAGAGAGAGAGAGAGAGAGAGAGAGAGTGGGAAAGACAATGTTGCATGCATGTACCATGACATGTACACACACACACACACACACAACTGGCTCATGCTTAAACCACTGACTTGCTGGGTTGCTGCACTGCCTGAGTCTGTAGAGCACAAGGAGGAGAAGACCAAGAGAACACACACATCAGACCATCAGAAAACATGGCAACAGGCATGGTCTGTCTCCAGAGAGGAGCCAATAGGAGGAGAGAATAGATTGTACAGATCGTGCTACAGAATAAGCAGGACTGGATACCCTTGACTTAAGTCCCCCTCTGAAACGGAGCTTCAGTTCACAACACACAACGCCATGCGTTTATCACCGCCGGGTCACATGCACATCTCACATGCACTTGAAAAGACCCTGCTTGAACGCAAGAGAATTAAGGAAGAATGCAATGAATGAACGGACGAATGAATGAATGAATGAATGAATGAGTGAATGAGTCTGCACTGATGGCTTCAACTCTGTCTACAGAATACATTCGTCCAAGAAAATGAGATCCAATTATTACGGAAAAGAAAACAACAACAACAACACTCCAGCGCCCACAGCTCAGACCCTCAACAGACAGACAGGCTTCGCTGCGGGGAGCATCCACACAGCTTTGGTTACCAGCGCGGGGCTATATATATAATCCAGTTAGCCGGGGCTTTGACTGTGCCACGAGGCTGCCCCCCCTCTCTGGGGGGGGGCAGCCTCGCTGGCACCAGGGCGTGGATGGAGCGGATAGGAGGGAAGGAGACAAGATGTGCAGCCACGCAAGTGGTCAATCGATCGTGGCTGGCGTGGTAGTGCTTGGAAAAGTAGGTAGGTAGGAGACATCCCAGAAAAGTGGTCTGTTCACAGGAGTGACGACGAAGAGAAAGGCACACAGGAGGAGGAGGAGGAGGGGAGGAGGAGGGAGAGGAGGGCCTGCATCTGTATGTGTACATGCAACACACTTTCCGAAACATCTGAGGTCTGCCTCAAGTCAACGCCATTGCAACACAGCTTTTTATTCAAATCCATCTCTGCATTTCTAATGAACCTTCAGTGTGAAACTCCGCTAAACTCAAACCAGTGAACGTGATCCAAGAGGAACTTCCTTCTCATTCCTCTTTGCTCGAGTAATTGTTTCCATCGGAAAAACAGCTTTAATACACTTCAACAGGAAGTTTGCCGTTGGATCCAAGGGAGGCGGAGGGGAGAGAGAAAGAGAGAGAGAGAGAGAGAGAGAGAGAGAGAGAGAGAGAGAGAGAGAGAGAGAGAGAGAGAGAGAGAGAGAGAGAGAGAGAGAGAGAGAGAGAGAGAGAGAGAGAGAGAGAGAGAGAGGGAAGGACGCAGCCGATGTCATTGGCTGCCGGAGACCGCCACTCACCCGTTCAACTCGGTTGGCAGAGCTCCACCTTGACTCTCCAACAGGCCCCGCCTCTGACCCACGGCCACCTGGCAGGCATTGTGGTCGGAGTAGAGGTGGATGGGCGTGTTATAGACGGAGGACTGTGGCACCACCAGGCCAGGCGGCGGGGAGGAGGACCAGGAGCAGGGGGAGGCGCGAGGGCCCGGTGAGGCGGGAGGAATAGGGGGAGGAGGAGAAGGAAAGGGAGGACTGTCACGTGGGACGAAGGCGGGAGTGAAGGCGGAGGACGGGGAAGGGATGGAGGCGGAGAAGGGGTAACGTAAGGGTGGGGGCTCGCTGCTGGCGGGGTGGTGGTGGTGGTGGTGGTGGTGGTGTGGGGCGCAGGGGGGCTGGGGGAGCTGAGGATGGGGAGGAGGTGGCGGAGGTGGAGGAGGAGGAGGGTTGCGGTTGATGGCCACGGGTTTAATGATGTCTGAGCTGAAGGCCTATACCAGCATGGGGGAAGAACATGCAAAAATTCACACACGACACACATGACACGCACACACACACACACACACGCACACACGCACACACACACACACATAGAACACACGCCACCGCACACTGGATGCACCGTGCTGATGCTTCACGGTTCAGAATTTCAAAAGGAAAAAACACTTTTGATCGATTTTGGATCGATTCTAATTTGACTTAGTAGTAATTCTGAATTTCATTCATCAGATTTTAATTGAAAAAAAATGTCAATATAGAATAAATGTAGCTTCACGTTCTTTAAGTTCAGCGGAAACATCAGCAGTCTCAGTTGGTCTCAAATCACACCAAAAAAACGATAGAAATAAAAAGTCAATAATATATAATCATCATATAATTATTTATTTATATATATTAACGCATGCGACAACATGCCAGGTGAACGCCGTTGTTTCAGAGGGTCACCATCTCTATTTGAGAGATTACGTTTTTGATTCGATTTATAATAGACAAATAGACACAATAATCGGTTGAATAAATCAACGACTGAACACATGAATGCAGCATACAGATGAGACTGTGTTTTTATTTATTCATTTAGTTCTTCTACTGTGTACTTACCTTTGGGGCCACCGGGGGAGGAGCCGGCTTGGGGATGCTGGCCGCTCTGAAGAAGGGAGATAGGGGGAGGAGAGAGACATGGGGGAGGAGAGAGACATGGGGGAGAGAGAGACATGGGAGGGAGAGAGAGACATGGGGAGGAGAGAGACATGGGGGAGGAGAGAGACATGGGAGGAGAGAGAGAGACATGGGAGGGAGAGAGAGACATGGGAGGAGGAGAGAGACATGGGAGGAGAGGAGGGGAGAGAGAGACATGGGAGGGAGAGAGAGACATGGGGAGGAGAGAGAGGAGGAGGAGAGAGACATGGGGAGGAGAGAGAGACATGGGAGGGAGGAGAGAGACATGGGGGAGGAGAGAGACATGGGGAGAGAGAGACATGGGGAGAGAGACATGGGGGAGGAGAGAGAGACATGGGGGAGGAGAGAGAGAGATCAGGGAGGAGAGAGAAATGCGGGGGGAGAGAGACATGGGGAGGAGAGAGACATGGGAGGGAGAGAGAGAGACATGGGGGAGGAGAGAGAGACATGGGGAGGAGAGAGACATGGGAGGTAGAGAGAGACATGGGAGGAGAGAGAGAGAGATCAGGGAGGAGAGAGAAATGGGGGGAGAGAGACATGGGGGAGAAGAGAGACATGGGGGAGGAGAGAGACGTCAGGGAGGAGAGAGAGAAAGAACAGTGTTGTTTAGCAACCATAATATGTTTGTGTATGTTTATGTGTGTATATGTGTGACTGTGTGAGTGTGTGTGTGTGTGTGTGTATATGTGTGATTGTGTGTGTGTGTGTGTATTTGGTGTGTGTGTGTGTGTATATGTGTATGTGTGTGATTGTGTGTGTGTGTGTGTGTGTATATGTGTGATTGTGTGTGTGTGTGTATTTGGTGTGTGTGTGTGTGTATATGTGTATATGTGTGATTGTGTGTGTGTGTGTGTGTGTGTGTGTGTGTGTGTGTGTGTGTGTGTGTGTGTGTGTGTGTGTGTGTGTGTGTGTGTGTGTGTGTGTGTGTGTGTGTATATGTGTGATTGTGTGTGTGTGTGTGTGTGTGTGTGTGTGTGTGTGTGTGTGTGTGTGTGTGTGTGTGTGTGTGTGAGAGACAGAGTGTTGGTTTCAGAGCGTGACGGTGCTAGTGAACCCATCTGTTTTGAGTATATAAAACACATCTATCTGATACCTGTGACCTTTTTGAAGTGATGACGAGCTATGTTCTCATTTAAATGTCAGCGCGATGACGTCTATAACATCGGCATGTTTGTAAACATCTACATCACAATGCATATCTCAAATCCATAATGGTGTATGTACATGCATGTACGTTCAGCAGCCAATGCACAATAGCATACATTGAGCTAATTCAGAGCAAAGTCACACAGTAATGACGTCCCCTTCTGGAATGTTCTAGATATGGGTGACCTCTCTGGGACATCCTTGCAGTGTGACCTCCCCCTGGGGGGGTGTGGATGCTGACCATGCCTCTCATGCCACCAACAACCTTATCAACAGCGAATAGGAAGGTTAGTTAATACTCTCTCTCTCTCTCTCTCTCTCTCTCTCTCTCTCTCTCTCTCTCTCTCTCTCTCTCTCTCTCTCTCTCTCTCTCTCTCTCTCTCTCTCTCTCTCTCTCTCTCTCTCTCTCTCTCTCTCTCTCTCTCTCTCTCTGCCACACTCTCTCTATGCCGCTCTTTCTTTCTGTTATTCGCTCACTTGCTTTTTGTCATCACTGTTGGCTCTCTCCGTATTCCCCCACTCTCGCTAATTGACTTTTACAATATCCCCATATTTCTCTCTCTCTCTCTCTCTCTCTCTCCTCTCTCTCTCTCTCTCTCTCTCTCCCTACTCTCTCTCTCCTCTCTCTCTCTCTCTCTCTCTCTCTCTCTCTCTCTCTCTCTCTCTCTCTCTTCTCTCTCTCACTCTCTCTCTCTCCCGACTCTGCATGCCAGCACAGTCCTGATATTATCATCATGTTTCCGCAGAGTCAGATGAGGGCTCCAGAATGAATAGCTCCATTCCACTGGAGAGCCCGGTGCCGCGGTGACGGCGTGGTGAAAGACGTGCACATGTCAAACACGTCGATGGGTATAGTGTTCCTGAATCCTGAAAAGTCAGTTCCACTAGACATCCACTTCAAACATCAGCTCACAGAATGCACATGAAGCCTGCAAAGTAACCAGTATTTTGGCCACCACCACTTTGAAATTGAACCCTCTCTCCCTCTTTCGCTCTCTCTCTCTCTCTCTCTCTCTCTCTCTCTCTCTCTCTCTCTCTCTCTCTCTCTCTCTCTCTCTCTCTCTCTCTCTCTCTCTCTCTCTCTCTCTCTCTCTCTCTCTCTCTCTCTCTCTCTCTCTCTATCTCTCTCTCCCTATCTCTTTCCCACACTCTCTAAAATCAAATATAAATAAACAACCCACACATCTATAGGGCTTGTACATCATTGTTGGCGATACTCCACGCCATATCGATCGGTCTCAATGGGGTTGCAGTGCTTGAAAATGAAATGCCTGATTTTGCATGAGGTCTTGCACGAGAAACCCTGTGGCAGTTTCAAACACAACACTGTCTCCCTTATAAAGACAAATGTTTTGTCCAAGCCCTACTATGTCTCACTAAAATGCTTCTTCTAAACTCAAACTTCAACAACAGAGAGGCACACTCCACTCACCTACTCTCACTTCCATAGTAATAATAATAATAGTTATAAAAATAATAATAATAAATAATAGAGAAGTGCTTTGTGTCCGAAACCACACCGCTCTCACGGATGAACAAAAAGAACCCACGGGAGCCCAGCCGGGGGGGGAAGAACCCAGAGCCGCACAGCCCAAAAAGCCTCCAGTCTGCAGCAGCAAAAAAAAACCGGGAACTCTTGAGGTCTGGGAACAGTTTATACTGCTTTATAGCTGGTGGTGGTTTTATGTGAAGGTGCTGGTGATTATAGCGTATTAACACGTCTTAAACGTCCTTCTCGTGCGCCAGAGAGGGGGGGGGGGGTGCAGTTAAATGTGCAGCACTACTACTATGTTTTCTTTCGTACCACCACCACCACCACCACCACCACCACCACCACACAAGGCCCTCCACTAAGTGATATTACTGCCCTATTTGGGTTCCAGCGATGTGTCTGTGTGTGTGTGTGTGTGTGTAAAACATACATCATATAGAGTGGATGCTGATCAGCACCTGTTGTGTATGTCCCAGTGCATCCTGGGAGACCTTCGTACATCCCAGTGTATCCCAGTGACAGTGTGTCCAGTCATTTTTATGCATACCCCCGCTCACTACCTGTTTAAACTCATATACTTACCTTGTATATATATATATATATACTGTACCTCTAATTCTGCACATATTACATACCTATACGTTATTTTATACCTGTTTTTAGTAGTAGTTTTTTTAAAAGACAGTTTTTACATACAGTGAGTTTTTACATACAGTCAGTCAGTCAGTGACTGACTGACTGACTGGCTGACTGACTGACTGACTGGCTGACTGAGGTTGGTATCTATTTCCATCCCATGTGTCTGACTCTCCTCAGTCTGTGCATGTGCTTTGGCTGTGGAACGCATAAGCAGTGAATCATGAGGAAACTCTCTGGGAACTCTTGTGTGTGTATTTTGTGTAGTGTGTGTGTGTGTGTGTGTGTGGTGTGTGTGTAGTATGTGGTGTGTGGTGTGGGTGTGTGGGTGTAGGTGTGTGTGTGTGTGTGTGTGGTGTGTGTGTGTGTGTGTGTGTGTGTGTGTGTGGTGTGTGTGTGTGTGTGTGTGTGTAGTATGTGTGTGTGTGTGTGTGTGTGTGTGCGTGCGTGCGTGCATGTGCCTGTCTATCATACCCTCATATAAAACATTGTATATTGGGATAAGGAAAGCTATTTGAAAGTCTGCATGGCACACCAACACGGACCGGGATTTAACAGCAACATATTACAATTAAGTAAATAAACATACACGCTACACACAGGCCCGTGTCACTAAAATATGCACGTCTTTGACAATCCTTTTATTAGGTGGGTGCAGAACTCAACTAAATATTTGGACATTTTGCAGATTTTATAGGTTTTCTCTAGTAAACAAAACGTCTATTCTAAAGTTATTAACCAGACAGGATGCTGGGTGTTTAAGATATGCATGTATATACAACCCACCTGTGTACATGAGCCCAATATAACACCCATATAGTACCGTGCATGTTTAACACCTGCTCACACACACACAGCAGGTCTTTGATAGAACCAACAGAGCGGTGAAGTAAAGGGAACAGGGGCCGCCAACGGATCTAGTTCTGACTGAGAGGTGAATAGGGTGGTGTTCTCCACGTATAGGACACACCCAGGTCACACACACACACACACACACACTTGTTTGTTTGTATTATGTTTATCTGTGTATGTGTGTGTGTGTGTGTGTGTGTGTGTGTGTGTGTGTGTGTGTGTGTGTGTGTGTGTGTGTGTGTGTGTGTGTGTGTGTGTGTGTGTGTGTGCGTGCGTGTGTGTGTGCGTGCACAGGGTGTGGTGAGGTTGAATTCAGGCATGTCTGGCTGAAATAACAGTGAGCATGAAGCCTGCATCATAAGTTTAATAACATCTGCAAAAAGCCTTTCACACACACACGCACGCACGCACGCACGCACGCACACACACATTTTGAATTACGTTGAGGTTTTCAAATCACAATCTGTTGGATGTGCTGGACATGTAGGCCTGTGGTACAAACACAACTCCCGAGACACTTCTCCCAAGAACGAATCCATCACACATGTTTTCTACAGTCTTTCCACGTTTGTCTGTTACATTTCTCCTCCACTGATCTCATGCGAGCCTCTCTCGCTTTCTCTTGTTCCATCGTTTTGGCCTCTTGACACGGTCAACATCAGGGCCATGCGAACCTGACCAGAACATCGCTCTGTCTTCTCCCGTATTGACAGTCACGGCGGTAACAGAGAAAACAGCTGGGATGCCAGGTCGTCGTGACAACACCGCGGAAAAAAAGCCTTTTGCGACCCGAAGCCAATCCTTGGCATGCGCCTAAGTGTTTGGTTAATAACACGTGCGTCTGTGTGTTTGGTTAATAACACGTGCGTCTGTGTGTTTGGTTAATAACACGTGCGTCTGTGTGTTTGGTTAATAACACGTGCGTCTGTGTGTTTGGTTAATAACACGTGCGTCTGTGTGTTTGGTTAATAACACGTGCGTCTGTGTGTTTGGTTAATAACACGTGCGTCTGAGTGTTTGGTTAATAACACGTGCGTCTGTGTGTTTGGTTAATAACACGTGCGTCTGTGTGTTTGGTTAATAACACGTGCGTCTGTGTGTTTGGTTAATAACACGTGCGTCTGTGTGATTGGTTAATAACACGTGCGTCTGTGTGTTGGTTAATAACACGTGCGTCTGTGTGTTTGGTTAATAACACGTGCGTCTGTGTGATTGGTTAATAACACGTGCGTCTGTGTGATTGGTTAATAACACGTGCGTCTGTGTGTTTGTACAAGAGAGGAGAAGAGAAGACAGACATAGTGATGTTTGCCACCCCCTTCCTCTCTCCCTCCCTCCCTCTCTCCCTCCCTCCCTCTCTCCCTCCCTCCCTCCCTCCATCCCTCTCTCCCTCCCTCCCTCCCTCCCTCCCATCCCTCTCTCCCTCCCTCCCTCTCTCCCTCCCTCCCTCCATCCCTCTCTCCCTCCGTCCCTCCATCCCTCTCTCCCTCCCTCCCTCTCCCTCCCTCCCTCCCTCCCCTCCCTCCCATCCCTCCATCCCTCTCTCCCTCCCTCCCTCTCTCCCTCCCTCCCTCCATCCCTCTCTCCCTCCCTCCCTCCCCCCTCGTCTCTCTTCCACCCTCCCGTGTTGACACTCTTTGCTATCTCATGGCTTTGGCAAGGTTCCGGAAGCTTATCCAGCAGGGGTGAGCTTAAAATAGTTCTGAGGGGCTGAGTTTGACCTCTTGTATTTGGCCTGGCGCTGCCCTCAAGTGTGTCTAACCCACCGAGTGTGTCTAACCCACTGAGCGTGTCTAACCCACCAAGTGTCTAACCCCACAGAGTGTTTAAACCCACCAAGTGTCTAACCCACCAAGTGTCTAACCCACCAAGTGTGTCTAACCCACCGAGTGTCTAACCCACCGAGTGTCTAACCCACCGAGTGTCTAACCCACCGAGTGTCTAACCCACCGAGTGTCTAACCCACAGAGTGTGTCTAACCCACCGAGTGTATAACCCACCGAGTGTCTAACCCACCGAGTGTCTAACCCACCGAGTGTCTAACCCACCGAGTGTGTCTAACCCACCGAGTGTGTCTTACCCACCAAGTGTCTAACCCACGAGTGTGTCTAAACCACGAGTGTGTCTAACCGACTAACTACTGCCTCGACGTCTATATGTTTTCACTCTTCTACGTCATATGGTTTCGTTGATCTGATTGGCTGTAGCCGCTGATAGACAGATGGTTCTTCCGATCACCTACCAAGTATATTTTGAAAGTGCCAAAAAGAGTTCCAAACTGTTTCAAAGGACGCCGTCACAGATGGTTCTGTGTAACAAACCATCTTGTGTGTCAGGTTAGTCTTGGCCAGGTCTCTCTTGTAAAAATACATTTTCAATCATTTCAATGAGACTAACCAGCTTAAAAAAAAAGGTTTTAACCTTTGTATAGATGTTTTAATGAACCAGCATTGTCCACAGATAGTATAATAATATATAATATTATATATATATATATATAATATACAATAATAAATAATATCAAAATAAATAATAAATGTTAACCTAATCATTTATTGTGCCTGGTTCTACTTCTCCATATAATTAAAGCCATCCTCTGCTAGCTGTTCCCCCCCCTCCCACGAGACAGATGGATCGAGGGAGAAAAATAAAACCACCAAGAGGAGGACTGAGTGGTAGGTGGATGGGTTTTGGTTCTTCAAACAGACCATGGCGGCCTTCTGACGTAAGCTCAGGGTTTGCTTTTGGTTTGTATGTTTTTCCTTTGTGGGTCTTGTGTGAGCGGACACGTGGCCCTGGCTGGGCCGTGGATCACAAGCTTCTGCCCAAACATCGGTTAGAAGGGGGACGTCCAACGGGGCAGAAAGAGTTGGACACCCAACACAACACAAGACAGCATGACCTGACCTAGCAGGGAAAAGCTGGGAGATGCAATGCACTTTAAGGTCAGTTATTACGCTGGAAAGCACACCACCCACTGGGGGTTGGCATGGCGATGAAACATAATAATACTGAGCATATACTTTGAGTGTGGAATCGAACATTCATGTCAAAAAAGAGAACTAATGAGATGCATTAAAAACAGCATTAATAAACAACACGTTGCCTTTCGTATACTTTGTGTACATAGATTTTGCACAAAAATGATTTGATATTTGATATGAGACAATATAGCATGTATACACCGGTGTACACATATACAGTATATCAACGTGCATTTAACTATTCTTGAGACCATATGTAATGGATTGGGTCTATATCATTTTTATGAATGCAGAGCTACTCCCCGCGGAGAAAGGGCCGTGGTCGATAGAAGCCAACTGAACCATGCCTCTCAAAACACACCCAGGTACCCAGAAGGCTTTAACATGGAAAACACCAGAGGAAGCAGCCACAGTAAAACAGACATCCCACCGGGGGAGGAGAGAGATGGAGATGAATTGAAAATGATTCTTTCTTATCTTTGTATTATACTATTTATCTTACTAGGCCGACTTTGTTGTTTTTTCTTTGTTTAATATTTATACTGCTTGGGCAATATAAATGTTTATTCTCCGTGCCAATAAAGCTATTATGAATTGAATTGAACTGAGAGAGGGAGAGAGATAAGGAGAGCGAGAGAGATGGAAGAAAATAGAGAGAGGGGAAAGAGAGTGCGGAGGGAGAGAGAGTTATAGGGAAGGAAAAAGGTGAGAGATACATAGAGAGATAGAATGAGTGTGAGAGAAGGTCTACCCTTTAAAACCCCTCAAATCCCAAACCGACCAGAGGACCAGAGGTCAGAGAACAGCGTATCTGTTATTTATCAGAAAGCGTTCCCAAAGGTGAACAGCAAGCAGCAGCTCCATGTCTCAATGTCTTGCTTCGCAAAATGCGGTCGATTCGTTGTCATTCACGAGATGTGTTTGTCGATTTCACAGAAGAGTGAACACAACATTCAAGATAGCCCAATGAACGAGGCAAACACGGCACGCAATCATAACACATCATGTTAATCATGTAATCATAAACATATTGATCGCACCATGGAACGTGTGGAAATTAGTATTGCTTTACATTCTATGCCTTGGTGGGGGCACGAATGGAAGACACACACTGTTTTGAATTGGGTTTTAACCTTATAGCTGGGACCGAGCCAAAAGCAAAAACTGACCGATGGCATATGCCATGATGGAAGGAAGTCCCACACACCACCTCAGCATACTGTACATGCGCGCATACATGCTACCGTGTGCACTACTTTCAGAGCTGTATGTAAGTATGTAAGCGGTATGTAATTAAATCATGAATTATAAATGAGTTTATAAACCCCACTCAGACAAAAGACAGCTGGAGTTTCCTTAACCTTTTCCATTTTGAAACAGTTCCCTCCCCAACTCAAAATACAGACACTGAAACACCCAATCTCTCTTCCTCTCTTTCCCCTTTTCTTTCTTTCTGTCTTTCTGTCTTTCATTCTTTATCTCTCCCTCCCTGATTTACTAAGGCAAGATAAAGTCTTGACTCCACCCTCCTCGAGGACCATTGAGGGGCCAGCGAGGGGCCAGACCGTCCCCAGAGCCAACCTGCGGGCCCTCTGAGCAGCAGCAGCAGCAGCAGCAGCGCTGAGCCATCTGGCTTCCTCAAGATGAGCCAGCCGCACACGGTGGGAGCAGTTTATTTGAACTAGACACACACAATGTGTTTTTGATGTGTGTCTTGGGCCCCCCGAGCGAAATAGAGATCAGAACCCCTATTTTATTTTATTTTATTTCATTTTATTTTTTCCCTCCCGATGCGAACTGTTACACAACGGTATTACACAAGTGTGTATGTGAAGAGCACTTGGAAGCCACATTTCTTCCAAGTGTCCAAGTAGGATCCTGGGCTGGGAAAGTTGTCCGTCCCTTTGGGTACATTTAACACAGGCAGGGGCCCCCAGATGTTCATGGAAGAGGTGGATGTGTTTCGAAACAACCAACAACTGCAATGTAAAAGGTATGTGCAAATGACACGGGAAAGGAAGAGAGAGGGGAAACCGGGGAGAAAGAGAGAAGGAGAAGGAGAAGGAGAGGGACATTTTCATCTTTGTCCGTCTGGCCCTGTTTACTGGTTTTACTGGTTTTACTGGTTTTACTGGTTTGACTTGGTAAGCTGAAGCAAAAGAACAAAAATCTATATTCAACGAACCAAAGGACATTTAGCACATAGGGTGAAATACGGCTGGGCGGGGAGAGGCTGACGGTCCAAGTGATCCACGGCTGAGCCAGTAAACCAGGCTATTCTCATTTCAAACATGTGGGTCTTAGTTTGCTGAGTGGCTCGCATAAATCACTCGGCTTCCCAAGTCAAAGTGCAGAATTGGCTACCTGGTGTGTTTGTGTTGGTCGACTGTGATCAGACTCTTAAAAGGATTATTTTACGCTGTTTTTCTTTCCTTTCATTAAAAGTATCATCATGAAGCAAATGTGCCGGTGTCTCGCTGATCTCTTCAGCGTTCAGCGCACAACAACCTTCTCTTCCTTCTCTTCAAACACCCGGGCACCTGGGCCGAGGTGCCCTTGAGCAAGGCACTAGACCCCTTCACTGCTCTCCTGGCGCTGTATATACAATAGCTGCCCACTTCTCCTAATACTGGGATGGGTTAAATGCAGAGAAACACATTTCACTGTGTGTGTTCATGTAGGCGACCAATTAAGAGGATTCAATCCTCCAGATTTCGATTTCTTGTTCATTTGTACTTGTTTTGTACATTGTCAGCCAACGCCCTAACAAGAGAGGCTTGTAGTGTGATGTGATGTACAGGTTATTCATAGTCTATACAAGTCATATGTCGGTTGTATGAAAGGAGGCAACAGCAGAGAGAGGCCGCTTGTGAGAAGAAGAAGAAGAAGAGAAGAAGAAAAGAAAAAATAAAAAAGGCCTTCTCCCACTTTGTCCCCAGTGGCAGCTGTTTGATTTACAGACCCACTGCCAATGTGTGCGTTCAGCAATCAATCCCCCAGTGGACGCCGACCACAGCGCCTTTGTTCCGCTCTCGCTGGTAAATATAAACCAGGGGTCCAGGTGGTATTATCTGGTATTATCACAGAACACAGGAAGCCCTTGTGAACACACACACACACACACACACACACCCACACACACACACACACCCACACACCCACAGCAGTCATCTCTGGGTGGCAACAGCCAACCACAGCGGAAAAACACACAGACACACACAGAGACACACACACACACACACACAAACACACACACACACGGACACACGGACACTTTAACCCATGTATACAATCGGCCATTGTGCGATATGAGCGACAGGACACTGAATAAAGACGTTGTGAAACCTGTTCCTGCTTGGTCCCCTCGGAGAGGCGCTTCTGGAAGGTCCGTGTCAGAGCTCCATGTGCACAAACAGCAGTGAGTTATAACGCCTCACTGCTATCAGCGCAGGTATGTGGGCCCGCCAAGCCCCAATGACATCACCGCTATACCGGGAATACTGTTGCTGGGATGTAGAACTGGCCTAACATCGCGGTCTAGGTATTTCAAATAATTCCTTTCCTTTCCTTACGTTAATAGCTGACACTTCAATCCAAAGCAACTCACTCACAGAATATATATATATGTGTGTTTGTGATATGTCATGTCATTGCCACAGCATGGCATCAGTCAGGCGGGTTGCTCAAAGACTGCGGAAATTGAGGTCGGAAAACCTAGAAGCTTCCATTCTGGGATTCACCCAACAACCGCTAGGATATCCTGCCCCCAATATACAGTACGGTAATATCAGACATGTGTTTGGTTATAAAGAAGAGGGAATTTTGAAAAAGTACTTTTTTGAAAGTACAATCTCGGGGAGGGGGGGGGGATAAGGAATATAATATCCTGGTAATGGAGTAGAAACACATGGGAATCACATCAGCCAGAAAAACGGCGTTATAACGGCGACGTGCGGCGTGAAGGATCTAACAAGGTGCCAACATCTTCCCGCTAAGCAATCAACATCAAAGCGGGGTTCGACACTTTAGCGCTTTGCTTTGACGTCGGAAGAGAAGAAATAGATGAAAGGAAAGGAGGAATAAGAGAGTGTGTGGCGTATGTAGGGAGCGAGCGGTGACGACGGAGGAATGCTACGTACGCCTGCTGGGAACACTGATATGGGACCGGACCAAAGGGCTTCTCTCAGTATTAGCGGGGATGGAATAAAACCCAGACGAAAATACCCTCACAAAGCTGGAATAGTTAGCCTGGAATTAACGCTCTCTTTTATTTTTCTCTGGACAGCTTGTGATAAATGGCATGAGAGTTAATATAAGCGAATAATGAGCAACGATTGAACAAAAACAAAAACATACAAACGTGTGTATCACGTTTCAAAACATCTTTAATTAAAATGTATTACACTGAGATTAGCCTGGCTGTTGATGTATATTTTATTTGGAAGAATGGCTGCGGTCTAGCACTTAATCAACTTCAAGTTCTAGATTCTGAAAGCCGTTCACAAAACTGTCGTCAACACTTTTAGTTTCACATTAATGCTAACCTACCGTGTGTTAAATGATTTGCCTCATCTAATCGTAGCAGTCTGTAGCGTTAGCTGATCAGCGCTTTCTTACTTGAACCTATAAACATTTGTCCGATCCCACCGAGGAGTGAAGACCGATGGCGGAGAGGCCGGCCAGCATTGGCCCCAAGAAACGGTTGGCTTCCCCCACTGCTAACCGCTAACGTTCGGCCGTTATGTATTTGATTTGGCAGAAAACTAGCCGGGACCAGATTTCGAAAGTGACAGAGGGAGACAGGTGTTGTCCGAGTGTAGCTGCATTCTCATGGTATTGGAATATCATCGGAATATAACACAAGCTGAGCCAGATATTACTGCCCTGGGTTTTAGATGATCCCCGCCAAATACCACAGACTACTGAGAAACAAAAACAGGTGAGGGGCAGTTTAGCACTCTTGGCTTTAGAACATCTCTGGCAAATAGCACAGCCCACTCCAGTAAGCGACACTGGCTGATGTAGCACAAGTCAGTGTGTGTGTGTGTGTGTGTGTGTGTGTGTGTGTGTGTGTGTGTGTGTGTGTGTGTGTGTGTGTGTGTGTGTGTGTGTGTGTGTGTGTGTGTGTGTGCGTGCATGTATGTTAGTGTGTGTGTGTGTCTTTGTGTGTGTGTCATTGTATGTGTGTGTGTGTGTATGTGTGTGTGTGTGTGTGTGTGTGGTTCTGTGTGTATGTGTTTGTATGTATGTATGTGTGTGTGTATGTATATTTGTGTGTGTGTGTCTTTGTGTGTGTGTGTTATTATGTGTGTGTGTGTGTGTCATTGTATGTGTGTGTGTGTGTGTGTGTGTGTGTGTGTGTGTGTGTGTGTGTGTCTGGAATGTAATTGTGTCTGTATACTCCCTGTGTAACGCATGTTCATATGTGCGAGTGGGAGTGCGAGTAAGCGACACTGGCTGATGTAGCACAAGTCAGTGTGTGTGTGTGTGTGTGTGTGTGTGTGTGCGTGCATGTATGTTAGTGTGTGTGTGTCTTTGTGTGTGTGATGCGTCCCAGCGCAGACAAGACACACTGAGGTGTGAATTTCAACAGCCATAGTTTGTGTCTCACTTGCCATCGGCTGTTCAGTGGACAGCTGACGATGATGAATAGGGTAGAGCGTAGCAGTCGAACGCAAATGCACCCTTTTGAGGTTGTTGCAATAACAGTCGTAAACCTAACGTATACAAATGCACGCACGTGTGTTAGGATGTACGCTCTTATGAGGGGTCTTGAAGAGCTGTCAATATGTGTGCACTGTGACAGTGCAAGCACAGAACTTTATGTTTTGTGCTGTACTGTCTTCAGTGAGCGAGGGACTGTGTGTGTGTGTGTGTGTGTGTGTGTGTGTGTGTGTGTGTGTGTTTTTTTCAGTATGTGCATGTGTGTGTGTGTATGCTTCAGTATGTGTGTGTGTGTGTATGCTTCAGTATGTGTGTGTGTGTGTGCATGTGTGTGTGCGTGCGTGTGCGTGTGCGTGTGTGTGTGTGTGTGTGTGTGCGTGTGTGTGTGTGTATGTGTGCATCTGTGTGTGTGTGTGTGTTTTTCAGTATGTGGGTGTGCTACAGTATGTGCATCTGTGTGTGTGTGTGTGTGTGTGTGTGTGTGTGTGTGTGTGTGTGTGTGTGTGTGTGTGTGTGTGTGTGTGTGTGTGTGTGTGTGTGTGTGTGTGTGTGTGTGCATGCCAGTCTTCATGTACCATATAGCCTGGGCCAGTGGGTGAGAGTGAGGGTATCTCTCCTCTCCCCGGGGGGAACGTAGTGATAAACAGCCCGATAACGCACACCCCGGGACCTGGGTACACTTCCCTCACACACCCTGACAACACCCACCGCTAACTGAGCTGCCTTTAAATAACACAGGCAGCTGCCTGAGCTCTGTGACAGCTATGTGTGTCTAGGATATGCGTGTGTGTGTGGGTGTATGTGTGTGTGCATGCATGTGTGTGTGTGTGCGTGTGTGTGTGCGTGTGTGTGCGTATGTGTGTGTGCGTGTGTGTGTATGTGTGGGATAGGATGTTCCATTCCCCTTGTGTTGGATCATGTCTCCATTATCGGACGCGCCACGTACGCCTATTCAGTTACACGACGAGACCAACGGCGTTTCCGCCACATGCTGTGTTGTGTCTCACCTCGTGTTCCGTTTCTCACCGCGAAGCCATGAGAACCACCCAGAACCTCCCCAGAACCCCCCCCCCCCCCCGTTCCCCAGAGCCCCCTTCACGGCCGACCCCCCCCCCCCCCCCCCCACCAAGACGAAGAACAGAACGCACAGCTAAAAAGCAGACGTGAATCCTAAGCAACAACATGCAGCTTTCAAGCAATGTGGCCACATGGACACAGGTGCCTTCTGTCCCCGTGGCCATGTGGCGACCAGAATCACTTTCAGCACCCTTTCAGGCCCACCTCCTCCTGGATGAGGTGGGGGGGGGATGAGGTGGAGGGGGGGGGGGGAGGTGTGTGTGGGGGGGGGAAGTGGAACCAATGAACGGCACAAAAGGCTTTTTCACCACAGTTGGCGTGTTGATCGCCTGTTTATTTGCTGCGTTAGTTAGTTCAGCCGCACTTTAACCCTCTGCATCTGTTGTATGTATGTATGTATGTATGTATGTATTTATGGGTGTGTTTATGGGTGTGTGTGTGTGTATGGGTATGAGCATGCGATCTCTGAGTGCTTGATTGTGTGACTTGTGTGTGTGAGTCAGTGTTCAAGTGGGGGGGGGGGGGGGCACCTGTGTTTGCACCTCTGTCAATCGCTCCGCTTGTTGCAGTGTTGCCATTCAACACTGTTTCCGTGCAAAGTACAAACACTCACGCAAACGTACCTGAACTAACATACACACTTGTACTCACGCACCCCCCCGCGCGCACACGCACACGCACGCACGCACGCACACACACACACACACATACAGACACACACACACACACACACACACGGCCCTAATAGTGAATGAGGTATTGTACAGGGTACTTATTGGCCGTGACTACAGGGAATCAAGCATTTAGCTCAAACCTGGCGGTCCTCCGTATGCAGGCTGCTGAAAGACGCTGATTGCGGCCCATAAGCAGCTGGGGCAGCTCCAACTTGTCCCAGACGGTGACTAAGGAGCACAGACCATCACAGAGAGAAAGTATCTTTCTCTCATTCCTCTCCGTCCACAAAATCTTTTTTTTTGTGTTAATACCCCAATCATATAAATGCCACCTAGAGTTATTGTTTTGAAGTGCAGCTGGCCGAGGAAGCGACAGGAAGGAGGATAAGTTGGGCACATTTCACCTCACAATAAATGATATCTTTGTCTGCAGCTTAGGGTTAGCGCGAGCAGTAAAACTGTATTGTTTCAATTGGTTATATATATGTGTGTGTCACTGATAATGATGGCCATTTAGCATTATTTCTACCGATGGGTTCACTGATTTCCGTAGAGTCAACTGCATGGCTGTATGCAGTCTCTCTCTCTCTCTCTCTCTCTCTCTCTCCTCTCTCTCTCTCTCTCTCTCTCTCTCTCTCTCTCTCTCTCTCTCTCTCTCTCCTCTCTCTCTCTCTCTCTCTCTCTCTCTCTCGCTCAGGGACCTTTACAGTATTTAGGTTTATAATTATAAGCTACATTACGTCAAGTAGTCACGAGGCAGCATAACATTAAAGACAGACTTCATTAATAAATGAATAAATCAATGTAACTTAATGTATTTGGCTGTGTTGCCAGACAGGTGGAGTAGGCAGAGTTTTTCTGTGTGCATTTACACACATGAACTATGGTGTTAGAGAGTTTAACGCGGTTGACTCTCGAATTCAGCTGAAAGGTGTCCTTTTGAATGTCGATGTTGTGTTAATTGAGAGATTTAAATGAAGAGGAAATATACTCGGGACTGTATTCAGGTGCTCTCTGGTTGGCTAGGATTTGTAAGAGTTAT
>CM051017.1:19817187-19824687 GCA_027704905.1 Muraenolepis orangiensis
CCCCCACCACCCACCCACACCCACCCACACACACACACACACACACCCACACACACCCACACACCCCTACCCCCACCACCACCCACAAAGTCCTTGAGACATGTTGTCGTGTGAACACCGAGGCGAACAATGGCCCCCACGCTTTCAAACGCTGTACCAAAAGACGAGAGACGACAGGCAGATGTTGCCCCCCCCCCGCCTCAAACCACCAAACCACCGTCACGCTATGAACTCGGCGGCGTCGACAATTCCGGAGATACAAACATCGCGTTTTGCATTCTTCTGGAACCATAACACTATTCACCAGAGACCCACATGCCAGCCGGCAGCAGTTATTACTATTTGTGTTAAATGCTTGTATTCTTCTCAGATGGGTTCCCGCCATCCTGACAGAGCTAATGGGCCTCATGCTCATGCAACAATAACATCACATTACGAATGTCCTACAGGTCAATAAATATATTCACCACAACAGAAAAAAAGGAACAAAACCTTGCTTTAAAAAACAAACAAACATTAAAAGCCAACATTACGTTTCCATTTCATGGCAAACGCGGCTAGCCGTGACGCTGTACCAACACTCTAAACGTTTGATTCCATTCCGGCTGGAATAAGAGCGAGCGGTAAATCGATGCCGTTTGATGAACATCACAACAACAACAACAGCGTTAGATCGGCTCAGATGGTTAGCGCTCGGATCATTGGTGCTCAAGGCGGCTCGAAGGGAAACACATCGGACGGACAGACAAGACGGACGGGCGGGGGGGCGATACACAAGCGGAGGTGGAGAGAGGCCTAGCGGATGACGGATGGCGGGGCAACGGAGTTCAAGGCGTGGAGTCGACAAACAACAAACAAGGAGCGCCAGAGAGAGAGAGGGAGAGAGAGCGAGAGAGAGAGAGAGAGAGAGAGAGAGAGAGAGAGAGAGAGAGAGAGAGAGAGAGAGAGAGAGAGAGAGAGAGAGAGAGAGAGAGAGCGAGAGAGAAGGAGAGAAAAAGAGAGAGAGAGAGAGAGAGAGAGAGAGAGAGAGAGAGAGAGAGAGAGAGAGAGAGAGAGAGAGAGAGAGAGAGAGAGAGAGGAGAGAGAGAGAGAGAGAGAGAGAGAGAGAGAGGAGAGAGAGAGAGGAGAGAGAGAGAGAGAGAGAGAGAGGAGAGAGAGAGAGAGACGGGTAGGAAGAGAGCTCTCGATGTACGGAACAGTCAGCAACACGTCATAAACTTTGAGTGGAAGCTTGTGGAAGAAATGGCCCACACGTGGCCTCTGGTTGGAACCAAACCGGGGTCAGAGGTAATCTTCCAGCCTAAACGGGGTAGTGAGGGAGTACAGTCTGACGCTCTTTTCGCCGAAAGGATAAGGATAAGGAGAAAAAAGTTAAAGTGATGGAAACCGGCAAAACGGAGACGATGAAAAGCGGTATTTGAGTGAGTGGCGCTTCAAGTTAAAACGAACAAAATGACTCGCTAAGTAACTAAGGAATTACAAAACGTATTACTAGTTATATAGAAAACTACGCAAATATATAGATAAACAAACAAGCCCATCTGTTGCTATGGGCACACAGCTATACACAGCTCGTCAGGGGAGGGGGGGGGGGGGAGAGAGGGAGAAGAGGGGCGTACATATGCCAGCTACAACCCAAATAGGTTTATATGATGTAAGCCATGCAATCAGACAGTGAGTATTTACCTGTCTGCTGAAATCCGTCTCACGGAGGTTATAAACCACCTTTCTTTGTTTACATTTAGTTTTACTGAGACTATCTTTTATTTTTGCATTAACAACACAATGTGTAGTAATACTCACACATCTACAGTATGTGACACGGGAGTAGAAGAAGACTGGAAGACGGAATGTCTAATCAGGATGAAGAATGGAAATGACCAATAAGGATTGTGCTGCCAGTAGCAATCAATGTGATGCTATTATCTATTATAAGAGGAGCCTTTTCCAACAGCGCCAGAGATACTCTCAAAGTGATTGAACAGGGTTGTAGCACTGCATCACGAATATGCACAATGTGTGCATGTGTGCGTGTGTGTATGTGCGTGTGTGTGTGTGTGTGCATATGTGTGTGCGTGCGTGTGTGTGTACACTTCTGTGTGTGTGTGTGTGTGTGTGTGTGTGTGTGTGTGTGTGTGTGTGTGTGTGTGTGTGTGTGTGTGTGTGTGTGTGTGTATGTGTGTGTGTGTGTGCGCGGGTGTGGGTACGAGAATGTAATGTATATTACTGGGATAATTATGGTACAATTTGCAAAATCTTATGTGATCTTTGTCATCTTATGTACGAGAAATCAACTGTTGTGTTCAACTAACTCAAAACACATGTTTTGATTTACTGCCTAAGGGCTGATGCCCACACCCATCCACCCACCCACACCCACACACACACACATACACAATATGATTATTGACACATATTTTACTCTGAACATTCACACGCAAAGTACATATTTTACTATTGAGTTAATTGGCAAGCACTTCTAAGCAACATACAGTAAGATAATGTTTTTTAGATACATAACCCGTTGAATATCTTATCTAAAAAATGTTAAAGCCCAGATGATGCATTCTGTTATGAACGAGAGCCACAGGCTAGACTGCGGGGTTGTTTTACCCGTGGTTCACGGCAGCGGAGCCCGACAAAGCCAAATCCACCCACACCCACCACCAGACACACTGAGGAGCGTGAGGTCTTGAGAAGCAGTCAGTGATTCTGGCCCAGGAACATCTGGCACGCTCACCGGGCTTCCTTCAGCCTCCCCACTCAACTGACACAACACCAGCGAAAGACAATACCGCCTGGGTTCGGCTTAATTGTGGTTGAGGTCATCACAAAAACGAAGCCACGACTACGTATGTATGTACAGTATGTATGTATGTATGTATGTACTGTATACGCACAACCCTAACCCTTCACAATAACACTGTAGTATTGTAATTGGTAAAAGGACTGCTTTTATGTAGCGCTTTTTTTTAAAGTTCACCCATTCATCCACACATTCATCCACCGACGGCGGAGTCAGCCATGCTAGGCGCCCGCCACCACGTCAGAAGCAGTTAGGGTTAGGGTGTCTTGCTCAAGGACACCTCAACACTTTTTCTAGGAGGAGCCGGGGGGATCAAACCAGCAACCTTCCGGTTGTCAGACAACCCGCTGTAGCTCTTGAGCCACTTCCACCCGGGTATCATACTTATTTCCAATAAGTATGATTTGCGTTAATGCTTTGTGCTCTGATATGCTTAAGCTTATCAGTATTCAAGCAATTAGGAATGCAAAGAAATATGCAATTATAGTTTTACATATCGCTATTATCGGCATTGGCATTTCAGGGCCATATATTGTGTGTGAGTGAATGTGCATGTGTGTGAGTGAGTGCATGAGTTCTTTTTTTTCTACAAATATGTGCAAGGAGATCTCATTGGTACCATGCTGGGAAGATTACAAAAGCGTAAGGGCCAATATCCTGCCAACAGCCAGGAAGAAGGATTTCAGTTGTCTGTGCTAACCCTGCACATTAGTTTGCACAGTCTGACCGTATCACTGGAATATATCTCTGGAATATTTGACATTGCATACATGTGCGTTTGACACAAAAATGCTATACTTCTTGCGTGGACTATGATAACGCCAAATCATATGTTTTCCCTGACACAACGGTTCTACCTAAAAGTGTCTGTTTTCATACAGTATTTACAATATCGTTAAGGCTGTATGGAGAAAAAACTGCCAAACCCAAAACACGGAGGGCATGAATAATATGTATGATTTGAAAACAGTAAGTTTAAAAACAGTATGTTTTTGCCCTGGTGACAAAACGCTTGGCAATCACAAACATGGAAGATGTGGACAATAAACGGCAGATGTTCCTCGATACCGCTGTGGACGACGGTGGTTTGCTAATCTATCAATACCAAATAATCTATTATATATATCTATATATATATAGATATACAGTATATTATATAATCATCTATATTAAATGGACCAGCAGCTACTGTGGCCAGAGCCCCTACCTCAGTAAAACGCTACGATATCATTATGAATCACAACCGCACCTCGACCTCTGACCTCACACATGCAAACACACACACACACCACAGTCCCTCCACACACACACACAAACACACACACACACACACACACACACACACACACACACACACACACACACATCCCCCACCACACCACACACACACACAGACACACCACAGTCCCTCCACACACACACACACACACAGCACACACACACACACACACACACACACACCACACACACACACACACACACACACCACACACACACACACACACACACACAGTTCCTCCCCACACACACACATGCACACCACAGTCCCTCCACAAACCACAGTCCCTCCACACACACACACACACACACACACACACACACGCCATGGAAGGAACAGAAGGCAACCAAATCCCAGTAAGATAGATTACTAATTACAATGAAATAGGCTACATTTTTCAAGCATTAAACAATAGTTTCATTGAATGCCTTCAACTGTGTCTGAATGGCTTTTTTATGATGAAAGACTGCTTAAAAAATGGTCAGTCATACGTAGTTTCAGTGAGACAAATGGTTATGGTAAAGTCTTACTGGCTCAGGGTTAGCCTTAACAGTTTTGGGTATATGTGTGATATGGAAGCCAACACTTGGTTATGTTAGCCTCACAGCTGTCATCGTGGTGTCTCCTACACCTCCCATAATGCACCAGGAAGGATTAATGATGACATCACTGGCAGGGCTTATTCCCTGCTTTTAGAGTGAATGAAGGAGGCCTTTGAGGACTTTTGAAAAGCATTTAAGAAGCAATAAAGAAAATTCAGAATGCCAGGCTTGTCTCTCACACATGATCTTATTAAAAATAAACATTCTCCAGTTCTCTGCCAAAAAAAATAATTAATTGGAATATATCTAAAATCTCTAAACATTGATGTCCAAACGGTCCAAGCAGACATACACACCCTTTCGAAATGTTAAGATCACACATGTGTAAACTTTACAAACGGAAGACCAATACTTGCTTGTTGACTTCCAGACACAAACCCAATAATAGACCTTGATGGGACTTGAAGGGAATGTAAAAGCCACCTCGCCATAAACTCTATCTCACAGTCTCAACTGGCCTCAGAACCACATATCCCCAACCCACTGCCAACCCCCCCCCCCCCCCCCCCCCACACACACACACACCACACACACACACTTGACTTTAAGAAGAAAAGGCACTAAGAGTTCAGTTGACACTTGATGTATTTGGACAGGAAGGACAGCTGGCGAGACCTGTTTGATCAACAAGATGTACGGTGAGGTTGGTATGGAGAGATCTGGCTTCTAGTGAAACATAAAACAATATGTTGGAAGCAGGAGCCTCATTTACAGACAGACAGCTGGACTAGACAGAGTAATATTAAAAATAATAATAATACGTTCAATTTGGTATTTTCTGGACACTCAAGGCGCTTTAAAGACAAGGTCAAATTACACACACAGTAAATTCCATTTTAAGCGTAACATAGATAAAAATAAGACAGATACAAGTATAACTTAGTCATGGGATAGAGGGGAGGATGTTTAGCAGTTTGAAGAAGTGGCTCTTGAGAGCCTGTTTAAAGGTGGTGGTTGGTTTCAGGTTTGAATCTGCCTTCTAAATGGGTCCCTGTCAGTTGTTATCATGGACGGTGTGTGTGTGTGTGACTGACTATCCTCTTCCGGCTAACACAGTTCCAGGAAATGTATTTCTTCCCTGAAAGGCTTTATTATAGATTAGGGGTCCAGTTGTCATGGCTCTAGATAATCGAGTTGTATTATCGCAGCTCACATGGTAAGCAAATAGCTAACTAATTGTCACGTCTCAATATTATTGTCTTTCCGACGCATTGAAAAGTGCTTCTTTGTTCTGTGAATACAAAAATAAAAAAAATCTGTTTTGATTGATTCGATCTCATGATGGATTCAGAAAGGCCATATTCATCTGTCCTGTTGCTTGCTCACAGTAAAATCTTATCTGATTGCGTGTCAATCATTTAGGCTTTCCTTAAGTCATTGTTATTTTGCCATCATATCCATAATACCCCCCGCCTCCCCAGCCAGCCGCACATATTGCAATAGTGGTGGCAATCAAAAGTATTCAATCTCAAGGGACATTTGGGGAAATTTTTTTGTTGCCTTTGGACGGGGTTCGGCGGTGTCGTCTGATGTGGGAATCAAAAGCCCTGGGAGGCATAATTGTGCAAAATAGACAAATAGACTACAGTTGAAACATGTGGATCTCATATTCAGCCCTGTTAACAGGGACAATGCATGGCTGCAGTATCACTTGTGTCTCCAAATATTGCAAGAAAGACTGTAAAACATTGGGAGAACTCAGGGTTGAAATTGTACCACCGCAAATAATGGGAAGATTGTATCCAGGAAAGCCTTTATACGTCTATTGCTCTGGGGGCCATTTTGTCTTAGAAATTGGCCGCGGGAGGTCATGTGACTTGAAACTGGATAACTATTCTTAGAAGCCCTAATGCATTGGCTCCCCTGAGCCAGGTTCTCTGAAATTATCTTAACGGTAAATCGTATTTATGGGTTGTGCCGCTAAAAGGTTAGGGTTGTGTGTGACTGTAAATAGTGTGTGCTGTAAGCGGCACTGTGAATGTAATTAGCGTGAAAGCTTCAGTAGTCTCTCTCGGCCAGAGAGGCTAGCGGACCTGGGTGGAGGCTTGTCCCCTTGAAATCTCCTCTGTGGGGAAGGCCAAGGGACAACAGATACAAGCCAACAGAGCAGAGCGTTTTAAGGGAGGTAAATTTGGCCTGTGGAACGACCTGATGATAACCGGTGGCCTCGGTAGGATACGCTTAAGCTGTTTAACAAACGTGCGTATGATTTATACGGGCGAGTTCGATGTGAACTGTAAGAAATATAGTTCTGTTCGCAGGGTTGCTAGGTGACAAGCACAAGCCAACGAGCCAACAGGAAATACTCGATGACAATCCCCAAAATGAGGATGACAGCATTTCAACCAATCAAAGTCAACGATTATGTCAGCCAAGCTGTAAGGTTCACTGCCTGTCCTTTTTTTATTTTCACAAATGGACTTTATCAAAAAGGATCATAGAAACACATTCACTGAGCTTTTATCCAGATCACCAGATGGATTTAAATTATAAATGAAAATCCACTCCTCCCTGTCCCTTTGCCCATAAATCGTATCTCCGCTAAAAGCATTCCTCTCCAATGAGCTGTTCTATGTACCTGAGCTGTCTGGTCCCGTGAAATGCAAGTAAAACATTGAACTTGTAAACGTTTAAAGACTGGCTATAAATCCATCTAGACTTTGCTTTGTGTCATTATAAAACAATAGGTAAGGTTGAGCAAACTTTGCATTGACAAAGTGCATAGGGAATCCAGTTCATATGTAGGTCACACCTATGTACACATATGACAGTCACAAGAAGTGTCCTCCCGGTGCAATGAGATGATATTATGA
>CM051017.1:19829687-19879687 GCA_027704905.1 Muraenolepis orangiensis
GAGAGAGAGAGAGAGAGAGAGAGAGAGAGATGAGAGAGAGAGCGACTGGCGAATGATGTTTAATCGGAAATACTAGGAGAGATGGAACAAGCTTAATCATTGAAGTGGACTGGGCAGAGGCTGAGAGACCGGGAGACACTTGCCTATAAACCTGAACACGGGTATTTGGGCATAATGGATATTTTACAGACCCTGACTCTGACTCACACAGGAAAAGAAGAAGAAGGTTGTTTGATCTTCGAATCAAGTGCCGGACCACAGGGGAAAAGCGGCACCGCCGGGTCGGATAAACACACAGGGACAGGATGCTTTTCATTATAGTGCTATTGAAGGAGACTCACGCAGACCCAGGGTCCACTCACAGAGCTGCTTAGGCACAGCCGGCCCTAGTTGGAAACGACGGACCAGAAACAGCAGAGAAATCTCCTGGAAGCCGGGCGCGAGACATCAGCCACTTTTCCACTCCGAGACCCCAAGGGGGGGGGGGATGGGGTCCAGCCCAGCCTTAGCTGAAATAAATTATAAGAAATGCACACACACACACACACACACACACAATCTGTGTGTGTGTGCATATTGGACTCGGCTGCACAGCTGGCTGTTGACTGCTTGCTTGGCAGCAAGGTGCAAAAAAATAAAGCAAGAATCACAGCAAAGTTATTTAAGGGCGGGGGGAGGAGGGGGGGGTTGGTGGAATAAGCCAATAAGCAAACCCTTGTTGGAAACCCTGGGAAAAGACGGCTGGCAAACTGAGCAGCTCAGGCGTGACTCGCTTGGGTTCCGCAGAGAGAGGACCGGTCCACTGAATGAACGTATTAGGCCAGCTCAGCTCCCGGAGAGACCATGTTAACGTCCACACGCCCCGCCATTGGAAAGAGTCTGTGCTGAAGGCTAATGAGGCCTTGCCGCCGTGCTATTTTTAGCAATACCCAAGCTGAGCTATACAGTGCATTATCACCATGGTCGATTGATCCAAGTCTCCACGATATTGATTTTATTTTTCACAGCCGTCCGATATTATCTGAATCTAGAGATCATAAGGGAAAAAAACGCCATGTATCGAAAACATGTGCCAAGAGGATGAACCTGAAACAGACACGCACACACACAAAAAGGCTGAGCTGTGCTTTTTTTTTTTTTAAGGCCTTCCCAGGTCCAACAACCTGGGAAGGCTCTCTGAGCTCTAAGCTTATGAGAATAAAGTTCAAGCGTCCACATGTCGTGTGGTACGAGACGTAAAGCAGAATGGGCCACCGTGAGCGGGACCCACATCGAAACCTGCGCGTAACTCCCGATGACAACAAACAGACTGAAAAGAGTGAAAAAGAAAGAATGAAAGAAAGAATGTAAAAAAAGAAGTGAGGGTGAAGGGAACAAAAACAAACTAGAGACCTATTTACGGGTCCGACATTAATAAACGTATCCCCCGTCTATTTGGATACTAAACCCAGTTTGCATGCACGGTTAATAAAAGACCAAAGTGCCCTGGCAAGCAGCACAGGACCCTGTTACTAAATGAAGTGGCTGTGCTACAGACACACACTCTCTCACTCTCACTCTCTCTCTCTCTCTCTGGGACACACTCCCATGGAGAAGGGAGCCATTACAGTCGAGCACTTGATGAATAAAGAGGCCAGTTATAAACGCTCCTCCTCCCCCCCCCCCCCCCCCCCCCCCCCACCGTCCCAAAAAAAGAATACATTTCTTTGACACAAAACAGAAGGCGACAAAATCTTGTAGTTAATGAGCTAAACCTTTTCCGTAATGTTTAAAAAAAAAAAAAGGCATGGAAGTCTCTGGAAAACAGATGCGACATTAAGGGGACATGCCACTCAAAGTCCCGTTCAACATTAACCACGTCCTGTGGAAACGGTTTTTGATAAGACACCTTTGAATGTGTCGAGTTTTGAATAGCAGTTGGGGAAAATATATTAACATAATGACGTAATTATATTGTGAATTATTATTGAATTATGAAGTGACAATGAATGAATGATGAGTTATGAATTTCAGAATAAGACAATCTGACTAAAATAACCTCTATGACCCCCTTTCCAAAATACTAACAAACTTTAAATAAATGCAGTCACGTACACTGATTTAGTACAATCCAGTCTATTGGTTATTTATTAACAACACTGTTCAAAGGCAGGAGGCTGGTAGGTTCTAACCAGCCAGTGATCCATCCACTGGCCGTGAGGAGGGATAATGACATGAAGTCAAAGGGAGAGAGTGCTAAAGAACAAAGCCACAGACGCGTCCATCACCCAACCTTTTGTGACTCAAGCCTGAGCCTCCAGTCCCCATATGCTCACCTCTCTATGGCCTTAATGAGCAGAGCTAAGCTGCCCACCCCCCAACACACACACACACACACACACACACACACACACACACATGCTGACATGCACGTTAATACACACACAGGCTCACAGACAGGCAACCCCCCCACACACACATACACACATGTAAACATACACTTCCCCCCACTCTCTCACACACATAAACACACAGGCACATACACACATTAACATCCTCCAGCTCTGCCACAAAACGATATGCTAAACTGCTGATCCGATGATCTGTGACATCTAATGCATCATCCAAGTGAACAAAAGACACAATCTGACCTGTAGCCATAGCCACACGCACACATGCACACATATTACACACCACACACACACACACACACACAGACAGACACACACACACACACAATGTATTAATTATTTGGTTAGTCAGACGGCAGCTGAGGACTGCATTATACAATCCACAGTGAATGGAGGTACTTTGTCTTTATGGAGCTCTTACTTTGAAAGGGCAAATGGGGATATAATAAAACTGAACATATGACATCATTTGAACACTTTTCAGAGAGGAACATTCTTGTAGAGGGGATGGATAGAGTGTTCTGAATGCACGTGGACAGTTTGTTAAGTTGGCCAGGGATACCTAATGGCATGAAGAGAAGTGGACAGTCTCTAGGTTAGTGGTTCTCATTTTGGTTTGGATTGTCTGTGTGTGAAATCAAGCATACAAACACATAAGAGAACGATGTGAGGAGTGTACACACACACACAAACACACCCACACACACACACACACCTCACACCCACCCCCTATAGTTAAGTGTAGGGCAGGGTGTGTATCTGCCAGCCATCTGATCTGAGGCTGAACCCAAGTCCAGACTAATGTAAGCCTCTTTGATCCCCTCCTCCTCCTCCTCTCTCCACTTACTGTATTGAAAGGTCCCTCGTGCCAACCCTGCCTTTGTCTCTTCACGCGACTTGGCCTATATAATAGGTTGAACAGGAATGACATTTGTTTTGTGAATGTCTTTGTCTTGCGTCCATCATCTATCTATATTTCGACATGTGTCTCTATGCACCTGACTGTCTGTTTTGTTCTATCGATGTATGGATAAAGCTATCACGCTTTGCATTGCCGCGACTCCACCACGACCGACCGACCGACCGACCTTAGGCTGATCCTATAGATCTGTGTGTGGTGTTGGTTTAAGGAAGCCATAGCCTTTTACCCTTGTCAACACTGGTTACCATGGGGACCACTATACAACTCCGCGGGGCTAGCGCTTAACACCGTCCACCTGTCTGGTCAACCCCCCCCCCCCCCCCCCCGACTGGAAAATGTGACTTTGAATGTCAACTGCGTTGATGTGGCTGTGATTCAGCCTTAAGCCCCTAATAAGAGCACCGAGCTCCCCATGTCCCGTGTCCCTGGGCCCCCTGGGCAGGCGGGCCAGAGCCGTTAACACACAGCATCGTGCTTTTGCGCCTGGCGTCTGGAAACACTGACAGTCCACCGTCTACAGTGAATGAGGTAGCTCGTTCACTATCACATCATCTGGATCTGCCTCGCCTCCCCCTCACTCCCACCCCGAGTTCACTCTGTTTATAACCGCTCTACTTCATCACGGAAAGCATGTGCCCGTCCATTAGCCGACCACCCCCCCCCCCCCCGGGCACACGACGGACGCAGACACACACACAGCCCAGGATCCACAACGATCATGGGATTGTCTGTTCTAGAGATGAGTTCTAAACTGAGGACTATGGTGGGTGGGTGGGTGGGGAGGAGGGTAGCTGTCCTAGACACACAAATAGGCTTCCCCCATTCTCCTACACACACACACACACACACACACACACACACATATACTCACCCACACACACACACAGACGCACACACACACACACACACACACACACACCCACACACACACACACACACACACACACATATACTCACCCACACACACACACAGACGCACACACACACACACACACACACACACACACCCACACACACACACACACACACACACATTCACACATAAACTCATCCACAGACACAAGCACACCCACATACACACACACACTGCAAATGCTTACATACATGTGTGTGTGTGTGTGTGTGTGTGTGTGTGTGTGTGTGTGTGTGTGTGTGTGTGTGTGTGTGTGTGTGTGTGTGTGTGTGTGTGTGTGTGTGTGTGTGTGTGTGTGTGTGTGTGTGTGCATTTGCAGTGTGTACATGTTATTTATAACCGCTTAATGTTTTAGTCTGAAGTCTGGTCCAATTAAAGTGATGCCATCAGGACCCCAGTGTGTTTTTACAGGGAAACATACACACACTTTAAACACCGCTACCCTCCCCCTGGTTCAAATGTTCTCCAGGGATTGGATTCCATTAATGTTTGCAGTTCCCTTTAGTCGACGTTGCATTGGTCAAATATTGTATTTTTATATCCACCGATCAAATTACCTCATTCAGGAGACCACTGGTTGCGGCAACAATGTCAACGGGCAACGCTAGGCTAATGTATCCATGAAAGTAGAATATGAACAGTGTGTTTTACTCCCAATTTTCACATTCTAGAAATGTGAAATGTTTATAACATTAGCCAGACATGTAGGATTCATATGCAACTAGTGCATATAAAGACAAACAAAATCCACATGATTAAAGCATTGAGCAAAGCTGTTTCCCTTGAATACATTAGCTCACTTCCTTCCCTTTCCCTTCATCAACCATTGTGTTGTGTGACAGAAACGGAAGAGCAATACAGAGCAGCTTAACAATGGGTTAGTTAGTGTGAAGAAGGAATGAGGATGTCCTATCATAGTAATACAAGCGCATTTGACATAATACTGACACATAATAGCAATAATATCTGTTTCAATTTGGTAGGTTACATTGGTTGAAGCCTAATGATCCTCCCCCCACCTCTCCCCCCTGCACACACACACACACACACACACACACACACACACACACACACACACACACACACACACACACACACCAAACATATGTAATGTGTGTGTGTGTGTGTGTGTGTGTGTGTGTGTGTGTGTGTGTGTGTGTGTGTGTGTGTGTGTGTGTGTGTGTGTGTGTGTGTGTGTGTGTGTGTGTGCGTGCAGTAGCCCATCCCATATGTCTGTGATCCGGGGGGAGGGGAGGGGAGCTTCACATCCCCAGTGAGGTCTCGAGGGGGAGCAGAGGGCAGAGTGTTGAGTCTCACCCGGTCCACACACACACACACACACAGTGGACACCTTAACGCTGACGCTAGGCTAATGTTCCGTGTGCCCAATCATTCAGAATACGGCCCTTTTCAATGGTTCGGGGCGACGGTGAAATGAGTGATTTACAAGAATGAATCAAAGGTAACTATTATTATACCACCAGCCAGGTGTGAGTGTAGTAATTAGCCATTACATGCCGTTTTAAAATTGTCACTTGACTAAAATTGTCATTGTCATAGTGACAATCACACCCAGTGTCCCACCCTGATGTAGGATCGGTCTAGCAGCTAAATAGAGGCCCTTTAAGGTTTAAGTCAAGGATGAGGCTACTTTGTTGTTTTGTCCAATGTGGATATGTGTGTATTTGTCACTGTCAATATTTGTACTTCTTCGTATAGGGAAAAGTACTTTAATGCCCCTTGATCAATTGAATCAGTGGTATAAACTAACTCATACCTGTTTATGCTGCTTGTGTACCTCTAACAGGCATATGAGGACGTCAACTACTGGTTATTTGTCAGTACACTTCTTACACGCGCACACACTCACTCTTTCTGTGTCTCCACACGAGGCACACACACGTCCACACGAAACATGAGGTTGACACACCCGTGGGAAAGTCTTCCCTAGGTAAACACAACACAGCTATTCCAGGTAAAGATATGACATCATACGCTATGTGACTGCATTAGTTTCAGTGAGGGACCAACCGTGGTTTCACGATACATCTCCTCTCTGGGTACAATTCTCACTCCATTTCGCCAACTCATCTTCTGTGCGGTACTGTGTCCCTCTAGTGGACATGGACCGTTATTGCCACTAACATGTTTTTGTTTTTATGTATAGGCACCATATTGTGAGAGTACAACATCCAGCTGTCTGATATATTTTAGCTTGTGACCCAAATCTGGAAATCCCTTTAAGGTCAATGTTTTTATTTGATTTGATCAACAACAACAAAAAGAACCACATGACAACAACACGTCACGCACCAGCTCAGATTGTATACAAGTCAACAGGGAGGTGAGAGCAGTAGGTCACATCAAATACAAGAAGAAGAAGAAATGTAAATAAAGTTGTACGGTTGTATTAACCATAACGCTGTTTATGTAAGGTTGGCTAATGACTGCATTTGGGAAGCTGCAGCTGATGATTTGACACCACATTCAACTAGTTGTGTAAGCATGGTTAAACAACACGTGTGGCCTCGTTGTCCCCCCCCCAGGGGCGGAGCTAAAGGGGTGGCACAGGGTGGCACCCGCCCCCCCTGTGATCTGATTGGCCACCCTGTGTGCCCCCCCAAACGCCCATTGGGTGTTGAGTGCTGTCAATCAGTATGACGAGCCTACGGCTCTGGTTTCTATTTTTGGAAATACTGTAGGTACACACCTACTTTGTTTTATTGTATAAATTGTTTAAATTGTATATTGTTTAACAGGCTCTAATAGTAATAAATATTGCAGTATTTGAAAATTGACAGTGCTGTAAATAGTGTTTTTCTTGCACAATACATTGCACCCACTTAATCTGTTTTAGGCTACTGTTGGTGAGTTTACTAATGGCAGATGTTGATGAGAATATCATAAACAAGGGGACATGTCAAGCAGAATTTTAATGTTGACAGTGCAAAATGAAAAGGTCATGCACCTTCCTTACACAGTGAAAGAGTTAATGTAGCCAACAAAAATATGATGAATAAGACATAAATACACTGTGTAACTGTACAATTTAAGAAAAGTAACTATTTCCACTTAGTAGTCTAAATGTTGATGTGAGACGTCGGTGGCGGCCTTAATTTTTTACGGCAATTTTTTTGGGGTCACTTTTAGCTGGCCCCCCTAAGTTAACTGTTGTCACCCCTGTGCCACCCCCCTGAAAATGACCTGGCTCCGCCCCTGCCCCCCCCCTCACCAAAACCATACAAATGTTCGTCCACATTAGGCCTAATTACTCGCATTCATTCGAAAATAAGACGCACAACAATATATACTTGTACACACACACACACACACACACACACACACACACACACACACACACACACACACACACACACACACACGTGACGCGACATACGTCAACGATCTTTTTTTTCACAAACATGTCGAGTTGTCCACCAATCTTCCTAACTCTGGAGGTAGAGGAAGTCTCGCGAGAGAGATCCACGCAACGTGTTCCTTTAAGAGAAAACAAGGAACGTCGTAACGCGTAACAAAGATTTGCAAACACAATTAAAACGGCTGGCGACAAAGTGACAAATTAATTTACCAGATTGTGCATTCATTCAGATTAATGGAAAGATAATCCCCTCCCCCCTAACTATCATCTAATTGAGCTCTGCTGTGACCTGGAACCTAGAAAAAATGTATACATGTACACGACACGTTTCACTGAATAAAGCAGGACACAGTAGGTGTCATTGTGAACTTTTAGATGGCTTTTTATTCATTCATTAAAGTATGATAGATAAATAAGTTATTTTACACATTTATATACAACAAGTCACTAGACAATAAAGTAAGACAAACAAAATGGACACACAAACAACGTGAGCTGAAATCAAAGGGTAAAAATGTGTCCCAGCAGCACAGAAAAAAACATTGAATCGTGGAATTGTAACATAAAAATCTGGGAATTGCAACATAAAAATACCCTCTGGCATAAATAGAATAGGTCCAAAAATACAGTCCAAACTGAGCAACGAAAAAGGGCACAAATCTGTCCAATTTATCAAACTACATCATTGTCCTCTGCTGAGTCCTGCTGATCTCCAGTCCCGACGGAACCGTGGTCCGTACAGCTCGTACCGTCGCCTTTCACCAAGCTCTCCTCCGACGTGGGGCTGATGATGATGATGCGCGGAACACTCAGCGCTCGATCGGCAGAAACCGGAGCGTGTCCGAAATGTAAGTCGACCGATTCGCTCTTGTGGTTGCCCAGGCCGCCGTTTTGCCTTTCTGCCATCTTCTTCCCCCTGGCCTCCGACATGACGCCGCCGGTCAGACTCTGGCTTCTCTTCCTGCTCAGCTCCCACAGCGGCACGGCCGCCATGTTGACCGAACTGGAGACCATCTCGTGCTCGAAGGGGGTCGGCAACTCTGTGGTCGTGCCGGACGGCTTCTGGTGATGTAAGCACACGCGTGCATGGTCACACACGCACGCACACACACACACACACACACACACACACACACACACACACACACACACACACACACACACACACACACACACACACACACACACACACACACACACACACACACACACACACACACACACACATAAGCCACAAACATAAGCCACAAACACACCATTAGGCGTAATCTAGAAAAGCAGCACTTTTATCCAAAGTTCGGCATCTTGTCCCCCAACAACACAACACAAGTAGACTGCAGACGATGGGATTAGAACCCAGAAACGTTTGACCCCAAGATTCAAACAGCCACCATTCTCTGCTTATCTCCTCCTGTGGACAATGCTATTTTGAGATAGTTTTAACACCTGACACACACACACACGCACATTTCTCTGTAGCTTTCTCACCCTGTCTGCTGTGGTTTTCTGCTTTCTCTCCGTCTGCTGCTGCTTCTTCAGGAGCCTCGCCCTGCGGGTTCCGCCTCCCGAAGACTGCCGCCGGCAGGACTCACCTGACTTCCTGTGGTCCACGGGATCCATCTCTACGTCCGCGAAGACCTGCGCCCGGGAGCCGGCCGACGGGAGACGAGACGACCGGAGGATGGAGGAGACAAGAGGGGGGGGGAGAGGAAACCCTTACACAGAAGAGTTGACTAGAAAAGAAAAGACTGAATTCAATGTTAATAGACTAGGAAAGCGTTAACCACGCTCGAGTGCACTAGACAAAAATAGACCAAATGTAAAGCAGCATTGGACTAATGGGCTGAAAAAAGGTTTAGACTACACTAGTCTCTGTGGAAGTGGACTAGACTAGACTCAAATGCTCAAACAAATCGGAATCAACTTCTGGGTCCCGAGATTAAGGACGCTTTTTGGATTCCTACCTTGCACATTAGTAATGTTGATCCGTAGCCTGTAGTACACCACACACTCCGATACGGTAGGTGGCACATATAAACCTCGTAGGTTACACAACAAAAACTAAAAGAGTACGCTTGTGTCAACATTCGTTTATGTTGTCGCTCCAGTGTAGAAAAGCCCACCAATCGCAAGATCCCAAGCCCCTACAATGAGAGTCAACCTGTAGGCACTACGCCTACAATTACTTCAATCTTGGAGACAATGTTATGAACGACCCTCTCAACTCCATCAGCTGATATGCAGAATAGCAGCGTGTGAATGCGCCCTAAAATAGACCACCGTCATGTGGTGTGACTCAACTGATAGAGCGTGGCATCATCATTAAAATTTAAATTTGCATTTAAAACAGATTGCATAGAATGGACTAAAATAGACCTGAATGAAAGCGAAGAGCAGTGTACACTCTGCGAACGTTTCACTAGACGACTAGACTAGATTACGCTCGAGTTCAATATAGATTCAACGTATAGCAGCAGGAAAACCTCTCTTCAAAGTCAAACATAAACTATGGGGTAAAACCAAAAAAACACATTCAAGAGCCGAACTCAAAGAAGAAAATCTCTCATATATGAACATCATAATCTTCAAACGCATGGACTATCAGAGGCAAAATTGCTTGGTCAGACCGTATTTGCATGGAGGCCATGGGCATAACACTTTAGGGGGTCAAAATGAAACACTCTATGAGGTCAAATAAAGAATAAAGTAAAACATTACGAAACTGTTTTGCTCAGTTTGGATTTAGCTTTAGGCTAATTCAAAAGCACCAAACTGGGAAACTGAGTGCATTCAGATTTCTATGAAATGATATAGTCATCGCCGTTAGTATTGTCAGAAATTCCAATAACAATAACTAAGCTAGTGGATGATGTACATTTTGAGTTTAATATTAAATCATGATGTTTTTCATGATGTTACAATTACACGGTTACCTAAAACGAGGGAAGAGGATTTAAAAACAATCCAATAAGATAACAATACAATAAGTATTTTAGTTTTTCATTTAAAAATGACTTCAAATCAAATAGTAGTATTCAACGGTGTAGCAACGGTTACCCTATCCGGGGAGGAGTATGAGGAAGGGGACACCGCGGCCTTGGACGACGACGACGGCTGCCTGCTCACGGTATTCGACTTTCCCCTGACGGCCGACGGCTGCCGGCTCACGGCCGTCGACAGTCTTCTGACGGCGGCCGACGTCCTGCTGATGACGGAGTCCCGGAAGGACGACCCCTCGCTGAACGAGGAGGACGCGCAGTCCTTGCGCTTGCTGGGGGACAGGAACCTCAGGCAGGGGACCTTCTCCGCCAGGGTTTTCCTGTCAACAGTCAGTCCGCGGAGTTACAGGACAACGTTGAACCACTTTTAACCAAAAACCAAAAAAAGGTGGACCCTGATGGGCTGCCCGTCGTACTTAGATAAGATATATTTCATTAGATGTATTCATACATATTACGGTTGCCATGCCGGCGTAAACGTTGCTGCTTTTATTCTGTTGTTTTATTTGAAACCATTTTTTACTCTGTAGCACTTTGAGTTTTGTCTACGCAAATTAAAAGTGCGCTTATAAATATAATTTATTATTATTATTATTATTACAATATATTACATATTACATATTAATATATGTAATATATATCTATATTATATTACATATTTATCATACAAGTATGATTAGATCAAGGTGATCTAAGATCTTTCAGGTGGCATATCGAGAGGTTTTTTTTATTTCTTCTGAAAATCTGGAAAGTTCACTTATTCCTTACCCACTTTATGTATATAAAATGGGGGTTACTTCAGCCCTATTTATTATTGTTATTATATATTTTTTTCTCTAAGACAATGCATGTGCTTCCTTCTTATATAATTGTTTCTTTCTTCCCTTTCTTTTGAACTTGTATTTGACTAGTAGAAAACATCATCTTGAGTCTGGGTGATCAAGCCAAAACATCTGTTTGAAATTGTCCAAATGACTTCTTTCGGCCAATTCTGTCTGAGAGTGTTTTGCGTAAACCCGCCTGCAACAAATGTAAAATATAATATTTTGTGAAACCAGGAAACCGTTACCATGGTTTGATCACCAAGACGAGTATTGTCCTTTAAAGTCCTTTATTTAAAAAAGGACTTTGCCAATTCGCATCAAAATGTCAATTGCCACTCATGGCATGCAATAATACATACAGAATCTGTCACTATGCCTTTGCCAGTCGTGTTTCATTAAAATTCTCCCACAAAGCGCAGCAAAGCGCAGCAAAGCGCAGCAAAGCGCGTGTACCTGTACTTTTGATGTATGATGGCGTAGATGAAAGGGTTGTAAATGGTAGAGGCTTTCGCGATAACAGCTGGGATAGTTTTGGAGTACGGCGACAGGATGTTGGCATGCCTGGATGAGAACAAACAAGGAGGGAAATATCGCCATGATTAAACACAGCACACATGTCGGCTTAGAGAGACACGCACAAACGCAACGCAAACGCACACACACACACACAAGCAACAGAGAAAGTGGCAGGATCACAGCATTGCATGTACTGATTTGAACTTTATTATGAAGGCATGGCATGAAATCAAACATCTGAGAGTATAGGCACGAGTGGACATCCGGGTCAAAGATGAACTCAAATGTGCCAGCTGCCGCAGAGTGTGTGAGCATGTGAGATACTATTGTATAATTGTAGCTGGTTAGATGTGTGTGTGTGTGTGTGTGTGTGTGTGTATGGTGTGTGTGTGGTGTGTGTGTGTGTGGTGTGTGTGTGTGTGTGTGTGTGTGTGTGTGTGTGTGTGTGTGTGTGTGTGTGTGTGTGTGTGTGTGTGTGTGTGTGTGTGTGAATGCTTATGTGCATGCATGCAGGATGGTGTGAGAGAGAGAGAGAGAGAGAGAGAGAGAGAGAGAGAGGGAGAGAGCATGTGGCTTTGGAAAACAATGATCATTTATATTAAGGGGTCACTGGGTGTAATTCAAGGAAAGTCTCCCTTCACAGTTTTCTCTGTATTCGAGGTTACATGAATGGCATTCACAAAGACTTCCACTTCTTCTAGTTCTCTCTGTTCCAAACGGTGTGTTCCACGACATAGGTATCACAGTTCTATTTCCAGTGCTGTAGCACGTTCAATATTTCAAAGCCTGGTGGTGCTACTATATATATATATAAATATATACTGTAAATATGGGAGTGAAATCAGTGCTATGCCCACCCAGACACCGGCTTGCTTTCACTGCCCCAAAAGTGTGAGTCCACTTTGTCACCGCCATGCATCGTATCGATTAAATATATCAAACCGACTAAAAGTAAAGTGTAAGCCTGAGATATATACTACTGTAGCTCACTTACCCTGACCAGGAAATTAAGGTCACACAGGCGTACGGTGACCAGGAGAGGACATAAACCACGATCACTACAAAGGCAATCTTTGCCAACTTCCATTCAGTTCGGATGGACTTCTGGCGGATTATGGTGGATTTCCGCACCTGGGTCCCTAGCCGCCCCACATCTCTGTGAAGAGATGGGGGGGGGGGGAGGTTATAACTGAGTTATTCATTGCATTTTATTTATTATATATTGGTTCTGTGTGTGTGTGTGTGTGTGTGTGTGTGTGTGTGTGTGTGTGTGTGTGTGTGTGTGTGTGTGTGTGTGTGTGTGTGTGTGTGTGTGTGTGTGTGTGTGTGTGTGTGTGTGTGTGTGTGTGTGTGTGTGTGAGTAGGGGGTTCTGTCTTGCATTCCTCCAGGGGACCAATAACCGTCTCGCTGGGACACAATAACCCTTATCCTTAGAGCCTCACCGCAGACTCTCATCAGCCCATTCAACACACTGTGTGCTGTGCACCACACCGACTGTACATCCAGTACTGGGTTGTCATTCAATACGTCACTAGACTGTACAGCTCAGACCCCATGCACACACACACACACACACCACACACACACACACACACACCACACACACACACACACACACACACACACACACACACACAATAATAATAATACTAAGAAGAATGTGTTGTCCCAACAGCCACACACACACACACACACACACACACACACACACACACACACACACACACACACACACACACACAATAATAATAAGAAGAAGAAGAATGTGTTGTCCCAATAGCCACACACATATTGTCACACACACACACACACACACACACACACACACACACACACACACACACACACACACACACACAAACACACCAGGAAACATGTATGTAAACACACACACACACACACACACACACACAAACACACCAGGAAACATCTATGTACACACAAACACACACACACACACACACACAGAAACAGATACTATGATAGTGCTAGTTATAATAACGTTCATATCCACAGTTTCACTGCGAATACAATTAATACTTGTACAATAACAATTAAAGCGATGGACCTGCTGGTTTTGCGGATGGCCAGGAACATGAAGAGGTAGCAGTAGGAGATGATGGCCAGGGGCAGGAAGAACACGAAGCAGCACAACATCATGGTGTAGCTCCTGTTGGCCAGCGAGTACGTGACATAGTCCCAGGTACACGACGTCTTCAGGCCCTCGGGGATGTAGGAGCCTGGAGGAGGTGACACAAAGGAGACAGAGGTGTGCTGGTATATATGGTATATACCATGGTATTATATTTATATAAATATATATATATATATATATATGTATATGTATATGTATATGTATATGTATATGTATATATATATATATATGCAGATTCCATTCCATTTGAGCGCTAAAGTCTCTTACACAAATCGCTGTTGCAAACCCTAATTAAGTTTTTCCTGCACACATATTGGAGCAAGGCACTCCATTGATTTAAGATTCAAGATTTTTATTTGCCATATGCAACAAGTACAATGGAATACTCCCCCATTCCCTCCTGCAGTATGAATTCTATGATATATGTGTGTGTGTCTATACACACATATGGGGTCCCCAGCTGGGGGGTCCCCAGCTTAGTTAGTAGTGGTTGTGTGTCTGTGTGTGTGTGTGTGTGTGTGTGTGTGTCCAATATCAAACAGCATATATTCAATTTACATTTACATTTACATTTAGGGCATTTGGCAGACGCTTTTATCCAAAGCGACTTACAAGGTGTACATTAGTTGAAGCAGACAATAGCATAACGCTGAGGTACGCAAACATAAAAATAGAGCGGTTCACAAGTATTCATATTAACAAGATGAATAACACAATTTCGTACTGTTAGGTCACCTGCTTAAGTAGCTGTGATAAGAGCGTGTTATCAACATTAAGGATACACACTAACATATACAACATGCTAAGAGCTATTAATGTCAGGACTTAAGCAAGTTTAGGGGTTTCACAAAGGAGAAGGAGGGTTCAAGGAGAGTCCAGGTGGACTCTGAACAGGTGGGTCTTGAGTCTCTTGCGGAAGCTGGCGAGGGACTCTGCCGTCCTGACATGAGACGGGAGTTCATTCCACCACTGTGGAGCCAGGACGAGCGATGTTTGGTTGTCATCAGTGAAGGTCGAACAAGTCGCCTGGCAGAAGTTGAGCGGAGCGCTCTGGCTGGGATGTAGGGTTTGACCAACGCCTGGAGGTAGGCTGGGGCAGTTCCATTGACTGCCCTAAAGGTCAGCACCAGAGTCTTGAATTTGATGCGAGCATTTACCGGAAGCCAGTGGAGATCGCGGAAGAGAGCGGTCACGTGGGAGAATTTTGGTAGGTTGAATACCAGGCGTGCTGCTGCGTTCTGGATGCGTTGGAGGGGCTTGGTTGCAGAGGCGGGGAGTCCCGCCAGGAGAGAGTTGCAGTAGTCGAGGCCATATTCCATGTTCTTTTTTAATTTATTCGTGGCCACTTCAAGTGAATGCCAAAGTGCAATGTTCCACTGCGACTGGTTGGGTTACCAACACAAATTAGAGTGTAAAGCTCAGCCCTTCAGGGTTGATTTAAAGACAGTGTGTACTGACTGCAAGAGAATTTATATTTATTTCTGCCTTTCGTAGAAATAAAAATGCTGGAATCGTTTATTTGCATGAGCAGAGGAGCAGAGCAGTTTGTGTTTGTATCTGTGGGCTTCCGCTGAGGGGATAAAATAGCTCTCTGCAGTTGATTTATTATCTAAAAAAAGTACCTCATTTTCAAAATATATAAGGTACATACACAAAACATACACAACATACACAAGACAATTGTGGCTAAATTCTAGCATATATATATATATATATATATATATATATATATCAGGGTTTCCGTTAGCCGGTATTTACCGGTTTTTAGTGGGTAAAAACGGTAATTTAAAAACCTGCCGGTCAAAATGTCCGGTAATAATGCTCATACTAAACTTAGATCCTGGACATTTGAGTTTTGACAGCTTTATTACCGCCCCTCCCCCCCGAAAGGGTGATCGAATGAAGTGACCAATCAGCTGCCGCCCCTCTCATGACGTCAAGCGCGCCCGACGAGAGGGAGGTGCAGTGATGGCAGCGCTCCACGGCTATGGGGCTTTAATGTTGGGTTTAAGCTTGCCAAGTGCTAATGTCTGAGTTCAGCGAGCTGTACCCCGACTGGGCCACACGGGCTAACACTGCCTGTGTTCTGCCCGTGTCAAGCGTGCCAGCAGAGAGGGGCTTCTCCCTGCAGAATGGTTTGAAAACATCACTGCGGAGTTGTCTAGAGGAGGAGAGAGTGATGACTTATGCGTATTGCAAGCTGCAAAGACACATTAGACACCTTTGATTTCAGCTCGGCAGCAGAGGACTTTGCCGCAATGAAATTAAGGAGAAAGCAAAAAGTTGCCTGGTAGCCTACAGGGTAAATGTGATGCCATGTAGCCTATGTTAAATACAGATGTTACAGGTGTTTTGAAATAGCCTCGATTTTTGCGGCTAACGAGGTTTTGCTCAATCGTTCTTGTTGTCATTAAATAGTCAAATTGATTTGAGGTCTTTGTCATTCTTTCGTCAATCTAGGTGTACATTATAGTTGCGTTTGTAATATAGACTGTTCTTGAAACAGACGTAGTTCAAATTTGTCCGGTAAAAAATTTAATCTGTCCGTACACTTGACCGGCAAGAAAAAATCCTAGCGGAAACCCTGATATATATATATATATATCAACAACAAACAACAAATCGTGAGGATTGAATCCTCTTTATTGGTCACATACATGAAGACATACAGTGAAACGTGTTCTCTGCATTTAACCCATCCTAGTATTAGGAGCAGTATATATATATATATATATATATATATATATATATATATATATATATATATATGTGTGTGTTTGGCAGGCGCTCTTGATAAGAGACACACTCACTCCAGCCGAGGAGAGGGGCCAGGCTCCATGCCAGGGAGTAGAGCCACACCAACAGGATGGCGATGGTGGTCCTGCGCTTGGAGTTCCACTTCATGGCCTCCAGGGGCCTGGTGATGACCAGGTAACGGTCCAGGGAGATGGCCAGCAGGTTGATCATGGACGTGATGCCAAACAGGGCCCCGCAGAACGCATACAGCTTACAACCTAAGTGTGTGCGTGCGTGCGCGTGTGCGTGTGCGTGTGCGTGTGTGTGTGTGTGTGTAAGTGGGGGGGGACACACACATTCATAAATTGACAAATACATCCCATCTGAGATAAGTGAACTTGCCCCTTTCTTAAGCGTTTCTTATGTCGAATGAGAGACACATTTAGAGAATTTTGAAAAAAACATGAATGATAAAAAAAGTAGTTAAGTTAAGAAAAGAGAGATAAAGAGATAAGCTAAAGGGATACCTAGTTCTCCAAAGATCCACTCCTTGTTGAGGCAGTTGATGAAGAAGAAGGGGCTCTGGGTGATGGCCATGAGGAAGTCGCTCACCGCCTGGTTCATGATGAAGTAGTTTGGCAGATTACGAAGCTTCTTGTTGCTACAAAGAAGAAGAAAAAAATAAGACGAGCTTGTGATTAATACGACTATTACTACTACTATTACTACTACTACTACTACTACTACTACTACTACTACTACTACTACTACTACTACTATTACTACTACTACTACTACTACTACTACTACTACTACTACTACTACTACTACTATTACTACTACTACTACTACTACTACTACTACTACTATTACTACTACTACTACTACTACTATTACTACTACTACTACTACTACTACTACTACTACTACTACTACTACTACTACTACTACTACTACTACTACTACTATGTTTTTGATATATACATACTGCTAGTCATTTAGCAGATGTTGTTGTTATCCAGTTGTGGAGCCAAGTGCGCTCTATCTGAATACAAATCAAATGAGTTGTTCAATGTTTGTAAATAGATAGAGCATTTTTAAGACCAAGGGTTTTTCCCTGAACGTTGATTTAGCCAACATGCTTCAGGACTATAAGTCCCTCCCTGATGGAGAACCCATTACATCTCTCTATCTAAAGTGGACAGACAAAATCCTTTAATAATCTCTCTCTCTCTCTCTCTCTCTCTCTCTCTCTCTCTCTCTCTCTCTCTCTCTCTCTCTCTCTCTCTCTCTCTCTCTCTCTCTCTCTCTCCTCTCTCTCTCTCTCTCTCTCTCTCTCTCTCTCTCTCTCTCTCTCTCTCTCTCTCTCTCTCTCTCTCTAATATCGCCATTTGTATATCTCTCGCACGCACGCACACACGCACACACACACACGCACACACGCACACACGCACACACGCGCACACCGCTTTGAACGCATCTTGTCTGGCCTGACTGAGCGCGCACCTGTAGAAGGCGAACAGCACCAGGGAGTTCCCCGTGACGCCCAGAGTGCCGATGACGCAGACGAAGAAAGCCACGGTGTAGTGCGCGTGGTCGGGCACGTCCACCTTGGAGAAGATGCTGGTGTTGGTCACGTGGTCCGGACGACTCATGACGACGACCGGGCGTTCCCAGCGCGCCCGTTCCACCGCGCTTATTAGTTGCCGCCTTGTTGCTCCCTCTCGGTTGCCATACGTCTGGCAACGTTGCCGATTGGGTCCGACTCCGAAATTCCCGTAAGTCTGCGAAGTCCGCTAAAGATGTCCGTTGTTTGTTTACTTCGACGTAGACAGTGTAAGTGGTGTTTTGTGCCTAACCTGTAAAATGTTCTGAAAAACAACAACATGTTGTATTCGAGCTCATGATTAAATATTGATTTATAGAATTTTTTTATAGATTGATTTATAGATTCTTTCAAACGTCAAGTGGTCAACCAAATCTCTATAGCCGCTACGTCCCCGATCATAGGCCTTGCGTCAAACTTATTAATTGAACATAGTGATGCATTATTTCGGAATATGGAATAACATTGTGTACATTAGGCTTTTATTACAAACACACTTTCCTTATAACTTCAGCTAGTTTAGATTGTAGCCTTAGTAAGCCTATATCTAGAAAAATGTCATTCAAAAAAGGCAAACTCACCAGTCGTTTTCAGCCAGTGCTGTTTTCAGAAATGAGTATAGACACAATATCCAATCAAAACTCAGCATCATCTTCACACACACATCCACAGTGAGCACAGTGAGTCCTCTGTGTCTGCTGTGGCCCATCCAATGAGGAAGAAAAAAAAGGAGATTCAAGTTTGAAATCCTTCTCCACTAATGAGTTAGATCCCCAGGATTGCAATCAGTGATGAGGAGATTCCATGTGTGTGCGTTGCCAGTCACTGTGCTCCATGTACTCCTAGTTATCCAGAAGACTCTCAGCCACCCACAGTCACACCAACTGCCTGTCACGCTGTGTGTGTGTGTTAGTCGCCCCTCTCTCTCTCTGATTCACCCTGTTCCAGCACACTGTTTCACCTCTTATCTTCCCTATAGTCTGTGTGTGTGCGTATGTCTCTTTCTCTCTCTCTCTCTCTCTCTCGCTCTCGCTCTCGCTCTCTCTCTCTCTCTCTCTCTCTCTCTCTCTCTCTCTCTCTCTCATGCTCTCTCTCTCTCATGGTCTCTCTCTCTCTCTCTTTCGCATGGTCTCTCTCTCTCACGGTCTCTCTCTATGTCTCTCTCTCTCTCTCTCTCTCTCTCTCTCTCTCTCTCTCTCTCTCTCTCTCTCTCTCTCTCTCTCTCTCTCTCTCTCTCTCTCTCTCTCTCTCTCTCTCATGCTCTCTCTCTTTCTGTCGTCTTTCATTTGTCGCTCAAACACATAATATGCGTCTCTTGCCAATAAACTCTCACACTACATGCAATATGTGGGGCAGCCTTCAGTTCTTCAACCCCCAGAGCAGTATTACGTAACAAAAACATCAAGTTCTCCAGCCATACCACCGCCAACAGCTGTCCTGTTATACTCAAGGCTGTTAAATACTTCACTATACACTCATATACACATAGTCATATACTCACATCTGAATGAATGAAGCTGCATGCTAAGAAGGTTTGTGAATGTATCCTTAATTTATTGTTTTCCTTCTAATCACGTGCAGAGCAAAGACACAGCGGTACGCAGATATCCTCCTGGGCGTTCCAAGCCCTTTGAGTTCACGAATGAGCAAAGGCATGAACACACACACACACACACACACACACACACACACACACACACACACACACACACACACACACACACACACACACACACACATGACGGTGAACCAGGGCTTTACCTGCTTTACGGACCAGGGAAAAAGGCACACACACACACGCACACACACACACAAACACACACACACACACACACACACACACACACACACACACACACACACACACACACACACATGCGATTGAGAGCACTGGACTTAAAGAAGAGCCAAGAGGTTATTCTACCTACTTGTTATGGAGCTGCACGTCCGCGCTGGTCAGCCCGGCGAGGATGAAGATGGAGTAAAACAAACAAGGCAAAAATAAAAAGGGCATGAGTGGAATGCAGGGGCTTAGAAAGCGATGTCAACGATAAGCCCCCTAAAGCAAGAGATGGCCTTAATCTGTACGTGCCACACACATGCAGAGGACTGCCGGCTCCGTACAACATGATACATCCAGACCACTGCATGCACATGCATGCATGTACTGAAGAAGATTCAAATCTAGGTGTAGTTCTGTTCTCAGGAGTCCTCTGGTCAAAAACGGACCACGGTGCCGAGATGCAGTGTTTCAATCACTTATACACAAGCTCTCGGAGGATGGTCTTTCTCTGTGGTCGAACCACGGGCTGGACGTGAGCTTGGCACACAGACCACGTTGGTCTATTTTTCGGCAGGTGACCCTTGCCACATGCCACCCAAGTGGCTTCCCTGGGCTCCTCTGGACATCAGGTCACGGGTACTTCAGAGTAAACCGGTTCATTACAGAGTTTGAGAAACAGAGTTTTGCGGGCAGAGCCGGTGGTACGCTTGCTGACATTTCCACGCTCCTCTTGCGTGTGTGTGTGTGTGCGTGTGTGTGTGGTGATGGTTTAACCTGTAGGCTTGCATGCACCACAGGTGTGCAGCCTCACCCAGCCCCTAATCAGTCTGACTCTGACCAGCCACCAACCACACACACTCCACACTGTTGTTTGACTGTTAAATGAAAGAAAGGTCACGTCATGCTAATCCCAACCCCCTGAGTTGCTTCCAGAGAGGACACAACACAGCACTTTAAGTGAGGCCTATTTGAAGGCATATGATTGTGCATGTTTGTGCTCATGTTTGTACATGCGCTAAGCATCGTCCTCCACACTTAACGGACAAGGGATTACCGGGTTGTTTATGTAGGATTTAATGCTGTAGGATTCTGGTCTTAAGGACCTTTTTCGCAAATGGGTTTAAACGTTTGTACAAGGGATGAATGTCGTTTGGCAAATACAGAGCTTATGTTTATAATGTTTATTAACACATGGAAATGGCTTTGAATAATACATTAATGGCCTGTGGATGAGTCTCAGGAAAAGGTGAATAAGATTTTGCTCAAATTAATTGGCTGGAGGGGTGTTTTGATAACTGGATGCCTTGGATGCCCTGGGTCCAGAACGAGGCTTCCCCTGAAGGCTTCCTCAGTCTGACACCATTATTACATAACACACTGTGTGATCAAGACAAACCTGATACACCAGACTGTACGATTTGCAGTCGTCCTGTTATCACATTTTCGGTGAGGCGGCAGTAGCTCAGGAGGCGGAGCAATCGTCTGACAACCTGAAGGTTGCTGGTTCGATCCCCCGACTCCTCCTAGCCAAGTGTCGATGTGTCCCTGGCTAGACACAACTGCCCCCGACGTGCCGGCTGTCATTTAGCATCGCTGACTCAGCCGTCGGTGTATGAATGGGTATATGAGTGTGAGGCTTGACCATAATAGAACATTGTCTCACACCCTGGGTGGTGTCTCCGCCATGCTCTCCGTAAGCCTCTCCATGGCTGTGTTCCATTTCAAGGGCGCATTTGAAGACCGGTTACGTCACAGCAGCAGCCGTGACAAGGCTGTCCCATTTCGTAGGCTCCTTCAAAACCTCTCAAAACATAAGCTTCTGGGACTATCTCCGCGGCTCTGGTCAGAGCGCGGCGACGGTGGGCGTGGCGCTTCGTGACGCAGCTGGTGACGCATACAGGAAGTACTCCATAGACTAGACCGTCCCATTTAACACGTTTTTGAAGCAGCCTTCGGAAGCAGCCTTCAGAAGCAGCCTTCAAATGCGCCCCTTAAGGCTGAGGCAGCCCCTGACATGGAACACAGCCCTTTACTCTCGTTAACCAGGGAGATTCCCTGTTAAAGTGATTGGTAAAGTGATTGGTTAGTGGTCCGTGATTTATCTTCAGGCGCCAATCATCATACAGATTACCCAGGGCTATGCCCAAAATATGGCCTTGTTCCCAAAGGGATGCTGTCCAGGGTGCTGACCTCTAATCTTTGTGTCTGTGTTGTGTTTCTCAAGACATACATAGAGGTAGATTAAAGAATGAAGAAGTCTCAGGCATACAGCCTGCTGGTTGATGATGACGATGTCCGGTGTATTTGAAAGGTCTCTGCATGCTGCCATCATCTCCATGGAGTTAAAGTGTGCATGGCTTGGAATTCATTAAAGGTAACCTACATTCACTGGAAAGGTCAGTGGTTAATTACTTTAGAATTTTTGACTGGGATTAATCTGGGAGGAGGTGTCAATCAGGCTTGAATCCGTTCCATTTTTTCTTTTACGGCTCTTGTCTCGTCTAGTGGAGAAAGTCTGATTGACTTCTATTGAGTATCAATAGTAAGTGATGGATTTCAGTGTATAATATGTCCCCAAGCCACTTCTGTTCATTTAAGGGATGGTGGCTCACAAAATCCAGTTGTCCGTTTGCCCTTTTAAAATATGATTAAATAAAAAAATGACTAAATCAATTTAAAAAAAATGAAGGAAAGAAAGAATGGAAAAAGGAAGAGAGGACGCATTTTTTTATTTCAATGCTTTTCCGACTGCAAGGCTACTGCTAATTCAAGATTCAAGAATTTTAAGTTATTTTTCATTTTAAGTTACTCCCCATTCCCTCCCACAGTAGGACATTCTAGAACACAATTCTATAAGAATACTATTCACAATAAAATAAAAAAATGACCATAAAAAAAACAATAAAGTGATTGATGGATGATACGTATGTTTTCTTGTGCAAAAGCATTTAAAGCATTTAAAAGTATTTTAAAGTGCCATTAGTGCAGCAGCATCATGACTGCAGTGCAGTACAGTGCAATAACTGTAAGGAGCAATGAATATAAATCCAGAAAATCCAGCAAAGTATGATAGTGTAATGTTAATGACAATGTAGGGATAGTGGCAGCACTCCTAGCAGTAATGCTTCTATTCCACTTCTAAAACCAACTCGGCCTTGGGTTGGGTGGCATGGCCTTTATGCATTAAGGTCAGAGTGACGAGGATTACCGACCGCTACGACCCACGGTAATCCTGTTGTCAGCATGGACAAGTACTTCATGTCCAACTATTGTTAGGAAGAAAACAGATGGACACTAATCGTAAACCAAGAATTCCAACGCCATAAAACGGAGGTTCTTGATGGAAAATGGAAATCTATGCAGGAAGTGAAGTAGGTTAGAGGAACATGTGCACACGCATTGAACAGAATCATTCAGTTGGGTTGAGCTACGCTTTCATTTTGCACTGGTTTAATTATTATATTTGTGATTCTGATTATTTTACAGATACATTTCTTAATTGCTTTTAGCTTGCATTATCGCAGTATTCATGATCAACAGTCGAAAAGATTTAAAAAAAAGACATGAATTAATTAATATATAGGAAATAAATCATTGTGACTTTGTGAAGTTTGTTCCAGATATGCGGTGCATACAAAAGCTACTCCACCAATGCGTGGTTCAAAGCCTGGAAACAGTGACCAGGCTGTGGACCACGATGCTATGATGACCATTAGTAGGCTCAATCATGTGTACACATCTAGAGAAACGGGAGATGTCAGGAGAAACCGGAAGGGATGGGGCTCAGAAGCGTCTGTGGGGGAGCTGTACTGAATCTAGGTTATAGATTACGTGATGTGAAAAAAAGGACCAGGAAGCAATACAGGCTTAATAGATGGAATGAGTCTGCACAGATCACTGCACACTCTCTCTCTCTCTCTCTCTCTCTCTCTCTCTCTCTCTCTCTCTCTCTCTCTCTCTCTCTCTCTCTCTCTCTCTCTCTCTCTCTCTCTCTCTCTCTCTCTCTCTCTCTCTCTCTCTCTCTCTCTCTCTCTCTCTCTCTCTCTCTCTCTCTCTCTCTCTCTCTCTCTCTCTCTCTCTCAAACACCCCACTAACCCATCTCTCGTATGTCTTTGTCACCTCATCACTTTGATGTCATTTAATTGAATTGGATTCAGTGTTGGTGATTCACACGCTGCACGGCGCCATACGCTGAAGGTGGTACATTTAATTACATTCACAATCTTTTTTTTTTTTTTTTTTTTTTCTCCATTTCCCACAGGACCCAAGAATAGAAATAAGCGGATGATGGCATATTAATGGGCAAATTGATTAACCGATTGAATCATAACCTCATCTCAATTAATTACAGCTGGAGGGTACCGGCGTATGGCAGACATAAATTATTATTGAAGAAGTAAAAGTAAAACTACATGCTGATTCTTTGGTACAGATACCGTAGGACTCCTAGGGTTGACAACCCTTATTGATAACAGAAGCTGTGACATCGGGAGTTCAAGTTTTCAAGTGAAAACGGGGGGGGGGGCCCGGTTTCTGAAATGAATCCAGTGGCTTCTCATACATACTGGAGAAGACCGAACGTGGGGGAGTAAGCGTTCCATTGTAGTTGTTGCTTATGGCCAAAAAAAATAAATCTTGAGAAATCAGCCATAACAGCCATATAAGCCATATAAGACTACATACGTAAGAATACTTTTTTTGCAGAATTGGTCCTATTGAGTGTTGTTGACAACACTCAATAGGACCACTTCTGCAAAAAAAGTATTTAGCGGTGTACAGCAGTGGCGGCTGGTGGTTGTTAAAGTAGGGGAGGAAGGAAGGTGCCTCACTATACATTTTGACAGTGTATTAGTGGGTCATATTAGCAGACAAGCCAAACAGAATTGAAACCGATTGTGATCTGAGGGGGAAGAAGCATTGTTTTGATGAAAAAGAGCTATTTAGCGATTACTGTTAGGACCCAACGAGACCGGCGAGCTAAATGTGCCAAATAACCCAGAAGAAGAGACAGGACACCCAAAACAACGGATAATGTCTTTACTGAAGGATCCAGAAACACAAAAACAAGGGGGTAGGATTGGATAGGTTACGAGATGGTCCAGAGGGTGGAACGCGGAGAGGGTCCTTGGGTAGGACGAGACACAACGTAGTCGGAGCTGGAGACAGGTTCTCGAGTAGCAGGGAGCCATAAGGTTCTCAGTGAACTCGCCATTCGCCACTGATAACTCGATTCGCCACTGATATATATATATATATATCTGTGGAAAAAAAAAAAAAAAAAATATATATATATATATATATATATACTATATAGACACTGAAGGTCCAGTTGTGATAGACACAGTTCGCCACTGATATATCTATATATATATACTATATAGACATGGTTCGCCACTGATACACAGTATATATATATATATATATATATATATATATATATATATATGATACACAGTATATATATATATATCAGTGGCGAACTGTGTCTATCACAACTGGACCTTCAGTAAACCCCCCCCCCCCCCCTCTCTTCTAGTCGGATGGACGTCACGGAGGAAGTCACTTTATGCGTTATCTCATTTAGGCAGATCCGATTGTCGCAGCCAATTTCCAAGTGGACCATAGTTGTAAAGCAGTGTCCATGTAGTGAAGTAACAGCCCAACACAAACCACCACACACAGGCTATCGAAGAAAGGGACGGTCTAAAACAATACTTGAAAAGGCTTAACGTAACTTAAAGTTCCAAAACAGCGATCAATAATCACCAAATGTTTCAGGCATATGTCTTGTCATTATCACTTTCACCTCTCAAAATATCAAAACCTAAATCCTACTATTACGGAAGTTATGTTACATAACTACATAACTAAGTGTTTTCCTCTCATAAAGCTGCATTAAGACTTTTCCTTACTGGCTCAATAGAGAGGAAAACACTCAATGTCACAAAATGTCCATAATGGGAGGATTTAAGTTGATATATTTTGACAGGTGAGTGCTAATGACAAGACATATGTAAGTATTTACACGTTAAGCGATGCAAATAAATATCAAGTCAAAATTCTCAATTTAAATGCACAACAATGCTTAACAAACTCAAGACAGCCATTAACTAATCATTCAACAAGTGTGTGGAAACAAAATGCAACAACCAGCTCAACGAGACGCAACACTGAGACAAAACCAGCAAAGACAAATGAGTCTCACTCACCAATGATGTTCACTTAAAGACCAAATCCATTCTCCTGTCCTTCTGGAAGAATGTTTCGATAACCCGGTCATAAAGTTGCCTTTCAATAGCTATGGAAGCTAATGCAGTGAGTCGGGATTGTCCTGTTCTGTTCCTCCATATGTTTTTATAATATTAAAATGTCCTTTCCACAGATGCAGTGGTGACGGAGATCGTTAAAACTTTTTTATAATGTCCATCTGTTCACTGAATTGTCGTCTTGAAAAGGGTACTAACAACAATTCCGCAACAACATCATCTTCGCCTGTTGCCATTTCGACGTAAAAAACCTATGTAGAAAAAAAACAACGTAGCACTACGCTAGATCCTCGAGCCAGTGAACCTTCTAGCGCACTATGGACCTGTGGGGAATGAGTATTCATTCCCCTCTCATTATAATTAATACAATTAATTCGATTTATTTAGTTTCATCTGAGAGTTCCAGGGTCTTCTCTGAATACCTTGAAGGCCCTGACGCTTCACCACTGCTGTGTATATGTGCCGTATATATGCAACAGGTCATTCTGTGTAATAAAATTGTTATATATTGTGATATCAAACATGCTGCTCCAACTACATTCACATTCACGTTCCCCAAAACGTTGGTATTCGCGCTTTCTCCCCCCCCCCCCCCCCCCCTTCTGTATACTGGTCCCACCATGGTGACTGGAGTGTGGGGAAAGACACAGCAGCATCACGTTGAAGTGGGTTTGGACTTGAAATAGGTTGAGTGACTTGGCTCACGCTGGTAGTCGACTCTACTTGTACGTGAAAAACTAGAGCAGCAAAAAATACGAAATAATTAAACATTCCACAAAACGCACTGGACCGAGTGTATTATATGTCAATGACAAAACACGGTTAGCAGATTTGTATTTTTACCTGCGCCATCAAAGATGGAATCGGAGGTTATGTTTAAAATAAGGCCAAATGATTAATCACATGGACCGGATGAAACGCTGAAGAACTGTTGCTTTCGAGGGATTTGTTTAGCCTCAGAAAGAATAGGGTAAAGGGGCCTTTTTGGTGTGGCAAAGGTATACGCTCTACTCAGTGCCCTCTAGTTGTATTTGTGGTAGTAGTGCATAATAGCTACATTAGCGGGTGTTAACATCGAGTTATGGTCAAGGTTTATTCTCATATCTTTTTGTTTTGCCTGCGGTATCTCAAACCAGAACCAGCGGAAGACGTGATGTGATGGCCAAGGGACAGCACATGCGTCTTCCAACTGAGATTACATTTAGCTTATTATATTGAAAGGTGAGGGGCTAAAAAGCAGAGAAAAGTTAAGGGATTCAACTGCTGCACCACATCTTAACGGTTTCACTTTTTCCCATCTTATTTTATTATATTAATTGATTTACCATTATATTATTCTATACGGCAGCCTACTAGATATGTGGCTGTGCATTTTCATCTTGTCTATTATCTGTACAAAACATTGAATGACGTACTAACCTATAAGTAGGACTACATATCGGCTATGGTAAACGGCTACTCATAAGTCATGACTCAATATAATGGCCTATATTTTGTAGTCATATTTGCACATGTCAGTATTGAAACTAGTTCAGTCGTATCTTATCATATCCAGCGTAGCCTATGTCTAGGTGTAATGGGAGGCCAGCTGGTGGTAGTAACCCCCACTCCCTGACAACCTACACCACGGTCTAGCGATGAAGCTAGAGCCCCCCGTGGGTTTAAGCTTCTCACGTTAGAGCGTCGCCTCTCGTGCCGGAGGTCGTGAGTTCGAGCCCAGTGCGGGACACTGACGGTTACAACCTCTTGTCTGGAACTGACTAAACAGTGATTACCTGTGATGGGCTGGCCGGGGCTGAAAAGTGTTTAAGTCAGTGACCTTATTATAGGCCGCCACGCAACCCCAAGCACAGTTCATCAAACAATAATGAGACGTTCCTTCTCTTTTGAGTCTTTTCTTCACGTGTCTCCAGCTCCTTCCAGCCATGTGCTCCCCGGTTCTCCCTCTGCTCCTGAGAGTCTGGGCTCTTGTCTGTTTCCCCAGTGCAGCTCCAATTAGGTGGCTTAAGCACATACACCTGTCAGAGTTGTGGGGCATGCTGGGGGATGTAGTTTGTGGACCGGCGGCCGTTTTTTGCAATTACGTAATCCTCAAACTTCACGCAGGGTTAAACAAAGGAAGCCATTCCGCTGCGTAAACAAAGTTAATCATTTTGACTTATTCTCACTGCAACATAAATTGAAAACTACAAAACAAGATTTTCTATTTTAATACAAATGTTACATGGGTAGCCTACTGCTAAATTAGACCCCCCTGGCTTTCATATCAGTAGGCATGCAACAGTGAAAAAACAATGTTGTTTACGGCCTGCTTCGCCATAACAATGTGTGATTTTAGGCTATTGTTTAACCATCGCCATTGATCAGAGCACGGTGAATACAAAAATACAAAACAGAAAACAGCTTGTAATAGGCAAACACGTTATGATCACGTTATGACGCATGAGTGTGGCAATAATTATTTCATAAAATTCTTCAATATACTCTCAAATCCCCCCAAAACTCAAAAATGGTTGTCCATTTCATACATTAGCAAAGTGTGATGAAGTATTTCACACTTAATATATTAATGTGTCACATCTGACACATTCTGTTTTGTAGCCCCATAGTTAATACAAACCCCAAGTCCAGGAATTTTATGTATCATTTATTCAATCCATTAATAATGTATTCAAACTATAACAATGCACTCCGGTATCAACTCAGTGGGGCGAAAAAAAGATGAACTAAAGGGCTAAACTAGAGGGCACTCAGTAGTACGCATTTCTACAGCTGAACCTCTCCATCGGTTAATTGTCTCTAGCCAATTAAATCTGAAGTACTTTATTTTTTATTTTTTAAAGCTTTTAAAGAGCAAGTATATATCGCCGCCAAAATCGAATCAACTCCTCCTCGGCCCATAAGTAATCTATGTCCAATTCCGTACAGAACTTTTTGAGTTATTTTGCTATAACAGACAAACGGTCGAAAACACAATCTCCTCCCATCTTTGATGGCAATCTTGTACATTTTTAGACGCAACACTCCAGAGAGGTGGCTTTCTGGTAGTCGTATGAGAACACCTCTTGAAACCAACAGTCATTCCAGAACATATGGTTTTAAAAAAATGGTTTCCATCCCGTTCTCTGTCTCCTCAGATATTCCACCAATGACAGAGAAGTAAAACCTCAAAACTGCTCCACCTGTTAAAAATCTGCTCAAAGATTGTTGGTCAACCCTGTCAGAGACTTTATGACTCAGCCTATCATGACAACCTAATAAGGCTGTCCAACAACATCATCTCGGACCCAAACCATGTTCTGAACAGCGAATATGAACTGCTACCATCTAATCAGAGATACAGGGTCCCACGATTCAATACAGTCAGACTGAAGCACTCCTTTGTGCATCAGTCAATCCTCACAGTAAATACAGAGTTAAATCCCAGATCAAATGCGCGCTAAAGGGTCTTTGAGCATGTTTTCGCTCAGTGATTTGTGATGTTATGTAAAATGTTTGTTTTTCATGTATTGTGTCTTGATATTTTGTCTGTCGACAAGGAGCAAGTCAAATTTCAGACATGATCTGACCAATAAAGTACTATCTATAATTATGAAGCAACTATTGGATGGAGATTGAGTGTTGGGAGGGTCCCTGGTAAGCCACAAAGGTACAATCAAAGGGTCCCAGGTTGCTGGGTAGATTTTGAAAAATGATGCAATCATACATGCAATCAATCGTTTGAATTTCTAAATAAATTATAAAAACGTGGTGTTTATGTTCTACTCAGGTGTACATACCCTGGAGTTAATCCCACTGAATGCCTTTTGGAAGACAATACATTGTCTTGCTTTTGAAGATATGCTACAGATCTGCATGGATGTCCTTTCTTGCCCGGCGAGGTCGTTTGTTTATCCGAGGTGAAAGAAACATTTAAACCCACAAAATATCTGCAAAATGTCCACGTTCTGTCTAAGTTTTGGTTAACGCTCCACTTGAAACATGCTGCACATTTTCACTCATTACTCAAACCAATTACAACTGTGGCCATAAAGATAGAATCAAAACTATGGATTTCGACCCAAATTCCGAGACGAAAAGTTGAAAAAATAAGTCAAACTAAACAGCTACAAACAAAGTACAGGGGAAACACTCAAATGGCTCAAATGTAAAGGCTAATCTATTAATTCATGTCCTTTTTAAAGGGTCCAAAATCACCCACCACCTCCTCCACCACCACCACCACCTCTACCACCACCACCCCCGCCACCTCCTGTACCACCACCACCACCACCTCCTCCACCACCACCCCCACCACCTCCTGTACCACCACCACCACCACCTCCACCTCCTCCTCTACCACCACCACCACCACCACCTCCTCCTCCACCACCACCTCCTCCACCCCACCACCTCCACCACCACCACCTCCACCACCACCTCCTCCACCCCCACCACCTCCTGTACCACCACCACCTCCACCTCCTCCTCCCCCACCACCTCCTCCACCCCACCACCTCCACCACCACCACCTCCCCCACCACCTCCTCCACCCCCACCACCACCACCACCACCACCACCACCACCACCTCCTGAAAATGGCGAACATAGCCTGCTTTAACAACTTGATTCAGCTCAAGATTGTCAGGCGTTGGACGGCCTTTTTTAATAATGTCCATCTTTACATTGAATGGTCGTCTTGAAAATGGTTCCGACAATAAATCCGCAACGACATCATCTTCGCCTGTTGCCATTTTGACGTAAAAAAACTACGTAGAAAAAACGTAGCACTACGCTAGATCCACTCTCTCCCCAACCAGTATACCTTCTAGTATACCTTTTAGCTCCCTATTGAGCTGTGGGGAAATCTGAAAGAATACGCCCATTGGCTACAAATCACAATATGATTGGTTGATCAAATTGTCAATCCAAACGTACGCTCTCATTCAGTCTGAGGGCCAAAGTCATCGGGAATACTTTGGTTGAAGGATATTCTTCCCAGCAACCCAGAAAAAGATCTGATTGGTTGCATTGTTTTTCCAACACAAAACCACTCAAATGCGTCGGCATGGACCGTGAAAGACAAACAAATCAACGTAACTGTAATATAACAGATAACAACACAGATACCATTCTCATTTATTCATTTTATTTAAATTTGATTAAATTGTATTACATTTTATTAAATTGTATTACTTTATTAATACAATTAATTCGATTTTTTTGGTTTCATCTTAGAATTCCAGGGTCTTCTCTGAATACCTTGAAGGCCCTGACGCTTCACCACTGCTGTGTATAGGAACTTATTACTGAGATGAACATAAGACAGGGCTGTGGCAGTTTTGACAGTCGGACTCTCATTTGAATAACAATTTGGATGCTGTGATACAGCATCCCTATATAGGCATAGGAGACATTTGTCTCCAAAGCTGGTCATTAATGACAAGAGGTATTAATTAGGCTCCAGCTTGCTCATTGACGACAGACCCCGGTAGCTCTCGGCTGGGAGTCCAACACCCGCTGTACTCCTATACTCTGTCCCTGCATGTGTGCACGCACACGCACACACGCACGCACACACACACATACACACAAACGCACGCAGGCAGGCACACACGCACACGCGCACGCACGCAGGCAGGCAGGCAGGCACACACACACACACACACACACACACACACACACACACACACACACACACACACACACACACACACACACACACACACACACACACACACACACACACGCCGCAGGGTGAACGATTACAGCAGTTGTCGTCATGTGGTGACACCGCGTAACATACCAGCCCATGCAGACATACCAGCGGTAACAATCAACCCCCCCCCCCCTCCTCCCCTCCCTCCCCTCCCTCCCCCCCCCCCTCTAGCCGCCTGAGTACTGTGAGTGGAAAAAGTCAACACACATTGGATTTTGCTGCTCTAAATGTCCGCGTAGTTGTCAGCACTGGTTCCCCCAGCAGTTGGTTACTGTTTGCACGCAACCCCCTTTCATGCATGCACGCACATGGCCAGTGACGGCCATGTGACGGGATAGGATTAGCGCCCATGGAATTGTAATGCAATTCAATGCAACTTTGTTTTTATGTAAATGCGGAGATCCAGCGTTTGATTCAACGTGTCATCGCATGCCTCCTGCTTTGGCCAGGATGCGCAGGGCCACACAAAGATTATGTTAATATAACTTATAAATAATAGGCAGAAGAGAAAGAAAATGCAAATGCAGAGACTGTAAATCGCGAGGGAACCAAAAAAACAACACAGGACTTTCTATTGAGTTATTAATTTTAAACCAATGTAATGGCGTTTAAAAACCCAGCACTAACCCTAACCCCTTTATTTTAAAAAACTGAATTTGTCTGCGCTGTCTGGTTAGGAATAAATAACATCATAACGCACATATGGCCGACTTATGATCCACTAAACCCCATGGAGACCAGGAGGGGAAAGAGATGTCCACGTCAATGAGTGAAAACCAATGACCGTGAACATTGACATTGAAATGTCGATGTGACACAGTACAGCAGGCCTAATGTTAATCACGATATCAACGATAACAACCGTACCGTATTTCCAGGTAATATTTCATACTAAAAAACCCTCGAGATTTACCAAGGGGGGGGGGGGGGGAATGCACTGATTTCATTGTAGTGTTTGCTGTCTCTACTACTTGGCTGTTCAGGACGGCCGTGGCCCGGAGCGGGTGTGTTTTGGTGTGTCACAATACAGGCGGCCCTGTGTTTTCAACAAGCACAATGGAGCTGTGTCATGTCAACCCGAAAACCAATAACCAATTTGAGAGCAGTGGTCGGTCAGGCTAGAGTTCAGGATTCAAGGCCCACAAGCTGAAAATAAAGATTGGCCTGGAGAAACCAAACACAAATGTATGCCTTATCTGTGGTGCAGGTTATTGCTTTTTCCATTCCAAAGTCTTAACCAATCTGTGTATTTGTGTTGTTTGTTAACACTGGGGGCCATATATTTCATAAGTTGAATGACTTATGATGAATATAAGTCATACATCAGCAGTATTGTTTTAGTATAGTGTTGTATAGTATAGGTTTAATACATAGTATAGTATATAGTGTTAAATTGTCGGAAATTCATACTGCGGCATACTGGAAAAGGGAGAAAGCATTCTATTGTACTTAAAAATCTTGAATCTTAAATCTCGAAAATTCCAATTCAACCCTCAATCTACCTTCATACCCGGTGATTTTGATCTATGATTGGTGTAGTTCCATGTATGTTTATTTTTATTAGTATTCTGATATCAGGAAAAAACAACTTGACATGTTTTTGATCAAATACAATTGATCAACGTTGTCATAATTCAGGTTAAGGACAGTGACAGTAGTTATTACTAAAAACTTGGTTTAGCTCCTCTCCTAGTTCCATATCGAGGACAACCTAGGCTCATGAAATTAAAAATGAATGTACACTTGTGCATCCGAGAGGAATGTAAATAGATCACTTTTAGACATACAAACTACCACACAACTCAAACCACGACATTAAGTGCATTGTGTCAATTTTAATCACGTCATTTGTGCTACCAACAGTGTAAATCAGGACAATTATCTGGGGGTAAAAGTCCTGCCGTATTCGTCTAGCTTCGTGAGACCAACTATTTGTGTTTTTCCCGCAAAGAATACAGAACTCGGGAGATCGGGATGGTCTCAGAAGGGTAATATTATTCCTTCATCCATAATTCATTTTTTGTTTGCGGTTGTGCGTTTTGCAAAAAAATGGGCCGGACCTTGACATGAGTTGACATGTTGAATTTTCCCCTCGTGAAACACAGAACCTGAAGTGGAGGTTTACAAATTAAGATGAGAAGTATCAGCCGATTGGAAATGACCCAAATGAACACAGCATGTCAACGATAACATGATACGCTCCTGGATATTCATACTGGCAGAAAGAGAAATATTTACAGAATCTTCCTCACATATTACAACACAGTTTTTGTTATAAAAATGTAGTCTGAAAAACTGGACTGAAAAAACACAAAGACCACGACACACAATATAAGAAGAGACAGTCACATGAATAACAATAAAATAACTAGGATTTAAGAGCTCCAAATACACAGGCCAAACTATTGCAGTGATTTCTGCTAACCGCTCCTGTGTCTTCATCTTCTTCCTTAAATTCAATACCATGTCCTTCAAAACGTTTTGAAAGGCTGTCATTTCTAGTAACAGCAACATATTTTTTGTCTCATTCAGGACACACAACACTTGTTGTTGTTGTTGCTACTGTTGCTTTGCTGTTGCTGCTGCTCTGGGTTGTTTGGTTTGTTTTTCTGAGTTCCACAAAGTCGTCAAACGGCTTAAACATTACGATAGCGGTCAATAAACCAACTAAAAGTTGGATGGATGGAAAAGTTGGGTTAAAAACCTACACAATTTCCAATCATAGAATTGGGTCAGCAATTTGTTGGCCTCGAAATTCCCTCTTCTTGACCTCACCTTCTCGCTTATTCCCTGTGCGGTGCTATACATGAACAACATTCAGTCTTTGTCGGAAAGTGTTTGCTAGTTGCTAGCTGAAGATGTTCACAACGTTTGTCAGGGTGGGAAAACAATATATATAACCTCTCCAAAAAGGGCCGCGGGACTGCGGTTGACATGCCGCTCAGTTGGAGCAGGTGTTAATGTTCTTGCCATCGACGGCGTCCTCCACTAGTCCCAGGTGGAAGTCGGTGGACAGTGTGAGGTGGGACACGCAGCCCAGCAGACCTCCTACATGCTGTCTGTTTGTGTGCAGGGCGACCTCCTTCATGCCACCTTCATGGGAGAAAACATACTGTTAGTGGCCTCACTTCAACATGATTTTATATATCTAAATATACACATTTGGATCTCATTGAGCTAATAATCCAAACGTAAAATACAATGAACCAAGAATTAGGGGGGTGGGGGGGGGGGGGGGGGGCAGTAGCTCAGTCTGTTAGGGCTTGGCTTGGGAATCAGGGGCTTGCCGGTTCATGTCCCCAAAACAGACCAAGTACAGAGTGAGAACTGCCGTTTATACAATAGCTGCCCACTGCTCCTAATACTAGGATGGGTTAAATGCAGAGAAACACATTTTACTGTGTGTGTTCATGTATAGTAAAGTGGATTCAAAATCCTCCAGATTTAGATTTCGATTTTTTTTGGAATGCCCAACTTTTATCACTTTTAGAGTGTTCCTTCGGGGTCTCAACAAGGGTCAATATAAGGGCCGCTATTATTTATTATTTATATAAATGATCTTTATTTTTTCTTATATAAACTGCCAGATGTATGGAGGGGATGACAGAGTCAAAGGACCAAGCTGCATCTAAACATGCTTAAGCTATGGAGAGATTAGGAGGCTGGCTGGATCCATGACGTCTGACACTGAACGCCTATACAACTGTTCCTATGTGTTTTTGTCCTTCAGAAACTGTGACGGTGGTGGTTGTCTCTCATTTGAAATACTTGCGTTATTCTTGATCTGTCTTACCTCATCTGTCTTACTGCACCACCACATGGTCTCAAGCTAACATTACAACAATGCAACCTACACATAGTGTATACAAACACACTGAATGTAACCACTACAATACTTCAGCAGTTTGTGACAGTATGGGCAAGAGCCTCCACTAGGGTGTTGGGGTGGGGAAAAACCAGACTACCTACTAGGCAGGAAGAAGTGTATTCTGCTGAGTGGTATCTGTTTCATTTACTTTAATCAAAAAACGAAAATGTTTGTTGCACACGGTACAACCCAGGGATTACAGATGTAAAAAGCTAACTCTGGGACAATGTATGTATGCATTGTTCACTGTCCATGCAAAATTAACATTAAAATAAACACTTGATACTATTCATTACTGAAGTTAGTTATTGGATACAGTGCAAAATTGTATATTCAGCGTAGTCATACTCGTTGTGCAATGAAAATACATACATACAGTTATGAGATTTACAAGAAAATCCTTCGATACCTACTATCTCTAAAATCTCTAGAAGATCGATGTGAGAAAAGGGAACTTACCAACGTATAACGGACCGTTGATGTTGAGCTGTCGCATCTTGCCAGGTGAGCGGCCAGTCTTGGCTCCGTAGTCGTCCACCGTCAGCTTCCCTGATTGGCCGTCCCTAGAGAGATGGTGAATATGATGAGTTTAACAACTTCACAGAAGCATCCTTAGTGGTGAACACAGGATTCACTTTAACTTCCTTTGAAACAAACAACACGAGTAAAATGTGTATTTGAGGTTAATTGTGTATGTCATTATTCCAAGTGAAATTAAAGGTTAAGGTGATTGAACACTACCTGACTGCTTTCACTCTGTGCCACCGTCCGTCACCGAACGACCCGTTCACGACCACCTTGGTGGCCCCACTGCCCAGGTTGTAGCTACAGCAATGCAGAAAGCACAGGCACACACAAACACACACACACACACACACACACACACACACACACACACACACACACACACACACACACACACACACACACACACACACACACACACACACACACACACACACACACGGGTCTGATTAGGGGATTGCCGGCATGTTGTTGTTGTTGTTGCGATCACATTGAAAGTTCCCACCGAGATGAAAGGAAGTGTAGTGACGGATGCTTGTAAATGATCCTCCTGCGTGTAACTAAGACGTGACGCTTGGTAGTCTCTTTCCACAGGTCAAGATCATTGTCTGATGATACACACCGCTAACTTACCGACTTAAGTGTACAATATGCTGCATGCATTTGTAGAAATAGGACGGCGATTATGGCATCACTACTTCTCATCAATGTCACTCACACACACACACAAATGCACACGCACACACACACACACAAACGCACACACACACACAAACGCACACACACACAAACGCACACACACACACACACACACACATACACTAATGTGTAATGTGCGCCAGTGGCGGGTGAAGTGGCCTCCACTTGTTTTGACAACCATGGTCTTGGTGGCCATCCACCCCTTCAAAAACGTTGGCGCTAGAATGTAGAACTGCCTTGGATCCCAACAAGTCTTAGTGGCACTACACAGAGAAGCGTCAGGCAACACAAAGCTATTTATCGTGTCTTGTTATTGGAGAAGATAATGGCAAAGACTTGTAAGTTAGAGGTTTTTGTAATATTCTGTGTCAGCCGTGTGAAGTAAATCAGTGACAGAAAGATGGATTTTTTTTACATTGAAACATAACACACACACACACACACACACAACAATATTTTACCCAGGAAACCATCTATCCGATTCTTACTGAGATAAAACAAAACCCTGATACAAATACAGAAGTTAAAAAACATACAAGAAACAAACAAAGATATTTGATGCAATGAATCCAGTGGTTTTTAGAGTAAAATATTAGCTATACAAATGCTATTCCTTTTGTCACTCAATTAGTTCCATATAATACATTAAGGTTTTATATAGGGCTTCCAATAACAACTATTGTTCTGCCCATTATTAATCCAACATCCTTTCGAAGAAGAATCCCTCCCTTGGACCGAGTGGACAAAGTGTTTACAAACCAAAGCTTCCACAGCTGAAAACACGATAGGTCTGCTTCGTCATGCTCTCTCCAGCAATGGCGAAGACTGTGGTTTGGAACAGGATTAGCAGCTGCACTTTGGTGCAGCAGCATGTATCTGGTTTTGGGTGATCAGAACACACGGGGGCCACTGTGTCAGGCTCTTCTGGACTTTGAGATGTGGACCATGGACCATGTTGATAGGCGGTGATCGGAACTTGCTGATTTGAGCAGATAGCAGATTTTCTTCTGGATTTAAACTTTGAGGAAACGTCCCCTCGAATGTGATCGGAATCAATATGCTTTTCCCCACATGTCTATCTGGACCACCTTGACCAATGGTGAGCGATTTATCCCAACCAGAGACTCTGAACTCCTCCAGAGGTGGAAAAAAGCAGCAGGGATGGATACTGCTGTGACAGCAGGAATGGATACTGCTGTTGCAGCAGGAGGACCCCCAGGGCTCAACCAGATCTCACACCTCACGTCTCCCACTCACCTCCAGCTCACACCACTCAAAATCTCCTGAACCGGCTGGCTGCGTCTATTGGCTCCAATGGCTGGGTATGTTTTCATTTTATTGGATTGTGTTGCATTTGTCTTGTTATTGTTCGACTAAGACTTCTTCAAATAAAATGTGATTGTATGTCTGCACTCAAAGCCTAATGCTACACAGATGTCTCTTTCCTCTCAGGCTGAGCCAATGGCTGAAGAGTCCCAGGAGCATCCCTGGTGTCCTGCCGTGACCATAGAGCCGTGCACGGCCTGCAGGACCGCGGCACACCCCTCTCTCACAGCTCCAAGACGCATGCCTTCAGAAGCCTCTCCTTGATGGTTCATCTTTGTTTGAAATGAATAACATACTAATGTTTTAACATTCTTCAGCCAATTGACCTTTGTTTGGCACTTCTTTGACAAGAATATAGTGGCTCCATATACTTCCAAGATCTAGACTCACACACACACACACACACACACACACACACACACACACACACACACACACACACACGTACCTGAAGATGAGTGCTCCATCCTGAAGCCCCATAGACAGGAAGTCGCTGTTGGGCCTCATAGGACTGTCTCCTCGCCATAGCAACAGGCCATCCTTGGCAGTGCTCTTGAACCGCATGAACAGGCTGGTCCTGGCCCCTGCCACCCTGGACCAGGAGAGACATCCCAGCATGCATGAGGAGAAAGTACAAAGAGATGTTTGGTGGTAGATGAAATACACTGTGTGTTTGTGTGTGTGCTGCATGTGCACATGTGTACTTCAGTCATTTACCTCTTCAGGATGTCACTGTCCTCGTACGTCAGGTAGCTTCGTCCAATAAACTGTGGAATCTCAATGGCTTCTGTCACCGCTGGCGAAAGAAATTCACTTGTTATTGAGGGCCACAAGGTGGCAGTGAAAGCATATGTTTTCAAAAATGCTTATTATTATTTTATATACATACAGTATGTATAGAGGAAGAGAACTTACTATTAAGACAGTAATTTCCACATTCTGCTCAATGAATGCATGACAGCAAGGAAGGGGAAGGCACAGGTAGGCTTAGAGGAGATTCACTTGTTAAATACATTACTATACATTGTATGAAATAGAGAAGAAGATCATTTGATACCTATCTGGAATCTTGCACAACACTAAATGACTAGTAGCGGTAATGGCTAGGAATCCTTAGGCATATGTTCATCTATACAGGACCTTTATGAGACCTTTCAAACATTTCCATTTTTTTATCTTGAATATATATCATCAAATATCTACAGCCTAGAAGCCACTGGCTAGAAGCCAGGGATCAGGTGACCCTTATATAAGTGGGGTAAAAATTGTAAAATTGCACCCTCTGAAAGTGCTTGTTTTTGCCACTGATGGGCTCAGACTGTTAAGAGACAAGGGTCTCCTTACAGAGAAATACAACTTCTTCTTTAACTTTCCCTTGATCCGGTCTGTTATTGTGTCTAACCAAGTCTCGCTGAAGCAGAAGTCTCGCTCTGAAATCTCACGAGCCTCATCCACATTGTCGATATCAGCTGAATATTTAGCTGTCAACTGAAAATGGTTGAGATAACACAAACCTATTCTTTGTATAGTCCAACACAACAAACTGTTGTCAGCACTCCTATTTTCAACTCTCTCCACCATTCTCTCCTTGCAACAACTCAACTATCGTGAGACTTCTCGCCGAGCGAGACTTGGTTAGACACAATAACAAAGGACCGGATCAGGCAAAAGGTAAAGAAAAAGTTGTATTTCTCTGTAGGGATCCTTTCCATAGTGTTATCAGACACTTAGTAGTACAGTCTGAGCCTGTCAGTGACAAAAACAAGTACTTTCAGAGGATGTAGGTTGAAGGGTGCCGTTGACCCAAAGGGTTTACGTTATATATACTTGACCAATTTCAAATATTGTTGTCCGCATTAGTCACAAGAATCCCCGAGAATCCCTAATTCAAACATCTGTTGAACTAACATTCAACAGATGTTCATACCATCTATCAGTCACTTTGCTGTCACTTTTTTTTGTTAATTTTTATTTTTATTGTATATATTATTTTGATGGTATTGTTTTTGGAAGATGTATACTGCGGGAGTGAATGGGGTGCAAGCATTCCAATGTACTTGTTACAAATGGCAAATAAATATCTTGTATCTTGTATCTTGTATCTTGTAAGTTACTCTTTAAACACAGTCTCTCTAACAGATTTTTCATGATGACGACATACAGTGTATTTGTCAGAGGCTGACCTTTTTGGCAGTGTCTGCCATCATACCCTAGGGGGCAGTCACACTCGTAGCCGTCCCACTTTGGCCTGCACGTTCCTTCGTTGGCACAGGGGCTGTCCACACATGGATGAACTGCGTTGGCCAAGTTTATCCCTCCAGCTGAACCGGATGTGATTGGGATGGAACGATCGTTAAGCACCAGCTAGTGAAATGGAAACAACGGCAAATCTATTACAAATAATGGATTGTAACTTGAAAACAGTGTTGATGTTCTCGGTCATTTGCCACTAGTCTCAGTGTAGTGATTGTGTGTTTATCCACTAGATGGTATCCTAGCTATATCGTACTCTCTTTGTTGTTAGACTTCACTGTTGTCAGTCACTCTGTGTTTTTCTTATTGTTCTGTTTCTGCTTCCGTCGTCATTCCCAGTAAACACATATGTTATTAAAAAATATTAACATAATCACTTTGGGCTTGATTGTGGATCAGAAGCATTGTGGAGCATTATATTAAGAGCATCGTCATAAAGAGCACGTTGAAACAAGCAACCACTTACTAACATTCAACAAATTTTAAAAAAAAACATTCAAATAGTTCAACCTGTTGTAAAGCAGTACAATGTAATAATAGTATAGTTCAACAGACGACAATACCTTCTGGATGGTGCCTGTAAAGGGTCTCAGTACACCTGCACCCGGCTTGGTCTCATTGTAGGCCGGCACTCCGCCGATATAAAGAGATGAACTGCATTTGATCTGAGTAAAGGCTCCCTTAAGAGCAAAGCATGAAAAAAAACTAAAGTTAAACCCTGAGACCGATGAAATCAAATGATATCTAAATCTAAATCTGGAGGATTGAATCCACTTTATTGGTCACATACATACACAGTGAAATTAGTCCATTTTAACCAATTCTAGTATATAAGGAGCAGTGTGCAGCTATTGTATATGCAGCTGCCCGGGGAGCAGTGTAGGAGGTCTGGTGCCTTGCTCAAGGGCACCTTGGCAGTTGCCCAGGTGTTTGCCCAGGGGACTTGAACCGGAGACCTTTCAGTTCTAACAGACCACGCTACTGCCGGCCTGTATTTAATTACAGTTTAACTTACATATACATGATACAAGTAACTAAGTATGTCACAAATCACAATACAAAAAAAAAAACATGTCCAAATAAAATTGAAGAAATATAAGTACCTCAGCAATCCCCTCCGTCGGCTTCTGATCGTCCACTTGCAGGATTCCACTCTTGGCCGTCCGAGACACCTTTAGCTCGTGCCACGTATCCATGGTAACAGGCTCCAGGCTCCTTTAACACGGACAAACAACATGTGCAAGTTCATACATGTGACCTGTGATCCGGGAGTAGAGAGGGCCATATAAAAGAATAATGATGTTCCAAGCTCCACTCCAGACATGACCAGTCAATCAGCCAGATGTGTAGTCCAGGTCAGGACTGGACCAGTCAATAGTCAATAGTCAGACTATGGAGTCAGATCGGTCTCAATATTAATATTAACAAAGATGGATTCACAGATGTTTTGGGGGATTTATATAATTGACTCGATCCACAAATAATTTTTTCAATGCATACAAACATATGTCATCATTTCATCATCTTGTTTCATCATTTTAGATTAATGTAGTAGAAATCCAAAAAACGATATATAAGTATTTGCAATTTTCATCAAAAACATATTTGGATGTTGTTACCAATATCTAAAAACTGTTGAACCTGCATTTACAATTACAAGAACTGCTTGTTGTGTCTGAATCTCACTGCATTTGTGTGTGAGGTTTTTTTTAAGATTAGGGAATTATCTGTAGCCAATCAAATGGCTCATTCCATTTTAGCCAATCATGTAAGTGTAGAATCGAGGGTATGACTTAATGTGATCACATGGCGTTACATCTTTAGGCTAGGAAATGAACCCCGGGTGTCTGAAACATTAGTTTCAGTACCTCACTATGGGACATGCGCTGTCCCCCAGTAGCAATCTTTCTCTACGGTGGTCCTCACTGGCCAACAGACATGCTTTTACAGCTGGAGGAAGTCCCTCCTCTAGGGAGGGACTTCCTTCAGCTGTAAAAGCCTGATGTCATGCTATCCCTTCAGTCTTAAATCTCTTCTCGCTCCTAGAAGCAAACTCTCAGATGGCAGGGGTAGCAACGGACTAGCAACAGAGTTCACAGAGCGAGGGCCCTATGCATAACTCTGATAAAGAACTGGTGATGGAATAACTTTATTTTGCACCGTCCGTCTACTTACTCTCAATCAATATAAAAAAAATCGATATATGCTATATATGTTTATATACATATATACTGAATATATATATATATATATATATATATATATATATATATATATATATATAGTACATATTGAGCACATTTATAAATATATAATATATAATATAAAATAGAATATATTTTGGTACATGTTTTAGTTTTGTAGTTCTTTGCATATGGTTATTTGTTTATCTCTTTCTCATTATCATTACAATTACTGTTCATACTTCTGTACTATACTATGTACTGTGAAGTATACTACTTGGAACGTCCCGTCTGGGATGAACACAGAGCTCAGATCTCTTTCCTCGTGTCGTACCTGATCACGGCGCTCCCGGAGCCACAGTCGAACCTGAAGACCACGTGTCCGGCCACCAAGCCGACGGCGATGAAGTCGGCGCTCTGGGCGTCCTCGCTGTACAGCAGCGTCCCGTCGGCCAGCGAGGGTCGAAAGGTCATCTCGAACTCCGTGAAGGACAGGTAACTCTGAGAGGACTTGGGCCAGGGGACCGCCGCGTACGACCGCAACGTCTCGTTGAAGAGGGGCAGCAGCAACGAGAAAACTTTTTGGGGGGGACGGAGGGACGAAAAGAGGTCAAAGGGAGAGGCGTTCCAGCGGGTCATATGGGTCATGGGTGTCAGAGAAGCTTCACTTAAAAAAACCGAGTGTCTGAAGCGTGACCACTTCCTATTTGAAATTGAACTCAGGTATGATGTTGGCTACCGTTACATACACAACTCTAAAAAAGCCTCACAACAATGATACATCGAACTGAATAGAAACAACAACCATACGAATCTTATCTAAGATAGTGTTGTATGTGTGTGTGTGTTTTCTTGTATGTGAGTGTATGTATGTGTGTGTTTGTGTGCTTGTAGGTGTGTGTGTGTGTGTGTGTGTGTGTGTGTGTGTGTGTGTGTGTGTGTGTGTGTGTGTGTGTGTGTGTGTGTGCGTGTGCGTGTGTGTGTGTGTGTGTGTGTGTGTGTGTGTGTGTGTGTGCGTGCGAGTGTGTGTGTGAATTCACTTACTGTCTTCACATAAAGTCCCTCTGAAACCCAGCTGGCACAAACAAATATAGCTGTCGGCCCGGTTAGCGAAACAGCTCCCTCCGTTTGAGCAGGTGACCAGATCGCACACACTGTCACTGCACTCACCTGTGGGCACACACACACACACACATACACAAATGTGTGTTATTTCTGACCCTATCCACTCACCATACCTTTGAAGCCTACCTCTTTCAAGTATGTGGTGTATGTATAAGGCAATCCTCTCTGGTCACTGATATCCAGCAACCCAGTAAAGAGATAAACTATTTAAATTGATATATTCAACTCCATGCAAATGCCACTGTGCTTTTGCCCGGGTGTTACCCCAAGAAAGCTGGGGGGGGGGGTTGATGTTTGTCTGACAGTTTTTTCAGAATCCATTAATGTTCGCTGGCTTTCCTGCAAAGATTCATCGATTCATCAATACAATGTTTGAGACAGTAATGATGACCCACTGGTCTGGAAAACATGTTTTTTCAAATTTTATATCTATTTAGGGTGTCAAATGCTTCATCAAAAACAACAATTTCAATGTTGCTACAACGCCCAGGGGACTAAAAACAAGGGGAAAATATTATATTTTAAAAAAGTCGAATGAAGATTGTCACACATCCACCATCCATCCATCTTCTCCCGCTTATCCGTAATCGGGTCGCGGAGGTAGCAGCTTCAGCAGGGGACTCCAAACTTCCCTCTCCCTGGCAACATTGACTAGCTCTGACTGGGGGATCCCGAGGCGTTCCCAGGCCAGTGTGGAGATGTAATCACCCCACCTGTACCTCGCTCTGCCCCGTGGTCTCTTCCCAGTTGGATGTGCCTGGAAAACCTCCCTCGGGAGGCGACCAGGAAGCATCCTTACTAGATGCCCGAACCACCTCAACTGGCTCCTTTCTACGCGAAGGAGCAGTGGCTCTACTCCGAGTCTCCCACGAGTGACTGAGCTTCTCACCCTATCCCTCAGGGAGATACCAGCCACCCTTCTGAGGAAACTCATTTTGGCCGCTTGTATTCGCGATCTCGTCCTTTCGGTCATTACCCATTGTTCATGGCCATAGGTGAGGGTAGGAACGAAGACTGATCAGTAGATCGAGAGCTTTGCCTTCTGGCTCAGCTCTCTTTTGGTTACAACGGTGCGCCAAAGTGCACCCAATACCGCTCCCGCTGCACCTATTCTCCTGTCAATCTCACGCTCCATCCTCCCCTCACTCGAGAACAAGACCCCGAGATACTTGAACTCCTTCACTTGGGATAAGGACTCCCTCCCTACTTGGAGTAGACAATCCACCGGTCGTAAGAACCATGGCCTCAGATTTGGAGGTGCTGATCCTCATCCCAGCCGCTTCACACTTCGCTGCAAACCGATCCAGTGAGTGCTGAAGGTCACATACTGATGACGCAAACAGGACCACATCATCTGCAAACAGCAGCGATTCAATCCTGAGCCCACCATACTGAAACCCCTCCCCTCCATGACTACGCCTTGAAATCCTGTCCATGAAAATCACAAACAGGATGTGTGACAAAGCGCAGCCCTGGCGGAGGCCAACACCCACTGAGAACAGGCCCGACTTACTAACGAGAATCCGGACACAGCTCTTGCTTTGGGAGTACAGAGATTGGATGGCCCTCAATAGTGACCCCCGCACCCCATACTCCCGCAGCACCCCCACAGTATTTCCCGAGGGACCCGATCATATGCCTTCTCCAAATCCACAAAACACATGTAGACCGGATGGGCATACTCCCAAGTCCCCTCCAGGATCCTTGCAAGAGTGAAAAGCTGGTCCGTTGTTCCACGACCAGGGCGGAATCCGCATTGTTCCTCTTCAATCTGAGGTTCAACTATCGGCCGAACCCTCCTTTCCAGCACCTTGGAGTAGACTTTCCCAGGGAGGCTGAGTAATGTGATACCCCTATAATTGGCACACACCCTCTGGTCACCCTTTTTGAACAGGGGTACCATCACCCCCGTTTGCCACTCCTCAGGCACTGTCCCAGACTTCCACGCAATGTTGAAAAGACGTGTCATCCATGACAGCCCCTCAACACCCAGAGCCTTTAGCATTTCTGGACGGATCTCATCAACCCCTGGGGCTTTGCCACTGCGGAGTGGACTACTGCAGTGACTTCCTCCAATTCCTCCCACACCTGCTGCTTTGCCTCCGCTACAGCCGAGGCTGCCGTCCTCTTGGCCTGTCGATACCTCACAACTGAGTCCAGAGTCTCACAGGCTAACATAGCCTGGAAGGCCTCCTTCTTCAGCCAGACGGCTTCCCTGACCACCTGTGTCCACCACGAAGTCCGAGGGTTGCCACCCCTTGAGGCACCAATGACCTTGAGGCCACAGCTCTCAACTGCAGCTTCAGCAATAGAAGCTTTGAACAAAGACCACTCTGGCTCAATGCCCCCAGCTTCCACAGAGATGCCCGAAAAATTCTGCCGGAGGTGGGAGTTCTCCCGGACAGGGGCATCCACCAGACGTTCCCAGTTCACCCGCACTACACGTTTGGGCTTACCAGGTCTGTCCAGAGGCTTCCCCCGCCATCTTACCCAACTCACCACCAGATGGTGATCGGTTGACAGCTCTCTTCACCCGAGTGTCCAAAACATGCGGCCTCAGGCCAGATGACACGATAACAAAATCGATCATTGACCTTCGGCCTAAGGTACTCTGGTACCATGTACACTTATGAGCATCCTTATATTTGAACATGGTGTTTGTTGGGCTTCCTCCGGGCAGGGTATCCTCACTTCTACTTGTTTGTTTGGCCATTAGGGTCTTTGAACCATTCTTAGTCTGGCCCCTCCCCTGAGACCAATCTGACATGGGAGACCCTACCAGGAGCACTAGACTCCAGACAACACAGCTCTCAGGTTAACAGAGACACCCAAACCTCTCCACCACGATAAGGTGATGGTTCCCGGAGAAGAATTTTCACACAATTAAATCTTAAATCTGGCGGATTGAATCCTCTTTATTGGTCACATACATGTACACACAGTGACATTTGAAATCCTAGTATTTGGTACAGTGTGAAGCTATTTTATCTTCAGCAACCGGGGAGCAGTGTAGTGGTCTGGTGCCTTGCTAAAGGGCACCTCGGCAGTGCACAGGTGTTTTGGGGACTTGAACCTGCGATCTTCCGGTTCCAAAGTCAAGTCCCAACAGACTGAGCTACTGCCGCCCCTGGTGGCATTTGCATGGAATTGAATTAGTCTTCAAGTTCATGTTCTTTATCACGTCTTATTTTTGTCCATCAAATTAATCTATAATTCTCTAGTCAACATTTAAACAAATAAAACACACACACACATGAAGTCCTACTCACCGATATCGGCCCCACTTAGGGCTTTGCCCAATGGCCAGGGTCTGAGGTCCACTGGCTTGTTATTAACGGTAAGGCTCTGAACACACCCTGCAAAGCCACGATTGGTCCCTGTCGCTCTGATCAGCCAATAGGCACTTGGGGATCCGCCCACGTACAGTGGAGAACGAAAAGTGATCTTTGTGTACTGGCCCTTTAAAAGTAAAGGGTAATATTATGGAATTTAATTTTACACACTTAACACTTAACACTTAACTTTTGGGGGAAAAAACTACTTAAAATACACATAAATTGTTAAAATATGCTATAAATTTATATATTTTCAAATACATTTTTTAATATTTTGCACCGTCTAGCTCGCTATTTAAATGAATGAAGCGTAAACTCATTGGTATAATGTTTGGAACAGTGGACCAACATGGTGTACTCCAGTACTTCCAAACCTTGGGGTTGAGAGCCCACTTAGGGTTGCCTGCTATGCATCTGGGGAAGCATCAGACTGCTGACAAAAGTATTGCTGTAACCATCAATGTTCACCGGAACATTGACATGTGAGATGTGTATAGGTTTAACACAGTGTGTGGGCAACTTTTAAAACAGTGTGTGGGCAAGCTAGGAAACCGTGTGTGTGGGCAAGTCTACTCTCAGTTTATGCCTTCTGTGGGATCTCCTCTTAAGTGTTGCTCCTACCTGCGAACGACCCGACACGGGTGTGTCGTTGTCCAGACGGAGCCAGCCGCTCATCCCATCCTTGAAGATGGAGACGGTGTGCCACTGGCCCAGGACAATGCGGTCCTCACTGAGTATGTGGGCGGTTCCGGTACCACAGTTGAACCTTGAAAAGAGGTTACCAACAATCCAATATAGAAAGCCTTTTCAGCAGCCTTCACGGCTGAAAACAATTCTGATTCAAAACATATTCTACACAATACAAATGTATTCAACATTAACTTATTTTACATACACGTTATGTTAACACAAATGCATTTTTTGTAGTACTATTTTGTAAACACATTTATCCACACATTAGTCACAACACCCTAGCCACTTCATTGGTTTGAATGTATTGGCTTTAAATCAATCACAATTTCTTCTTCATACTACATTTTGTTTAATTTCAAATGTTTTATTCATCTTTGTATTATTTGAACATTTTAATTGAATGAAAGAATGGATTATTAAATGATCTGTATGTCATCATCATTGTAATTAAATGTGTTTTTTAGTTTTTTTCCCAGATTAAATAAAGGTTGAATGAATGCCTGAGTTAACCATTTTCAGCCCTCCCGCCCTCTGCTTCTAACAAGGGGGTATCAAAAGGATCTGGTCTTAAATGCATCCCTGGATGCCACCTATGTAAAGTATGGGCCAAACCCTGGTTTCTGTGTGGGCTCAATGGGGGCTTTAGTGCTCTGCACCAACCAACCTGTAGTGTAGCTTTCCACGCACCAGCGCCAACGAGGTGAAGTCCCCTCGTCCGCCTTCATTCTCCCCACAGTAGAGCAGTAAGCCATCCTCTGAGTCTGCCTGCAGCACAGAAGCTCATTAAGGTGGTGGAGCTTTTCCTTACCAAGCCTCTTGTTAACTCGTCGTCAGTGTATCAGGCGCTAGTATAGCTGGCCGAGTAGGACGAGCTTATGGGGGAAGGACCAAGGCCGTATAAATAAAGAAAACGGGTAAGGTACCTTTTACAATTATTTGAAAAATGTGAAATTTACAAAGCGAAAGGGACCCACACACCACACACCACCAACCCCACACACTGACAACCACAGCTTTCGAAAAAATAGGGTAGATAAACAAACCTTGAACTCTATGGTGATCTGAAAGGTTTGGTAAGAATTCTTCAGAGGTTCGAAGGTCATGTGTGAGTAGCCATAGAACCTGGGGAATTGTATTGGAACCACTGGAGGACAAAGAGGACAATACATACAACAACAACAACAACAACAACAACAACAACAAACAAACACAACAAGCTACATTAGTTTATGAACCACAGCACCAACTATGATGTGTGTGCTCTACCCCCCCCCCCCCACCCACACACACACACACACACTCCCTATGTAAAGCACTTCTTGAAAAGTGTTATATAAGTGCAATGGATTACTATTATTATCATCATCATTATAACCCTCTCTCTGACGGATACTTGTAATGGCTCCTTGGCAACACCGAGGTATGTTACAGCTTGACGGAAGGCTATACAGAAGCATTACAGACCCAGGTAAACTACAGACGAGGAGGGACGTGCATTTGGACACCTGAAATCCCAGGTGTGTCATGCAGGCATAAGAAAAAGCTGCCTTATATTCATACAACATATTTACAGATTCTGCTAAATGATGTGTGTAGATATTTGCATTGTCAGCATGTATACATGCCTGTGTGTGTGGGTGTGTGTGCATGTGTGCATGTATGTGTGGGTGTATGCGCACATGTCTGTGCCGCATGTTTCTGGATGGATGTCTGCGCTTGTGTGTGTGTGTGTCTGTTAAGAAGCCATTGGTCATGTGTAATGCGTGTGCCTGTTTTCATGTGTGTGTGTGTGTGTGTGTGTGTG
>CM051017.1:19884687-19912187 GCA_027704905.1 Muraenolepis orangiensis
CCTTGAGGACCATGGAGGTGGCCTCGATGGGCTCCCGGATGTACGTCCACTCAGTGTCCATCTCTGGTCTGCCGGGGAAAACAGACACACACCGAAACATTTGAGATAAGGTAGATAAGGCTTTTTATTTTGTTATTGTAATGGAAATGTTTGCCCAATACGCATGACTTGAGTGGTCTTAACTCCAATGAAAAGAGCCATGTAGACAACAACACAGACTGCTAACAGGTACAACGTACAACCTGTGTGTGTGTGTGTGTGTGTGTGTGTGTGTGTGTGTGTGTGTGTGGGTGTGGTGTGTGTGTGTGTGTGTGTGTGTGTGTGGGTGTGTGTGTGTGTGTGTGTGGTGGGGGGGTGTGTGTGTGTGTGTGTGTGTGTGTGTGTGTGTGTGTGGTGTGTGTGTGTGTGTGGGGGTGTGTGTGTGTGTGTGTGTGTGTGGTGTGTGTGTTGTGCGTGTGCATGTGTGTGGGTGTGCGCAAGAGGTTCTTGAATTTGGATTAACAAAGATTTCATCTAGTATTTCACTTCAGTTTGCAATTCCAAGTACAATATAAATATCATATTTCTACTTATATACATCCTTCCTCAATTGATGAAGTGCAACATAAATATCAGATTTCTACTCATATACAGACTCACTCTAAAGATAAAGCGGCAATGAAATTACAGCTATCGGTTATCAGTGGGTTACAGTATTTTGGAGGTAAAGTGGGAAACGCCCAAAGTCCAATAGTTTCTGCTTCCCCTCTCATTACAACTTGACATTCTGTATGTGTCCCAATCTGTATGTCGGCTGTGTGAGTGGATTGCAATGCATGGATGTTTGTGTGATTTTGTGCGTGTGTGTGTGTGTGTGTGTGTGTGTGTGTGTGTGATTTTGTGCGTGTGTGTGTGTGTGTACCGCCGCCATGCCATGCCATGTGCATGTGCCTCTGTTGTGTCTCATTAGGTAAATGAAGGAAAATACATCTAATGTCCCTATAGATTGTCAAGTGCAAGACATAACATCCTGGATGCTATTTCGCCCCCCCCCCTCTCCCTCAGTCCTTCTGGCTTCCAGTGGCAGCAGCCGTCTCTACGGTGCAACACCATATTGGCCGGTTCACTAGACGCCTGGGGCAGACAACAATTTGTCGAATTGAGTCATCTTTACAGCCATACAGTGTCTCCCTTCAGAGGGATTCAGTTTGATGCCTAGCGGCAAACGATTTGGCTCTGAGATTACTCTTGTTTGAAAAGGGGGGGTTGGGGGGTTCCTTCTGCAGGCGAATACAGAGTCTGACTCATGTTAAGTCGTGCAAATTAACCCAACAGTTTAATGCTCTCTCTGTGTGTTTCCCCCCCCCTCTCTCTCTCACTCTCTGGATTCCCCTCTTCAATTGTCAGTGCTGTTGTGTGCTGTGCTGTCCGTGACAATCCTCTGGGTTTGGTTATACATGCTGCTCCCTTCTATTATATTGCTATGTTGCTTATGATGCACCATGTGACTATGATAATTCAGTAGCATTTTCTCACAGCTAGGCTTATTTCAGTCTTTTTTCTGTTCTATCTGTGGTTTTTATTTATTATTATTATTATTATTATTATTATTATTATTAATTAACTTTTTTCTGACATAATGGCCGTCCAATTATTAGGGAGCAGCAGACAACTGAAAAAAACAACCTATCCGGTAAGTAAGAGCCAGTCTAGTTTGGCAATGGGAGTGTCTGCATGTGGGTATGTGTGTGTGCGTGTGTGTTGTGTGCGTGTGGTGTGTGTGTGTGTGTGTGTGTGTGTGTGTGTGTGTGTGTGTGTGTGTGTGTGTGTGTGTGTGTGTGTGTGTGTGTGTGTGTGTGTGTGTGTGTGTGTGTGTGTGTGTGTGTGTGTGTGTGTGTGTGTGTGCATGTGTGTGTGTGCATGTGCGTGTGTGCATGTGCGTGTGTTGGCCTGTCCACCGCTGTAATATCTGCACCCAGACAGCTATGCTGAGAATGAAGTTCTTTCATATGCCCCCCCCCCCTCACCCTCCCATGACCCTCACGTCATAACAGAAAGCAGGCTGTACTGAACAGACCAGCGGAAGGCTCCATGAACCAGTGGTTGGCGTAGGACACCACTGTGAAACCATGTTCACGTTAATTTCCCCTGTAGCATCCGCCTGATCAACACAACAAGAGACAATCAGAGACTGATTGTCTGGACTGTGGGATTGGGGTGTATCATATGTACAGCAGGTGTCTGTGTCACAGATGGATGGGTTGCTTTGTGTTTGATCGCACTTTTACCGCCGTTTTACTGCCGCCCCTGTGCATGTGTACAACTAAATCCTCCTTATATCCTGAAATATCCTTATATATCCTTATATATCCTGAAATATCCTTATATATCCTGAAATATCCTTATATATCCTCCTTATATATAATAAAGTTTGATTATATTCCATCAAGAAATGTCTCTATTTTTCTTCTCATCTCTGCAAGGGGGAAAATGATAAATGATGAAACTGTTTTATCTCAAAGTGATCAAAGTGATACTGGGCTTAGAGAGAGAGAGAGAGAGTGAGAGTGTTAATCAATCATCAATGAGCCACTCTATATATTATACATATATATACACATACTATACATACTATATATATATTACCTGATGTAAGCAACAAGGAAGTGGAGGACAGGTGCGCTTCCCTCGCTTTCTCCTTGTTTCCATGACAACGCAAGCTCCGTATCAGACACCGCGACGACCGTAGGCTGGGTGGGGGGCGATGGCGGCATGCATGTTTCTGTTCAGGAAAAAAATACTACATTATAAAATAAATGTTTTGTGATACAATTATGTAAAAGGCCCCTTGTATGGCTACAATAAAATGTTGCCTGGAGCTGCAGTTGTGAGCATAGTTACACTGTAGTGTCATAAGTGTCATAAGCATATGTATTAGATGTAGGCGTTGACATTAGCGTGTCACTGTCACTGATATCAAACAGGTGCTGTTTTTAGCATGTGGGCGGTTGTTATTAGCAAAAAAAGGTATTGTTATTAGCGCGTCGCGGTAGTTATAAACATGCAGGTGTGGTCGCGAGCATCCTATTCCTACCATGTGAAGCAGTGCTAACATCTCGAGGCATGCTGGGCCGTCCCTCTCCTGCCCAACCGTATGCCCCAACACTCACTCTGTAGTGCGTGTTCGCCTTCAGGTTTCCAATGTCCACGTCCTGAACAACGCACCATAGAAGGCCAAGGGCAGCAAAACAAGAGAATAGAATGAGAGAAGCAACATGCTTGAAAATATACTCAAGATTGTGAAGACAATCATACTTACAAAACTGGCTTGTCCGTCAACCTGCCCCTATGAGAACATAGAGAATCAATGTAGTATACAGTATATGTTGGTTGACAGTCTGAATTGTATGATTACCACAATTCTAAGATGAATAGAATAATTAATATCGGAGGTTATCCTAATAGGTTAGACATTCAGATTTAATTGTGTGTCCAGGCATTAAAGTCATATTTCACATCTTGGAATTGATCAATTCAATTCAATTCTGATGAGAAAAATATTTCATAAAAAACTCTCCTCAGATAGATTGATCACTACATTATTATTTTGAGGATAAGAAGTGATGTTTGCAACACTTAGTGAATGATGACATAATATAACTGACAATGAACCCAAGATATGCTGAAGGTGCAGTGAATGTTTTGTTTTTTAATAACATATATAATATATGTAATGTAATATCTCTTATGTGATCCTCCAAATAGTAATCTATGCCATGTTGTCACTGTTACTAAATTAAAACCGTAATTTAGAGAAAACTGGCGTTTTTCATATACATCATCGCTCATACACAACAATGGTACTACCTTTAAATAGTAAAGTTGGCGTGAGTCGTAACCATGGGGATAACACTTCCCCCCTCCTTCCTTGACTTTCATAGTTTAGAATTTGAGCTTACACAATAATGCAGCTTTACTTACAGTGGTTAGCATTTCCAGACTCAGAGGAACTTCCAATATGGAGGCTGTACCCCCTGGACGGCTGTTCCTTATCTCTGTATAGAAGACCTAAAGCACACACACACACACGCACACACACACACACACACACGCACACACACACACATATATACGCACACACACACACACGCGCACACACACACACACACACACACACACACACACACACACACACACACACACACACATACACGCACACACACATGCACACACAAATGTAATGTGATGACAATGACACAAAGGAATTACTTCACCATCTCTGCAGTATCATGAATTAAAACACCCATTTCCAAAAATCCATGGTTCAACCATTTTCAAGTAAACATTACTTGAACGTTAGTCTTACTACCGTGTAAGACTAACGTTTTAGGTTTTTGCGTAACATTTATAAGGATTGGTAGTTTGTCAGAACTACAGGTTCTAGTAGGAACCTGAAAGGAATCTCCTGCCAGGAATCAAGCAGCATCAGCAGACAGCAGCACATTGTAAGTGACACTGAAGGAAGCGCTGCGAGTGGAGGGAATAGTACGATGATGAGAACAAGACGATGAATCAACATCCCAAGTGATTGGCTGATGGAGCACACATGCTCAGATGTGAGTGGCGGAGTAGCTAGCTTGCCGACTAATCCTCTTAAGTGCAGACATATGTTCATAAACACCTGCTGATCTGCACTGTCGGCTGCCTGAATCATGCATTAGAAATAGAAAAAATAATAGAATGCAGCATGGATACTTCCGTGTGTGTGTGTGTGTGTGTATATATCTCTCTCTCTCTCTCTCTCTCTCCTCTCTCTCTCTATTTCTCTCTCTCTCTCTTTGAAAATAGAGCAACTAACACAAAATCGACAAACATAAATTACATATAATATTACACTTTTATACGCTATCATACATTTGCTGGACTTTCTGGACTTGTATTGCACTGTTCTGCACTACACTGCACTGCTGCACTACTGGCCCTTTACATTTGTTGCACCATTCAACATATGTATATATCATCCATCACTCACTTGATTCTTCTTTTTACTGTGTACAGTATTGGTATAGTATAGTGCTGTGCAGTATATACATAGGATAGTAAATAGTGTTAAATTGTGGGAAATTCATACTGCGGGAGGGAATGGGAAGTAAGCATTCCATTGTACTTGTTGCATATGGAAAAATAAAAACATCTTGAATCTTGAACAGTAAATACAAACTTTTTCCTGTAATTAGGACACAATACACTGTTAGGGTACAGTATAAAAATGTGGAAAATATGTAAAAAAGCCCTATCTGTCATTATAAATGTATAATACAAGTCCGTCAAAAGTGGTCTTGGAAGTGGAACAACATCAATGAAAACTGACATTTTTATAAATAAAACAGAATAACGAATCGCAGGTCATTACGAGCCCTGCAAGAAAATATTATAAAAAGGTTTTATTCCACATTGCTACATTTGACGGAAAAGCGAGATGAAATTCAAAAGGAGGCACCTTTTACCGATAATAATAATATAATATGTAGCTTGTATAAATTATATAAAGGCCAACTTAAAAAAGGCCAGCTTTTCAAACGTCACACATCAGCTCTTCCTTCCCATGTGTGTTCACCGGAACTAATCACATGACACCAAACACACTTTCAATCAAAAATCTATCAAGAAAGCACTAAAAGGTAAGGACTGCCTCTACCCCAAAAAACATGAAAAAAGCATCACAGAAGCTGCGTGAAGGTGAGCAGGGTTTTAAAACACACTGAAATGTCCAAATGGCAAGCGCGGCTCCCAAGGACATTACACTGGACAATAACTTTGACAGGCAGCTTAAAAGCCACCAGGAGCGGCTGTCTACATCGGAGAGAAGCCTGCAGACAAAATGGACTTTCTGTGTAACACTGTGTAAAAAAAACTCAGGGGCCATTTAGATGCATTTGGGTGTTTTTATACATGTGTTGAATGTGTACATACAGTATATTTATATATATAATATTTTTAGATTTTTCTGAATATATATTTGTGTATGCATAGACTTTACCCTAGCCCTGTTTCCATGAATGACGATCACACTGTTGAATTTGACTGAAAACTGCGCCCAGCAGTTGCTTGTGATCTACTTGTGATTGGCTCAGTCTGAGCTGGGATTGGGTACACCTCAAAGGCATGGCAATGGGTTGCAAGGCCTAGCCTGCAGTGCTATAGCACACTTGATCATACTGTATCTCCCAACTCTCTACAGGCCCTCTTGGTCCAAAATGTACTTTTCAATAAATTAACACATTTTATTAACACACACGGGGGGACAAATATTAAAATATAAATATAAAAAGGGGACAAATATTGCAATTGTTGTAATATTCAACACTGTATCTGTCTACCATTGGCTGTTGGCTGGGTTTAATTTTGGGTACAATTGAATACAGCTAAGGATGTCACAGATGTGTTCAGAAGTGTTTAAACCCTTCTCATATAGCTTTAGCCTTGGTCTGCAGAGAACTCCCTTGCCCATCATATTGTACCGAATCTTATTTATTTGGTGTTGTGAGACATGTTCCTCTAGAGATACTGGAGTTGATCTGAGTGAACTCTTCCAACGTGGTCTACATATAATGAACGTATATGCACTGGCAACTTTTCAATGCATGTTGCAGATATTCACACTGTCTGATGAAACCAAGCAGCAGACATGACCGTCTGCGACGAAAGGCTCTCTTATATACACTCTTTTACCGCACCAAATTCACCACGATTCTGCTAGGACTTTCCCAAAGAGAAAATTCTGCAGACAAAATTCCCACATCATGGCAAACTCGTAGGTTCTCGTCAACTGTCGATCGTCTTGGGTTGCTCAGTGTGACAAACCATGTTTGAACCGAGGCACTGACACATTTCTGGTACAGTGTCAGAACATTTGAGTCACTATCGTGCCGTGTGGCAGGTGCTACGGTTAGAGCCCAGTGACAGACTAATAGGAACTGTACTAGTTGTAAGTCAATGGGAAAATTGGGATTTTATTCTCGTAATAAAAAACACAAAATACATGTTTTCTTTGTTTGGTTAGAATCTCTAGGCTAGTTCCCCTCCAGATTATATAATATATAATATATATTATATATTATATTATTATTATTTCATGAAAGAGTTTACAAAAGGATTTAATAATAAAAAATGTAAATATTGGCCATAACATATACACACACAACACACAGCAGACACACACACACACACAACACACACACACACACACACACACACACACAGAAAGATGCTAACGTGAAGATTGCCAGGTGTAAAGTAAGTCTTTCCATCTATCCACTTCACCTTGTATCCAGTGATGGTGCTGACATGGCGTCGGGGCATCTTCCAGCTGACACTGAACGCGGTGCAATTCAGCGTCCCCAGCTGGATGTCCAGTGGAGGACTCAGGCGATCTTCAAACAAAGACAGGACAGGTTCAGAGACAGTCAGAGACACCAGGAGGTCACCAGGAGGGTATAGTTGTCTTCTCAAAAAAGATTGCTAAAGAAAAAAAGGTGTTGCATTCATAACAACCTGGTAACACCAAACATGTTTTGCAGCTATAAATAAATGTGGCCAATTGTGGCAATGGCTTCTTCTTCTTTTTAAACAAGTTGCTTGCAAACTTTTCAGGCTGGATTCTAAATATTCTTGTATTGGTATATTTTAAAGCAGTGCTGTCTTTGTTACCCGGTCGTACATGTTTGTTTGTCACCATATCTCTTTTTGTAAAATGTCTTTGTGTATTTTTGAAAATAACTATATATATCAAATGTATTATTATTAATATTATTATTATTTTAATTAATCAGGGGGTATGGGATGTAATGCTTCTATTATAGAGCACTGTGCATTGAGTGATTGCTTTTAATTTAATTAGTTTAAACCTCCACTTCAGAATGGGAACAGAATAGGGTGCAGCTAGATCAATCCTCCAATTGAAACATTATTCAACACACCAGACAACAACCAATCCTGTTTAGACTACTTCAGTTTTGTTTGTTATGTTCAACATGAAACTATCCTGGACTAATGCTCTCAAACAGCACTTAAATCAGAATCCTTTTGTTAGCTAGATGGATCTGATGATAGGCAGAAAGACAGAAAGACAGGGATAGAGAGAGACAGACAGACAGACAGTTGGATAGTAGATAGATAGATAGAGATAGATAGATAGATAGATAGATAGATAGAGATAGATAGATAGATAGATAGATAGATACATACATACATACATACATACATACATACATACATACATACATACATACATAAACATACACAAACAACATATTTTAGTATCGTCAAATTTGAGATTCATTTAAGAGACGTTTAATATATTTGTTTTTTTTCCGCAATAATGGATTTGACGTTCAATATTCTCCCTTTTTTGCTTCCTAATCTCAATAGCTCATTGTTCGGCCTAGGCTATATATTGAATAATTTGACATATTCATTTGAGAGACCTTTGGTATCAGCCTAAATAGCCAAAATATATTCAGACCACAGTTATATTTCACATTTGTGCGTTTGTGACAGATCTATTTCACTTCAAGCTAAGCACTTGGATGGCGGACATCGGAGGAACCAGCTGCCTTCGCCGTCGCTTTCATCCATCGCCTTGGGCCATCGCGTGGCCGCCTTCGCCTTATATTGCGTTATTTCCGTCATCTGAGCCCATGATATATATACCACACAAATATGTTAGATTGTATATGTTATTAAGACCTGTACTGTGGGGTCCTGGCACCTTGTGAAAGTGTTAAAAGGTACTGGAGCTGGTCTGACCTTTATTTGCATGTGATGTTGTGAAAATAACCAGGGGAGTGGTGGAGTGCAGGTGTCATTACCACCGTGGTATACAGTGTTAAGCCCTGTGTGCGCCTCCATGACACTTGAAAAGGTCAAGATGGTGGTGCACCCATGGTGCTCTTATAGCCTGCATGCATCTCAGAGGGCCTTGGACAACCATGGACAACAAGAGGGGCAATCAAACCCATCAGAGTGATGTATGTGAATTCAATTTTGAAGGAGAATTCCTTTTCCCCTTTGGCCATGTGTGAACTGCAGCACACTTTCGTAATAATCCGAACTAACTACACAATATGTACTCATAACACAAATGAACTACACAATAATGCTAAATGCGAACCGGGAAAAGCTAGCTATTCTTTAGGGCAAGTCTTTCATTTCCTCAGGAAATCAAACATAATATATAAAAATATAATATAATAGAAATCAGCCCACAGGCTGTTCTACGCCATGGAGAGAGTTGGGGAAGATACGGCGACGTGTCTCTGAGAAGCTATGAGAAGGGCACAGAATTCAAGCTGAACAAACAGATCATAAAACGGGAGGCCAGTGTGGCTCTATTATAGCTCTTTGTACTTTTTCTCCATCGTCCTTCTGTTGCTTCTCCCTTCTTCTCTGTTCCTCTCGCCTCACCACACATCTTACCTCTCCCCTGACCTTCTGAATGCTCTCCGCCTCCCTCTAGCCTTTCCTCCACCAACCCCCATGCCCTTCCTGTTTCCATTGGAGTGTGTAATACAGTTTGTCAGCTTAATTCCTTCACCAACACAAGCACCTCTGCCCCTGTGGACTCAGGCGGGGGGGGGGGGGGGGGGGTGATCAATAGATACACACACCAATACACTGTGTGTTCATGAAGGATGCAGGACTCCAATGCAGGACTTGGTGTGTATCAATTGCTGTACCATTTGAATTTCAATTGAGCTCTATTGTTCTATGTCCTTAAAGGACCAAAAGGCTCAATGGTTAATATTAACAGTAATCAAACTACTTTGTTTGGTAAGGTAAGAAGTAGGTAAGAATTTTGAACAATTTAGAACATTTAAAGTGTATATTCATAAAAATATACTACTATACTTGTCATAGGCTATTCATTTGATACAGGTGTGTCAGGGTAGTGTAATAACAAAGACAACTACAAAAAGAGTACGTCATCTTAACCTCCTCAGAGTGTAAAAACACAATCTATCTGGAAAACACAATCTATCTGAGGCCTTGGGTTTGGACAGCCAAGCCCTGCCAGGGGATCTGAGGCTGTGGCACGTCTCATAGGGGGGGGGGGGGGGGCAGGTCTCATAGGGGTGGGGGGGGGGCACGTCTCATAGGGGTGGGGGGGAGGGGGCGAGGGGTCTGAGCCCATGTCTGGCTTTACAAGTTATAACAACAAAACAAGCCAAACTAGGAACAGGAGTGCGATGAACACATGGATTCCCCTATAGATAGACCCCTGAGGTTGATTAGACTATGTTGAACTGTGCCTTGTGCCTTGATCTGTTATTTCAGGCAATTCCAAGCGTTAAAGGCAATTCCTGTGGACTCTAAAGCCTTGTGGCATTATTCTGCAAGGACAACAATGACACAAAAAACCAACAAGACAACCCAGACACAACTAGAAGAGGAAAAGTGAAAGGCACATTGGTGTTTGTGGTACAAGAAGAAAAGGACAATGGGGAGAGGAATGTTTTCAGAGCAGACAGCGGGAAGAAAGACAGAAACAAAGATAGGAGCGAGGGAAAGAGAGGACAACAAAGAGAGACGTGTATAAAAGTCTTTAAGTGTTGTATTTCAGCACACTGGTTGGCTTTGGTCCTGGAGCAGTGCAGTGTGTTGAGGTCAGTGGTTATGGTCAGGGGATGGGAGTGTATGTCTGTATACCAGCATGTGAACCCCTTTGAGACGCCAAGTGAGACAAATACATTTGACGGGACCAGATATTGTGTTTTCATTTGTTTTCCTCATAACTTGACAGGGATCTTACAGACTTTAACCACAAGACGATACGGTATATAATGTGGGCAGCATCACACTATTGAGTTATCCCTGACCATCACAATGCCAGCAATATATTTATGCAAATGTTGTTAATTTGCATATATTGTGACAATTATAGGCCTACAGCCCATTCCTAAATAAGTTTAACTGCATAGCTCACAGTTAATTATATACAAAATTGCCATATTAGCAATATGATAATAGCTTATTGTGGTAGGCATCATAGGCTATAGGCTATAGGCTATAATAAATTCGGTCTATCATTAGCCAATGAATAATTCTAATATAAGTAGCAGTGGGAGTGTTTATTATGGAGTAGTAGCCTATATCTCTATTTTTTTGTAAACTTACCTGATCTTCGAACGGTTGTTTTTCTTGCGCAAAAACAAACGTCGCTGATGAACGCAGCGAAGAAAAATAAGAAAAGCGTTGGAGACTCCATGTCTTCTTATAGTCGCGAGAGTAACCCGGTCAAACGGTCATCTTAATAGTGAAAACACACACACCTTTACGTGTTTTAAACTGCTGAGCCGACGAAAGTTGTTTGCACAAATACCTGCAAAGGTGACCTGCAAAAAAACATGCGTTCACACAAAACGGCGCGGGGGGGAAAAAAGAACCCGTCTGCCGGCTGGATGAAGAAGGCAACTACGGTTTGAGTTTGACACTGATCAGATTAAAGTCTGCAAAAGATCACTCGCAGGCCGCCTATACGGTAACGAGCCTGCGCATGGAGCACGGCGCGTGGCTATACGCTGTGCCGGCGCGTTTTAGGTCGGGGGGGGGGGGGCGGGGCGGTGTCCGTCAATTTACGCTCGAAGGACTATACTTCGAAAGTCCGACAGGTAGTTGTTATTTTTGCCAAAGAATATCTACCATGAATGGCGTTTTATTGCCATTGTTTCTCTTTGCATTATATATATTATATATATTATATATATATATATATATACAATATATATATATTAAGAGTTTGTTTGTTTGTTTGTTTGAGAAGCAAAGGAGCCACGACGGAGTCAGGATCGAAGGAACGCGGGGCCGTTTAAGAGCTAAGAAGATAATAAGCGCGTAATCCCCTCCTCGCGCCCCAGATGGAGAGAGAACGTCTCGCGGCTGAAGCAGCACAGCCGCTGCCGCGCGTGTGACGCTCCGCGACAAGTGCGCGTGTAGAGGGGCGGCGGGGGGGGGGGGGGGGGGGTGGTGTGTATGTGTGTGTGTGTGTGTGTGTGTGTGTGTGTGTGTGTGTGTGTGTGTGTGTGTGGAAATTCAGAAACATTTTTATTTTCTAGGCGGAAAAAATTTACCTAAATAGAAAATCCCAAGACAATTAATATATTTTAAGGGAAAATAATATATCCTGAGGAATGGACAATAAAGTATATAAACATTTAAGAAATAATAAATCGAAATACATATAAAGTGGAGGTGTGCCGATGAATATGTAACCTTCATTCAATTACATTTGACTAGATGACTAGATGAGCATGTGTAGCAAGTGTTCCTGAAATCCATATGATCAATCATCAATCAATGATTAATGTTGCTGTTTGAAATGCCTGTGATGGCCTGGGGGAAAACAACTGTGTGAACGCTCCGGTAGTCACTCGAACGCTCCGGTAACGTCTGGTATAGTCACTCGAACGCTCCAGTAGTCACTCGAACGCTCTGGTAACGTCTGGTATAGTCACTCGAACGCTCCAGTAGTCACTCGAACGCTCCGGTAACGTCTGGTATAGTCACTCGACGGTAGTCACTCGAACGCTCTGGTAACGTCTGGTATAGTCACTCGAACGCTCCAGTAGTCACTCGAACGCTCTGGTAACGTCTGGTATAGTCACTCGAACGCTCCAGTAGTCACTCGAACGCTCCGGTAACGTCTGGTATAGTCACTCGAACGCTCCAGTAGTCACTCGAACGCTCCGGTAACGTCTGGTATAGTCACTCGAACGCTCCGGTAGTCACTGGAACGCTCCGGTAACGTCTGGTATAGTCACTCGAACGCTCCGGTAGTCACTGGAACGCTCCGGTAACGTCTGGTATAGTCACTGGAACGCTCCGGTAACGTCTGGTATAGTCACTGGAACGTTCCGGTAGTCACTGGAACGCTCCGGTAACGTCTGGTATAGTCACTGGAACGTTCTGGTAGTCACTGGAACGCTCCGGTAACGTCTGGTATAGTCACTGGAACGCTCTGGTAACGTCTGGTATAGTCACTGGAACGCTCCAGTAGTCACTCGGACGCTCCGGTAACGTCTGGTATAGTCACTCGAATGCTCCGGTAGTCACTGGAGCGCTCCGGTAACGTCTGGTATAGTCACTCGAATGCTCCGGTAACGTCTGGTATAGTCACTCGAACGCTCCGGTAGTCACTCGAACGTTCCGGTACGTCTGGTATAGTCACTCAAATGCTCCGGTAACGTCTACCAGATGGCAGCAATGTGCCAGACGGCAGCAATGTGGACAGTCCATATAGCCTGCTTGGCTCAAGTCTTTTATGATGCTACTTTACTTTGGTCTTGAACAGCCATAGATATAGAGGCTATATTCACTGACCAACTGGAACCTATAGGTCTACATTTACTGCCGGCTTTACCACGTCACTGCTAATCATCTCTCCTCTGCTCCGATCGCATCCACCGTCTCCCTACCTCTCTCTCTCTCTCTCTCTCTCTCTCTCTCTCTCTCTCTCTCTCTCTCTCTCTCTCTCTCTCTCTCTCTCTCTCTCTCTCTCTCTCTCTCTCTCGCTCTCTCTGTAGAGTGTACCACTGACCGCACTCGGCCCCAGGATTGGACCAAGGGTGAGTGGAGATGTGCACGTCTTTGGAGCCACCCCATGGTCCCCATCACCATCTCGGTGGATACCGTAGCCCAGGCCATAAGTGACCGTTCCGCGCACCCGTCAACTGCACACGCTGAGGTCTTGGCCATCGTTGATACGGGGGCACAGTCCGACTTATGGTCGCTGGCGTAATTCCTCGCCTGTGGGTTCACACGCGACGACTTATTTCCCGTTAGCCTTGGCCTGTCAGCCGCCAACAGCTCCCCTATCGCGATTGATGGAGCGTTATTCGCCCTGCTTAGAGCCAACACATGTGACGGTGAAATAGCATCATATACGTCTCCATTGTGTACGTAAGCAGCTCAGTCCAAGCGATGTACCTATTGTACGAGTCTATGCTGAACCTCGGGATCTCATCGCATGACTTCCCTTCGGTCGGCGGTGTGGGCAGGTGACTTAAAGAGCGACGCACCGATGACTGAAAGTGTGGTTACTCGACAGGTACGCCTCCTCCACGTTCAACACGTGCCCCCACCAGGCACTATCCTGCCACCAGTTGAGATACACATCGACCCGGCTGCCCCGCCAAAGGCCTGCCACACCCCAGCGAACTTACCCCTGCATTGGCAATGACGTGTGCATGAAGACCTCCTACCTGACGAAGCTCTCGGCGTCATCGAACGCGTACCCTATGGCGAACCCTTGACCTGGTGCCATCGCATGGTGGTCACACGGAAGCATGACGGCTCTCCTCGTCGAACAGTTGACCTCTCGCCACTGAACAAATTCTGTCAACGGGAGACATTTGCTATGGAGTCGCCCTTCCTCCTCGCACGGCGCGTCCCGATGGATACGTGGAAGACCATCACGGATGCCTGGAATGACTACCAAAGCGTCCCCCTGCGCCAATCGGATCGCCATCTGACTACCTTCATCACGCCGTTCGGCTGCTGGCGCTACATCAGGGGACCCCAAGGATTCCTCTCCTCGGGCGACGGTTACAATCATCGTTTCGACGCTGTCCTAATGGACTTCGGACGACTCGGACCTCGAGCAACATTGGTGGAGGACCGGCGAGGCTGGTATTGTGTTCAACCCCAGCAAGTTTGCAGAGAAGAGCGTGGACTTCGCCGGGTTCCGGATCTCAGAGTCCACTATCGAACCCCTCCCAAAATACCTTGATGCAATCAGAAACTTCCCCCCCCCCATCTCAACGACGCCCACGCTGCAAGTTCTCGTGGCCCCCTGGACTAGAGGAGGCCTTCCAGGCGTCTAAAGAGGCCATTGTCGAAGCTATTCGCCAGGGTGTGGAGATGTTTGACCTGCAGAGGCGCGCCTGTCTCCGCCCCGACTGGTCCCAACGTGGCATCGGCTACTTTCTATTCCAGCAGCACTGCACCTGCCCCACTGGTCTCCCTGACTGCTGCCCCGGGGGATGGCGGATAACACTGGCTGGCTCGTGGTCCTTGTCCTCCACTTAACAACGCTACGCGGCCATTGAAGGAGAGGAACTTGCCTTAGCATGGGGACTGGAGCAGACCCGGTACTTCACACAAGGTTGTGACGATCACCTCGTCGTCACCGACCATAAGCCCCTGACGAAGATATTCGGCGACCGGACGCCGGATGAGATTACCAACTCGCGACTGTTTCGACACAAGCAGCACACTCTCCCGTGGCGCTTTGACATCGAACACTTGCCTGGGAAGCTTGTAGCTGACGCAACGTTGCGCCACCCGTCGCCCTCAGACTCAGTGAGCCGCCCCTCACAGGAGATTCCGAGCATCCCTGACCTCCTCGAGTCTGCACTGATGGTGTATATCCGCCATGAGAGTTGGCACCGTCATATGGTCCCTCATTGCACAGGAAACGGCATTGGACACTGCACTAACACGCGTTGTGATCCCCTCTTCGCTCCGTCACCGGATTCTACAGCACCTCCACGCGGCTCACCAAGGCATTTCGTCTGTGGAAAAATGCGCCTGTGCGATTGTCTACTGGCCAGGGCTGTCGAGGGACATTTGCGCCACCAGAGAACAATGCGCAGATTGCAATAGGAACGCTCCTTCACAGGCTGCCATGCCCCCTGTTCCTTCGTCACCCCATCTACCCCATTTGAGGCGGTCTTCACCGACTTCTTCGACTACGGTGGACGGCACTACCTTGTGGTAGGAGACCGCCTCTCAGGCTGGGTTGAGGTGTTCGGATCATTGACATTGCCTTGCAGGGGCTGCCGGCCTGGTTCGACCACCTTCACACATTCTTTGCGACGTTTGGTGTCCCAGAAGAGCTATCCAGCGACGGCGGCCCGTAGTTTACCGCCAGTGCCACACAGGGCTTCCTCAGAGTCCGACACCGGATCTCCTCCGCTTACTTCCCTCAGTCGAATGGCAGAGCAGAGGTGGCAGTGAAGACGCCTGTTAATGTCCAACACTGGCCCGACGGGGAACCTTGACCATGACCACTTTCTGCGTGCGATGCTGCAGTTACGCAACACCCCCGACTGCAACATCTCGCCTGCCCAGATAATCTTTGGCCGCCCCCTGCGAGATACTCTTTATTTTGTCAATCGGCTTGAGAAATACTCAAACCCAAACATCAGGCCACTCTGGTGTCAGGCCTGGACCGCCAAGGAAGAAGCCCTAAGGTCACGGATGACCCACACCACTGATTCACTGAAGGCGCACTCAAGACCACTGCGGCCGCTAGTGATTGGTGAAAGGGTGTTTCTTCAGAACCAGCAGGGTGCTAGCCCAACCAGGGTGATAGCCCAACCAAGGTAGACGGGTCCGGCCGCCTGTCAGTACGCAACCGCCGCTTCCTCCGGGCGTATACGCCGGCCACCCCTTCCATCACGCAGCAGCCAACAGGAGGAGGAGGTTATATCTTCTCTCTCTCTCTCTCTCTCTCTCTCTCTCTCTCTCTCTCTCTCTCTCTCTCTCTCTCTTATGCGTCTAAGAGCTGCGTTCTTGTGGTTGTTCTAAATATTGAGGGGGGGGGGAGGGTCTACGGCTATGAATTAACTCAGATAAAGTTATACAACAATTGGAGCAGCATATTGTTTTACAAAATCGCTGTTAGCCAAATCGGAACCATTTGATTTCAAGTCTCTTTCATAAAATATATGTGCTTTCACTTCCTTCTTCTGAGCACCAGATGTACCACCTATTCTAGCACTTATCCTCTGAGGACCTTTATACAGCTGGTCCGCATCATTGGAGTACTTAAGAAGGGGAATCATTTCCAGAGATGTCTGCAATCGGTAAGGGGACCCATAAGTGGAGTAAAGCGCTAAGAGAGTGAGAAGCACCAGGATGGAAGTGCTGAAACTACTTGTGGCATGCTATTCAGGAGGTACACAACTGTTGCTAATATACTTCTTTATGGGTTGTATTTTATATCTCTTCGGCGGGGTATGAAGGCCCATGCACATCACATTACGCACATTAACTTTTAGATGGAAATGCACAGTCGGTGCACGCTATTGGACTATCAATTGTAGAAGAGAGGACTCTGATCAAAATTACAAAAGCAGCAACAACAACAACACCAAGAAAAGACAATTTGTGTCAATGGGAGATTGTAATTTTCTACAATGCATTGTAGTTGTTTTCAATAGAGTCTAGAGAGTGCTTTCAGAAGCTGATGTGCTCATTAATGATAATGATGTATTCAATAATTTTGAGAAAATATGTTGTTTTTGTATCCTCGGAAACCCATTGTCACCAACTATATATTGGCTTTGAATAGCAATTACTAGCGCAGTAATAAAGGGGTATGGTGTGTAAACAAATCATCCAATTCATTCATTGTGTTTAAATTCGGCACCTTTCGTTATACAGTTTAAACTATCAATTATTCTGACTGAAAACATAGTAGTAAGAACCTGAATCAACATAAACAACCTAAACAACATGATTAGTGATATTATTCTGATTTGAATGAGTGTGAACATAATTGGTGGTTATTCTATAAAGTGAGAGAGCATGAGAGCATGAAGGGGATATATCAAGGACAATACACACGCACACACACGCACACACACACACACACACATGCATGCACACACATGCAAACAAACACACACACACACACACACACACACACACACACAATCCCCATTACATCATCCTTATTTAATAATAACAATAATCATTGCTTTTATTATTAAATTAAACTGTTACACCAGCTGGTATGGTATTAAATATTATATTATATTATATTATATTATATTATATATATATATATATATTATGTATGATGATAAAAAAAAAAGATAGCAGTAACCAACTATGTCTTGTTGCTGCAAGTTCACCATATGATAATGTATGCCCCTCATGTACCGTCATCATCATGCACCATGTATTGCAAAGTGGTTTAGTGGTTGAACGCGATCCTCTACACGTAGAAGCGTTGTCAACAGCGCCCTCTAGTGGTAGCAATTGACGAGCATCCTTGATTAGGATATAGTTTGTCTTGGGGCAATTACAAAAAATTACAACTTGTATTACAGCCATTGTGCATTATGGGAAATCTGATATTCTGAATGACCATTTCTATGAGTATTACACACTGATTATGTTTTTTCAACAAAGCATCTAATTATCAAGTGAATCTCATAATTATTATAATATAGTATGGCCCAAGTTCAGTATCTTAACCATTATGCGGCCAGTGGAAAATATAAACTATATATACACGCAAGCACAGACAGAATGCATATTAACGTCTATTTATCACATCTTTATAACATTGTCAATGTTTTGGAGTATAAAGTGTTTAAGTTCGTCAGTCACTTATTTTTTAGGCATTTTAGGGAATGTCATGAAATAAAGATCAGAATTATTCCCTTGGGCCCACACATGGTGTGCATTAGGCTCAAATGTGACTCCCGAAGAAAAGTCGGTTTTTTTTCAAACAATCGTGACACATCTTAAGTCAAAACATTGAACACCTATTTGAATATTCATTCATGCAATCATGCAGTGCTGTCAAACTCAATTTCCTGGTACTACAGCCACACAATACCCACTTGTACTAGTGCTGCATATCTAGTATCACTACTACTAGAACAACTAGAACAATACTCTCTAATATAATATCATATGAAGGAATAAATAGGTTGCACGCAATCAAAATACTACGTCAATAGAATAAGGTATTATCTGAATGGCACTTAACAGAACGTCTTCAACGTCTCATAACAGTCGCCTGCAGAAAGCCTATATGATTGGTTGATGAATGCCTAAGACCTCACCACGGTGTTTAACTTTCTAAACCAATATTAATAAACAATAGCAAAATGAACCATAATACCCATTCTACAAATTTGCTGCCCAGAATGCTCTCTGGCAGCAATGTTCCTCATCAACCCCTCCCCCCCCCCCCCCCCCATTCCAGCTGTCAATTCCTTCCTCTCCGGGTCTCAGCCATTCCGGAGCTGCAGTTTCATGTGGAGGCCATAATGAGGGGTGAAATGACCCATGCGATTAGCTCCACATACGTGTGAGTCAAATCAAGCCCCAAAATGGCTGCCAGATTCAATTGCAGATCAGCCTGAGATTAACCTCCGTTGGATTGCTAGAAAGGAAACGGCCATCTGTTTGGTCTAGTCTAGCATGGTAGAGCTGCGTAATTACTTGAGGAGAAGGTATTTCCATGCAGTTTTGTGGGCCGAAACAAGACCTCCCTCTGAACGTTTTAGACTTACTGGTTGGGACGGGGGCAATTGTTGTCATACTATTATACGCATTTACAGTTTTTTCTTTTGTTCATCTTTTTCAGGGGCCTAACGAAAAGAGTAAATAAAGCATTACCCTGACCATGGTTTAGCCCTTCTCTTTTATAGTTATAATATTAAGTCAAGGCCCCTACATTATTCAAAACCTTACTTTTCACTACAATCTATGACTAAGTTCTTCGGTATAACCAATATAACTCCTGAGCCTGATGTGTGCTACCCTATAGCGATGCTTGATTGCTGAGAAGCTGAAGGAGTGATCTGCCATCTCTCTGTATGTTTCCCTGGTTTGAAGACTAAGAGGAACATGCATTAGGGTACAATCTCCATGACCACATCCACAAGTCATATCTCAATAGAAACGTGATCCTTACATAAACCACCTGCAGTTGCTCTAATTGTATTACAGTTCATTATAATCAAATATAAGAATAACATAGTTAAAACGTTGTAAAGCTTGACCACTTTTAACAAATTGCAGGAGAAAAATATGTCTATGTACTTTCCAAAATTGTAATTATATGTTAGAATGATATATCAATATTCAATAAAAGCCAGCCGTGCTTCATGCTATCCACCAAACACAAGGAGCACTAGGAACATGTATGGCCTACTAGGAAATATTCAGACTGTAGGCCCAAATTTGATCTTCACAGGTTTAATGATCTTAACCACCGTGTGATTAGCCTAATAGCTAAACAAGCAACTTAGGATTCCCCTATTTGTATGGGCTGATTGGAAACGTGTTTATAAGAACATCTACAGAACGTAAACAACAGCAAGATGAGGGGTATAACGGACTGTTAGTGGAAAAATAGTGGAACACGGAAAAAGTAGTCTTAATGATCTCTCTGCCGCCCCCCCCCCTCTCTCTCTCTCTCTCTCTCTCTCTCTCTCTCTCTCTCTCTCTCTCTCTCTCTCTCTCTCTCTCTCTCTCTCTCTCTCTCTCTCTCTCTCTCTCTCTCTCTCTCCTGCCTAATGTTACCTGAACTGGGATATATATATATATATATATATATATATATATATATATACATTTATATATATCAATTAATTGTTTTATATATAAAAAGTACAAAAAGTACTATATATATACTATGATTTTATTATATATATTTATATATGCATGCAATTAATTTATTATTTGTATATATACAAAAAGTACTGTATACATAATATTATTTTATTATATATATATCTATATATATATATCTATATATATATCTATATATATATCTATATAGATATCTAGATATAGATATGTATAGATATATGTATATATCTAGATATAGGTATGTATAGATATACATATAGATATATCTATACCTATATCTATCTATATAGTAGGCAGAGGATGGACTATGACTAGACGTCACTCCCCTCCCCTCTGTGAACCGTCCCCCTCTCGGCTCCCTCTCGGCTCCCTGTCGGCTCCGTCCTCATATTGATTGAGCCGAGGTGCGGAGAGGGGTTTTGCACGGAAGGAAACCATAATTCAACTCATTTGGAAATATTGTGCAATCTGGAATAAAAAATCTATTTTTGTGGGGAACATTTTTTGGTGTGATTTTTGGCGCCATTGGATCTAGGTGTGTGTGTCTTGTCTTGTGAAAAAAAAAAAAAAACGTTTTTACAAGGTTGACGTGAACGTGAACACACTGTGAGCAAAAAGTGTGTTGTTTTTTTTCCACGCCTAACGTCATGTTCTTCTCTCGGTGTGAAGTGGACAATGAAGTTATGGGATAGTCTGACCACTTGTTTGATTCTGCTGAGCTCCGTGCGCACCAGCCCTTCGACACACCACCACCATCAACACCACCTCCTCCACCACCACCTCCGACGACGGCCACCACCGTCCACCACCAGCACCACCACCACCACCAGCACGGCGGAGACCGGCGCGCACCGGAGACCCCCCGAGAGACCCCTAGAGAGACCCCTCGAAACGCCACCGGTGAAGACCCGACAGTCGATCCACTCAGCAGCCGACGCCCGAGTCCCCACGCACCGAGACCATCTACACAGCAGAAGGATGGCCCACGGAGAACAACGTAAGCGCCTCTTTTGTTTAGTTTTTTGTTTCTTACTCTGTAGATTAACTGTAGATATAGTGGGGTGGGGGGGGCTTTAACGCTCAGCTGTCCGTCTGATAACATGAACATGTCAGTCGCACTCACTTTGCCCCCCCCCCCCCCCAGCATTCCCAGAGATCACCTCATCAATTGGCCCAGATGTCGAAGTGATGGCGCCGTTCCGCTTTTGTGGTGCAACTGTGGTTTTCAGTCTTGAGTTCTTTCTCTAAAGTGTACTGTACACAAACTTTGATGACAACTTTAAATTTCACAGACTTTGCACATATTCACTTTTATTCAATATTCAAATTGTATGTTAATGTTATGGGTATTGTTTTTGTGTTTTTGTGTTTGTTGTTTAAGATATATTTTAGGTTGTCTTTTATGTGTATTGGCTATTAGGTTTGGTCAATATGGGCCTACAGGTTTAGGGCCTTAATTTGTTGACCTGAAAGTCCTAGATTAGATTAGATTAGATTTAAATGTATTGTCATTGCACAGCACAAGTACAGAACAGCGAAAATAATTTGGCATCTAACCAGAGTGAAAATGTTGCAGTAAAGTGCATGGTAATATATCATTTACAGTGGTTAAATAAGATGTAAAGACAGGGTATATTACCTCTACTAGGTATAAAAACAGGTATACAATAACTTATGTGTTATGTATGAGATATGTGATATGTGCAGTATTATAGGTATATATATATAGATAGATAGATAGATAGATAGATAGATAGATAGATAGATACTTACCTGTATGTATATATATCATATCAAATATATATATATATATATATATATATATATATATATATATATATATATATATATATATATATATATATATATTTGATATGATATATATATGTATATATATATACATATATATATATATGTTGAATACTTGTATGTACATGTTCATGTTGTATACCTGTGTATATATATATATATATATATATATATATATATATATATATATATATATATATATACAGGTAAGTATACAAGCATTCAACAGGTAGTGAGCAGGCGTACGCAATTATATCAAAGTACAGTAAGTACAGTAAAAATGTACATGGCTAGCATACATAGTGGGCCATCTTGAAGCAGAATTTCGACATCTATCCTTGACATCTCTTTTCTATCCTCCTTCAGAAGCGACGGAGGAGCGCCTGGCGGAGCGGCTGGACAGCGTGGTGGACTCCGCCCGAGGGACCCTCAGTAGAACACCTCGCTCTGCCTCTCCTACTCCCTCTCCTTCATACTCACACTCCTCCAACGCGGTCGACCGCAGCTCCAGGGCTCGCCAGCGACGGGAGAGGAAGAAGACAGAGAGCGTCAGGAGCTCTCGGGGAGAAGGAGGAGGAGGAGGAGGAGGAGGAGGAGGAGGAGGAGGAGGAGGAGGAGGAGGAGGAGGAGGAGGAGGAGGAGGAGGAGGAGGAGGAACTAAAGAGGCCAGGAGGACGAGGAAGGGGAGAAGAGGAAGAGGGGGACAGGGCTGCATGCTGAAACAGATCCTTCTCAACGTGTCCGACCTGGGTCTGGGCTACCAGTCTGAGGAGGAGATGATGTTCCGGTACTGCTCCGGACCCTGCCGGAAGTCTCAGACCAACTATGACTCCATCCTTCACAACATCGCCCACAATAGGAGGCTGGGGGCCCGGGACACGCCCATCCACGCTTGCTGCCGACCAATCGCGTTTGACGACGACCTCTCGTTCCTGGACGACCACCTGGTGTACCACACCATACAAAAGCACTCAGCAAGAAAGTGTGGCTGCGTATAGGGCCTAGGACCATAAAAACCCACTCTCTCAATACGTACGTAGGGACCTGGGACTTCTATATCTGATCTATCTACAGGGACCTGGGCCCTAGAACTGCTCTATCCAAAGGGACCTGGGACCGAGAACTGCTCTATCTATAGGGACCTGGGACCAAGATCTGCTCTATCCGTATAGGGATCTGGGAACTCTAGACCTTCTCTATCTGTAGGGACCTGGGACCAAGACCGAATCTATCTATAGGGACCTGGGACCTATCAGACTTGCTCTATCTATTGGGACCTGGCACCTATAGACCTGCTCTGTCTATAGGGACCTGGGACCAAGACCTACTCTATCTATAGGGACCTGACACCTATAGACCTACTATATCTATAGGGACCTGGCCCAAACCCACTATATCTATAGGGACCTGGCACCAAACCCACTATATCTATAGGGACCTGGGACCAAGACCTGCTCTGTCTATAGGGACCTGGGACCAAGACCTACTCTATCTATAGGGACCTGACACCTATAGACCTGCTCTATCTATAGGGACCTGGGACCTCTAGACCTGCTCTATCTATAGGGACCTGGGACCTCTAGACCTACTCTATCTATAGGGACCTGGGACCTCTAGACCTGCTCTATCTATAGGGACCTGGGACCTCTATACCTACTCTATCTATAGGGACCTGGGACCTCTAGACCTGCTCTATCTATAGGGACCTGGGACCTCTATACCTACTCTATCTATAGGGACCTGGGACCTCTAGACCTGCTCTATCTATAGGGACCTGGGACCTCTAGACCTACTCTATCTATAGGGACCTGGGACCTCTAGACCTGCTCTATCTATAGGGACCTGGGACCTCTATACCTACTCTATCTATAGGGACCTGGGACCTCTATACCTGCTCTATCTATAGGGACCTGGGACCTCTAGACCTGCTCTATCTATAGGGACCTGGGACCTCTATACCTACTCTATCTATAGGGACCTGGGACCTCTAGACCTACTCTATCTATAGGGACCTGGGACTTCTAGACCTACTCTATCTATAGGGACCTGGGACCTCTATACCTACTCTATCTATAGGGACCTGGGACCTCTAGACCTGCTCTATCTATAGGGACCTGGGACCTCTAGACCTACTCTATCTATAGGGACCTGGGACCTCTAGACCTGCTCTATCTATAGGGACCTGGGACCTCTATACCTACTCTATCTATAGGGACCTGGGACCTCTATACCTGCTCTATCTATAGGGACCTGGGACCTCTAGACCTGCTCTATCTATAGGGACCTGGGACCTCTATACCTACTCTATCTATAGGGACCTGGGACCTCTAGACCTACTCTATCTATAGGGACCTGGGACCTCTAGACCTACTCTATCTATAGGGACCTGGGACCTCTAGACCTACTCTATCTATAGGGACCTGGGACCTCTAGACCTGCTCTATGGCATCTATCTGCGTTCCTGCTGTTCAGGTTGTCAGAGTTTTAATTTATCACGTTGTCGTCAGGAAACACTCAGGAAACTCTATTGGGACCTGTGTGTGTGTGTGTTTGTGTGTGCGTGTGCATGTGCGTGTGTGCGTGCGTGCGTGCTTGTGCGTGCGTGCGTGCGTGCGTGCGTACGTGTGCGTGCGTGCGTACGTGTGTGTGTTATAAGAACCCAAGAGACAATAAAGATAACGAAGGCCCAAATGGACTGTGGCTCGGTGCGGAGTTGGACCATGTTAAAAGCACTCCCTGTCCTCTGCCTTGGCTCTTGAAGTCACTGTTGTGGATTTGATATCTTCTAGTTGTCCTGCCAGATTCAACCTCACCTACTAACTAAAATAGATGAAAGACTTATACTAATATTTACACTTATGAAAATGACTGTTAAGACTCAAGTAACTTATTGGTATTTATTATTTCTTGTATAAAGTATATTAAAAATTAACTATTTATTTAAGGTATATAATATGAGTATGCCAAAGATTGAACTACAATAGGCACGATTATTTACAAAGTGGCACAAACATCACCCAGTAGAGTAGTAATAATGCACATAAATATAGCTTACGGGATGCATATTTGACCCACAAAACATAGTTGACATTGTCCTTGATAGCCCCACTGTTTGAAATATATTTACTTGTTTGGTGTTTTTGTGAGAGTTTAAACATATTTCATGTCAACGCTACATTCATTTGTTGACAAATGTGTTTTGTTGTTTCAAAAAATGCCTTTATTTTTCTACAATGTTATTATTATTAATATGATCTAATTATTATTTTACCGAATGACTATTATTAAATCTTCCATAATGTATAGAAATGTGCTGCAACCTAACCTTCTTCCTAATCTCCCTTCAAACACACACACACACAGTCACACACACACACACACACAGTCAAACACACACACACACACACACACATACACACACGCACACAGAGAGAGAGAGAGAGAGAGAGAGAGAGAGAGAGAGAGAGAGAGAGAGAGAGAGGAGAGAGAGAGAGAGAGAGAGAGAGAGAGAGAGAGAGAGAGAGAGAGAGAGAAATGGAGAGAGACAGAGAGAGATGGAGAGGGAGAGAGTGTCATATAGGTACAGAGAAATGGAGAGATGGATGGATGGAGAGAGAGAGAGAGAGTCAGAGAGAGAGAGGCCCACAGCTAAAACAATAGGATGTAACCGCTGAGCGTATCCAAGGTGGACGAGCCGGTGATGTAGTGGAGAAGGGGGGGGGGGGCAGAGAGGATTTGCATGTGAAGTAAAGCGCGTTAGTCACTGTTGCCCCGGCGTACTGTAATCTCATGTTACCGCCAGCCACCTCTGGCCCCGTACACCCAGAAGAAGAGTTATTCTCCATTAACTAAGGGCAAGCTTCTTGTTTTCTCATTCCCGATACGCTCCTCTATAAAAACAACATGAGGTAATTTGCGAGAGAGAGAGAGAGAGAGAGAGAGAGAGAGAGAGAGAGAGAGAGAGAGAGAGAGAGAGAGAGAGAGAGAGAGAGAGAGAGAGAGAGAGAGAGGGAGAGAGAGAGAACATTCTTTTGAGAAGATACAGCGGTTTGCCCGCCGGGGGCCAGTGGTCTATTAGAGCTATAGTGGGTTCAATGGTTTGTTGTCAAACCTGCACTGTGTCACATGTTTCGATGCAGACATGCCTTTTGTTAGGAATTACATTTGTTTTTGGTATTTTCTCCACAGACCAATTTGATTTAGGGAGAAACTAAGAAACCTTGGGGAATGTGTGTGTGTGTGTTTGTGTGTGTGTGTGTGTGTGTGTGTGTGTGTGGTGTGTGTGTGTGTGTGTGTGTGTGTGTGTGTGTGTGTGTGCGCGTGCGTGTGTGTGTGTGTGTGTGTATTCTGTAGACACTTAGTAGTAGTTCAAAACATTTCAAACTAAAGTAATGGCTGCAGGGAATAAGCTGATATCTGAAGTTGCAACTCTGGCGATGCTCCGAATTACAAATGTGAGCTGGAAGCAATCTGAAGCTTTCTGTAATAACAACACCATTAATGGCTGAATTATCACGGAAGACAAATTGCGTGTGAATTCCAAAAATAGCTCTCACAGATAAACTACACTCACAGTGATTCATTACACTGACATTTTCATCCAAAAATCGATTTACGAGCGAGGCTGGGAGCAATCAAGGCGTGCTATCAAAGTAGCTACAAAATATACTGTATGTCTAAAATTCAAAAAGCCAACCGGACAGATCAATCGTACTAAAAAAATCCGAAACTAAATACAAAAACTAAACAAAACCAAAACAACTCATAGTTCTTCTGAGAAACCGATGTTTAACATTTAAAACGACCTAAATCAAAGTGAGTGAGAATCTAACATTCGTTAACACGAGTGTGTCGTTTTTGTGAGAGATATACAGCCATGGCCCCCGGTAAGACCATTACAAGCTGTACGCTGTGGACAAGAGGCCTCAGTGAGGAGCAGCAGCGGCGGCGCAAAAACAGAGTCAGCCGCCAGAGCCTGCCGGACAGCTGGAGCGGCGGTGTCATTAGGGTGGATGAGTTTACCGCTTCTTTTTGTTCAGAGAGGTTGTAATGAAGGATAGGATGTCAGGCGACAAGACGACACGGCTTGCGGAGAGCGATACCTGAGGGAAGGTGACGTGTGGACAGGTGCGACGTGGGCGGGAGCTTAACTGGAAGGGGAAACGGCACACGCATCGTAGCGTTAAACAACCGACGCGTGGATTTCAGGGGTCGCGTTTCAAACCGATTTCGAAGCCGAGAAACAGATCCACTAAGATAACCAATTTGGAAAAAAGGGGAAAAAACTTCCGGTCAGGAATTCTAAATCACCCAAA
>CM051017.1:19924687-19957187 GCA_027704905.1 Muraenolepis orangiensis
CGCCTGGCGCACGAGCGGTCCTGGAAATTAGACTCTGAAATGTAAGCAACTCGTCGACAAAAAAACACCACATCCAACAATATTAGTCGGCCTCATGTAACCTCGGCTGATCTTTCCATCCACGGGGAATCCAACGCTGCACTTTAAATATGGGTGGAAGTAGGGAGGGACGCATAGAAATCCTCCAATTCCCAAATTTACGTTATGAAAGTAATTTACCGGAAAAAGAGAGTTGTTCTCAGACAACCAAAAGACAATCCCTTTTGCACTAAACTTTAGATTTTTATACTTAAAATAATAAACATTAACTGTTGTTGTGCCGCCTTGAGCTGCTGCACCGCCTCGTCGTATCCGTGGTTGACATTCTTTTCCAGGCGTTTCCGGTGGTTCTCCACTGACTCCAACTCCACCTCCCACTTCTGCTCCTCTTTGGCCAGCTCCTGCATTTCATTCAGTAGGTATACTTCAGTCAGTCACCAACAACATAACATTCATCTGTATGCCAAAAGGTCACCGAGTGTGTGACATCTGATGACCCGTAGACAGCAAGCTAGTGCTTTATCATACCGCTATGTCCTGCTCCAGCCGCTCGTCCACCTTGCGGATCTGCTCTCGGAGCTGCTTCAGGTCGTTTGACTTGTCCAAGAAGTTACAGTTCACCTGCAACACACATGGTGGTTCTTCATTGGAATCCACAATTTGAAATGAAATGAAATAACTCTGTATGAATGCTATTCACTGTAAGACTCTTTGGATAACATGGTCATCCCCCCCCAGGTGGGCTCGGTGTTACCTGCTCGATAGACTCCTCCAGAGTGAGCTTTGCGTTGGCCAATCGGCTGCTCTCCTCCTCCACGTTACCAATCAGCTTCCTCAGAGGCATCTGCACACACGCCGCCCACCAGTTCAATTAGGGAATCAAATGGTTTATCATTAAATCAATAATCGTCGTTGAATGGTATTAGTCATAAAATGAAGACATCGACTTATCGGGCAACCCAGTTTTATTATTACAATAATCATAATAAGAATATTAACATTATTTTCGATAAAATATGCCCATAAAATGATCAAAATATGAGGTTTTGTCCAATATCATACTTGAAATGCTCACATACTTAAATGAAATGACCCCTAGTTAGACATAATAATTGTATTTATTTTTTTAATTCATAAGCATACAATGATGTAATGGGATATTGTGTCAAATGTGGTGCGGTAGACGGGCCCCACCTTGATCTGTGTTTTGTACTGGATCATGGCGGTCGGGCCGTACTCAGAGTTGGTCCTGATCTCAAAGTCGTGTCCGCAGGCGTTCTCGGCAGACACCGGGATGAGCTTCAGCTTCCTGGCCAGTTTGTGGTACTCTGTGAGCTTCAGCTCTGCCTGGAAGACCCACGGGGGAAGCAGGACCAGAACATGAGTAGTGAGTAGTGAGCTGGGAAGTAGTTTCCAAATACATTCTTTGTGGCTATGGACTCAAAAACGGTGTATAACTTTTACATGAACCACCCCCTATTCCCCAAACATTGGCATTGGAGCGACCATGTCCCAGGGATGTAGTAGTTTGCTCGTGGCTATGAATCGTCGGACATGGATATGCACCATCAAATTCCTATTTTGGGGCGGCAGTAGCTCAGTCTGTTAGGGACTTGGCTTAGAAACCGGAAGGTCGCCGGTTCAAGTCCCTGCAACACCTGGGCACTGCCGAGGTGCCATTGAGCATTGGCACCAGGCCCCTACACTGTTCCCCGGGCACTCTGTGCGTGTGTGCGTGTGTTTATATATATATCTATATATATATATGCAGAGAGACACATTTGACTGTGTGTGTACATGACCATTACGGGTTACTTTTCAGGTTTGTTGGGCGTGCGCACCTTCTCCTTGGCCTTGACTGTACTGATCTCCTCGCTCCACATGTGCTGCTGGGCCTCCTCCAGGCTCTTGCTGAGGCTGGAGATGGTCTGCTGCAGCTCGTTCTTCTCCCGGTTGATCCGCTCCACGTCCGCCGGTGTGAACTTCTGGTTCTTAAGCACGTGCTGCAGACAGTCACGCTCCTGCTTCAGGGACTCCAGCTGATGGCCTGGCATTAAAATAAATAAAAATTATAAATATATTTTTTTTTTAATCAAATAAATGAACAAAAAAAGGGAGATGTTGACGGTAAGGATGTTACCTATGGCCTCCAGCTCCTCGGTGACCTCCGAAACCTTGCCCTCCAGGGTGGACTTGAGGAGCTCCAGGCTGCTCCGGAAGCTCCGGAGCTTCTGGAGGTCTGTCTGACACTTTATCTTCTGCATCCTCTTGCTCATCAGGGGGTCCTGGATGAGAGGGAGGCGGAGCATTACTAGGATATCTCACACACAGACACATGTGCATTAACCAACAACCTCTGTATGTTTAATTGGGAGGGATAGGAGGGTGTGTGTCTCTCTCTGCAGGGAAGAGATAGGAGGGGGCATGGCTCTGTCTGTAGAGGAGAGATAGGAGGGGGCGTGGCTCCGTCTGTAGGGGAGAGATAGGAGGGGATGTGGAGGCATGGCTCTGTCTGTAGGGGAGAGATAGGAGATGTGGAGGCATGGCTCTGTCTGTAGGGGAGAGATAGGAGGAGATGTGGAGGCATGGCTCTGTCTGTAGGGGAGAGATAGGAGGGGATGTGGAGGCATGGCTCTGTCTGTAGGGGAGAGATAGGAGGAGATGTGGAGGCATGGCTCTGTCTGTAGGGGAGAGATAGGAGGAGATGTGGCTCTGTCTGTAGGGGAGAGATAGGAGGGGAGTGGCTCCGTCTGTAGGGGAGAGATAGGAGGGGATGTGGAGGCATGGCTCTGTCTGTAGGGGAGAGATAGGAGATGTGGAGGCGTGGCTCTGTCTGTAGGGGAGAGATAGGAGATGTGGCTCCGTCTGTAGGGGAGAGATAGGAGGGGCGTGGCTCTGTCTGTAGTAGAGAGATAGGAGATGTGGCTCCGTCTGTAGGGGAGAGCTAGGAGGGGGTGTGGCTCTCAGGAAGAGTAGTGGCGGGTCCTGTCAATGAACCAATTGCCTGTCTTCTCAGCTCACCTCGTGGCTCTCCCTCTCCAGCCGCTCCACCTCGTCACTCAGCATGGTATACCTGTCGTCCAGGGAGGCCAGCACCACCTCGTCTACATTATAGAGTTTTTCTGTGGAACGCGGTACACACACACACACACAATATGAAAGATGATTTATTTTGGTAAATAAAAAAACATGACATGCAAAACATGATAAACAAATATCTGAAAATATGGGTAAAACAAAAAACATTGAATGGAGCAACATTAAAAAATGCCAATGTTATGTTGAACTAAGAAAAATAAGTTGCCTTTTATAAAAAAATAAGTGTTGCCTTTTTCATTTTTTTTTTACATGTATTTTTCACGTGTGCTTACTGAGTTTGACGAGGTAGATCTCCTCCTCGTCCTCGAAGGTGTCGGCACCCTGCATGTACTTGGAATACGTCTCGGCGGTGTGCTCCAGGAACAGCTGAACAAAGTAAACAAAGAGTCACCCAAGTGCTGGCGGAGAACATTTCTTCAGTTCTTTTTTAGGGGGGAAATGGTGAAAGTCTGCGGTGCAAACAGGAAGCGTCGCCGTGCTTCTCGAGACAAAACCAACACAGGAAGGGCACCTTGTTATACTCCGGCCCCTCCTCCACGTTCACATGGTCCTCAATGTTCATGTTGTCTTCTGAGAAGTCGCTGAACAGAAGCTCTTCCTTGCTCATGCACCAGAAGATCTGTGTCACACACACACACGCAAAAAAAACACCTTGTTGACACCTTCAAGGCAAAGGTGTCAAACCCCCCCCCCCCCCCCCCCAGTTCACAGTTCTGTCCCCCTGTCCCCATCTCGGACATGTATTGATGCACTATGCAGCCCGTGCCACACCGTGTAACAAATGACCTCGGGGGTGTTCCACTCCGTACCTTGACAGTGTCGATGAGCCAGACTAGGGCCGCTAGGACCTGAGGCCAGGTGTGTGGGGCCCCCACAGAATACATGGAGCTCTTAGAGAGGGCAAACGGATACCTTTAACCCCAAAAAGAAAAATAAGCACACAGACAAAGAGACAAAGTCAGATTAAAATTTATAGGAAGGACGTTTTTGATTTAATACGGTGTAAATATAAAGTTATTTGCCCCAGGCTAGTGCTACACAAACTATGTTGCATCTAGAATTTTATGGATGCTACAATTAGAATACGTAAAACATATACTCAACACATATACACGGAAAGCAATGTAATGCATGTGGATGAAAACAGAGGAGAAGGAGACGTTACCCCAGGTCCTTCAAGACGCGGGGAACCTCCTCCTCCACTTTGGAGGTGGGCATCTGGAAGGTGGGGTCCAGCTTGCTGTAAATGAACTCAAACATCTTCAGGAACTCTTTGGTGGAAGGGGACTGGAGGAGTTTGGTGGACACAGAGCCTGGGAAGCCATTATCTGACAGGAACTAGAACAGAAGGAAAAATAAAAGAATAAATCAGGCTCAATAACGCCGCTAGGAGTTAAGTGAATATGCAAAACCTATTCAAATATATTCGTTATAATGGTGCTTGAATACCCTTGTGATCTTACGATATGGATCACATATTAAGGTCAAATATTAAACCTCATAAAAAGGACATTAGTTTGTGTGAATGTGTTAACAATAACATTGAACCAAGCTTGAAGGAACATTTAAAGATGACCAAATGGTTGGGAGTGCCTACCTCAAACAGCTGTCTGATACACTGCTGCACGAAGGCCTTGTCGTGTAGGGGCCGGATGTCTTTCAACTTCTCTGCTCCTCCAAAAACTCCCATAGTGCTGTTGCGAGCCATGCCTGCCCCGCTGGTCCTGTGGTCAGCGGTTCGTTCATGTCATATCTCACATTAAAAGGTCCCAAGTAACGTGCAGCATCCACTCATACACAACACAGTCACCAGTAGGCCACACAGAGATCTGGTGGCTCTTAAAACGGATTTGGTCCGTTTTGTGACTCATTTTAACCCAACCAACATCAAAACAACAAAATGTATCATTAAATGAATAAATCTATGGATTTACGTCAGTAATCCACATGTATATCACGCAAAACCAAGGTTTGGAAACACTGGCCTAATTATACATGAATTGGAGTATGGCGCCGTACGAGATGGCTGCAGTGTTGCGATCTCCCGCACGGCGACGCAGTTTTTGCATTTTTATTTCGACGTTTTTTGTTTTTTTATTCTTTTTATCGCTTTGTTCAGAAAGTTAGCAGCACGTTCATTTATGACTTTTGCACACTTCTGGAGATCAGATCGACAGTCACTCGCCGCCTACCGGAGGTTTTTCACTCTTTCGACTCGGACGTCCCGCCCGAAGTCACAGCTGGATTATCTCCGACCATCTTGGGCACGCAAGCGTCGCCGGAAGAAGCGAGCCGGCGTGCTAGTCAGGCTGAGATGTCCATCCGATCGCCCCCCCAACCTACTGGCTAATGTTCAGTCTCTGGACAATAAGTTAAGCGAGCTTCAGGCTCGTACTCAATTCCACCGGGAAACTAAGGACAACTGTATCACCTGCCTTACGGAGACATGGATGTCGGAGGGGGTTACCGACACAGCTAGCGAGCCGACGGGGCTTTCCGTCCACCGGGCGGGCGGGTTCATCAAGAAGTGCATAGATGACGTTGTTCCGACCAAGTCGGTTCAGATATACCCCAACCAGAAACCGTGGATTAACGGCGATGTTCGCGCGGCGTGCCGCCGTTGGCTCCGGGAATACGGAGGAATATACGAGAGCCTGATGACCTCCGTAAGACCATCGTCACTGCCAAGCGGGAGTACAGAGTGGAGGAGAAATTCAAGAGCCACGACGCGAGGGGTATCTGGCAGGGGCTACAGACGATAACGAACTTCAGAGGGAGAACCAGTTGTGTAGAGAACTCCTCTACCTCCCTCCCAGGAGAGCTAAATACTTTTTTTGCTCGGTTCGACGTCAACGGCAGCCCGCCGAAGCCAGCGCCGCCTGAGGAGACCGACCTGCTGAACATCTCGGAGGCGGATGTGCGCCACACCTTCAAGCGGTTGAACATCCGTAAGGCGGCAGGCCCCGACGACATCCCGGGCCGCGTCCTCAGAGCATGCGCAGACCAGTTGGCAGGAGTCTTTGCAGACATCTTTAACCTCTCCCTGGCCCAGGCTGTTGTTCCCGCGGTCTTCAAGATGTCCACCATCGTGCCTGTCCCTTAACAACCCATGGTAACATGCCTGAACGACTATAGACCTGTAGCCCTCACCTCGATTGTCACCAAATGCTTCGAGAGGTTGGTCAAGGACTTTATTTGCGCCATGTTACCTGCCACGCTGGACCCATGGCAATGTGCATATCGTCAAACTTTTGCATATTGTCAAAATCTTTCGAGGGAAAGAACTGTTATGTGTGAATGCTGTTTGTGGACTACAGCTCAGCGTTCAACACGATAGTTCCTGCCAAGCTCGACACCAAGCTTAGAGGCCTAGGCGTGCCCCCATCCACATGCAGCTGGATACTGGACCTCCTGTCGGACCGCCGCCAGGTGGTGAGGATGGGCAGCACCACCTCAGAGCCACTCAACACGGGAGTCCACCAGGCATGCGTGCTGAGCCCTCTCCTCTACACCCACAACTGCATGGCTATGCACAGCTCCAACGTCATCGTCAAGTTTGCTGACGACACGACAGTGATGAGCCTAATCGCCGGTGACGACGAGACAGCCTACAGGGAGGAGGTTGGATCGCTGGAGCAGTGGTGCCAGGAGAACAGCCTCGCCCTCAACGTCAAGAAGACCAAGGAGCTGATCGTGGACTACAGGAAGCAGAGAACGGCCCTATCTCCATCGACGGTGTTGCAGTAGAGAGGGTCAGCAGCTTCAAGTTCCTCAGTGTGCATCTCCGAGGACCTCACATGGTCCACGCACACCACACACGTGGTGAAAAGGGCCCAACAACACCTGTATTTCCTCAGGGGTCTGAGGAAATTCAGCATGGGCCTCCACATCCTGAGAACATTTTACACAGGGACAATCGAGTGTTCTTACTGGATGTATCACTGCCTGGTACGGGTACTGCACCGCACTCAAGCGCAGAGTGCTTCAAAGGGTGGTGCAACCAGCGGTTCGTGGCCAAGGCCAAACGCATCATAAAAGACAATGCCCACCCCAGCCACGAACTGTTCACTTTTACCGTCAGGCAGGCGATACCGCAGTATCAAGTGCTGTACAAATAGACTCAGATAGCTTCCACAGTCAGGCCATCAGGCTGCTGAACAAGGGCGTATAGCATATAACAATGTATATTTTATTACATTGATCTATATATACATTTATACATACTCTTTTTCTGTGCCGATATATTGCATTTTATAAATTGCATTTTTACTTTTATATATTTAACTTTACAGTTTTGTATAAACTTATTTTTATCACTGCTGTCTGTCGTTGGGTATTGCACATAAGATTTTCACTCACTGCTTTATATATAATAAACTTGACATAAATTAGATGACATTTCTAGTATGTCAAAAACAACCATGAACACACTTTATGGTCAGATAATAATATACAGACATCTTTATATAAACGGTAACAAACCTGGCCCCAAAAAAACTGGTTCTTCTGTCAGTGGTCTGAGACTGAGGCTTGGGGATGTTGAGCTTCCCAAACGAAGGCTGCTTACTGCAACAACAAAAAAAAATTAAAATATTGTAATTGCGTTTCCGAGACATCACTATAGTCAATACTGCAGTGTTGTCCTGTGTAGAATAAGTAGTGTGATTGTAAATGTTACATGAACAGACCTCTGGGGTGTAGTATACACCATGCTCATCCTGTTGCCGTCCACCACCCGCATGGGTAGCTCCGACTGCCTGCTGCTCATCCGACTCATCCTCACTCTGTGATACAAGATTTGTATTTGTCATTACTCGTATTTGCTTACTCCCCATTCCCTTACCCAGTATGAATTTCTAAACAATACTATTAAAATACTATACACAATAAAAATGAACATAACAAGAACAATACAGTGACTGACGGATGATATGTACATGTGTTGAATTGTGCAAAAAATATTTACTTACTAACTATTTAAAGTGCATCATGCATACAGTGCAGTACAGTACAGTTACTGTAATAAGTCCAGAAAGTATGATAGGGTAATGTTAATGACAATGTTATGATGGCGGCAGCACTCCCAGCAGTTCAGTTGGCGCACTGAAGCAGGGGATATTGAAGGAGATAATGCTTTAGCTAAGTAGAGGACTCCAGACTCAAGCTATTTCCCTGATATCGTGGTCTGGTCATTTTCTCCAACTCACAAATACAACAATTAAAACAACAGATGAACATACAAGTACAACCTCGGCATGTACACTATAGAAACATGCAGTTTGGTATTAGGAATTTACTGGGAAGCATCAATATGATGCAGACTATCCAAACACAGTTCAGACGTCCATTCACATCCACCCAGCACACACTATAACACCACCACTACACTCACATCCACCCAGCACACACTGAAACACCACCACTACACTCACATCCACCCAGCACACACTAACACCACCACTACACTCACATCCACCCAGCACACACTAACACCACCACTACACTCACATCCACCCAGCACACACTAACACCACCACTACACTCACATCCACCCAGCACACACTAACACCACCACTACACTCACATCCACCCAGCACACACTGTAACACCACCACTACACTCACATCCACCCAGCACACACTGTAACACCACCACCACATTCACATCCACCCAGCACACACTAACACCACCACTACACTCACATCCACCCAGCACACACTAACACCACCACTACACTCACATCCACCCAGCATACACTGAAACACCACCACTACACTCACATCCACCCAGCATACACTATAACACCACCACTACACTCACATCCACCCAGCATACACTAACACCACCACTACACTCACATCCACCAAGCATACACTAACACCACCACTACACTCACATCCACCAAGCATACACTAACACCACCACTACACTCACATCCACCCAGCACACACTAACACCACCACTACACTCACATCCACCCAGCACACACTGAAACACCACCACTACACTCACATCCACCCAGCATACACTATAACACCACCACTACACTCACATCCACCCAGCACACACTAACACCACCACTACACTCACATCCACCCAGCATACACTAACACCACCACTACACTCACATCCACCCAGCACACACTAACACCACCACTACTCACATCCACCCAGCATACACTAACACCACCACTACACTCACATCCACCCAGCACACACTAACACCACCACTACACTCACATCCACCCAGCACACACCAACACCACCACTACATTCACATCCACCCAGCACACACTAACACCACCACTACACTCACATCCACCCAGCATACACTAACACCACCACTACACTCACATCCACCCAGCACACACTAACACCACCACTACACTCCGCTGGGTGGCGGTAGTGACCTGCATATAGCTACCAAACACGGCTGTGTTACGCAAACAAACGTTCAGCAACAAGGATGGCGAGTGTCAAACATACAACACACAATCAGATAAAAAAGGGTACACCTAAAATCCTAGATAATGCATTTAGTTCACGTAGTTAAGTAGTAGTTACCCAGTCGTGGTGTTCGCGGCAAACTGCCCGTCACCGCGGACGCGTATGTAAATAATGAGCGTCTTTTTTTTTTTAGTGATTACGTTGAATTTGTTAACCAAAATAAATAAATGTGTTTCGGATTAAGATGAGAAGATGCTGTAAACAAAACCTTGGGTTGTTAATGAAGTGTATTCAAGACGAGTAAACGCCCATCGTAGACGCTGTATCGGTGAGCTAAGCTACAACAGAAGACGCTAATAGGGCTTGGCTTTAATGGGTTGGCGAATATACTATATTAATAATACGATATTATTAAGAAACGCTTAGCCATTACCCAACAAACTAGAAGTTGTTAGTTTTAAAAGTGGTAAAACATACCGATCCATTTTATATGGTCCTCTTCGTATGGACAAACTACTCAAATTAACCCGCCTTGAAAAACCACCAACCGACGGCGATGACGTCCTCACGACTACGGAACGCCGCATGGACAGAAAGGCAATAGCACCGCTGACAAAGCGAAATGTAAATATGAGGATTATCCATAAAATATTGTAATTGCGTTTCCGAGACATCACTATAGTCAATACTGCAGTGTTGTCCTGTGTAGAATAAGTAGTGTGATTGTAAATGCAATTACATGAACAGACCTCTGGGGTGTAGTATACACCATGCTCATCGTGTTGCCGTCCACCACCCGCATGGGTAGCTCCGACTGCCTGCTGCTCATCCGACTCATCCTCACTCTGTGATACAAGATTTGTATTTGTCATTACTCGTATTTGCTTACTCCCCATTCCCTTACCCAGTATGAATTTCTAAACAATACTATTAAAATACTATACACAATAAAAATGAACATAACAACAATACAGTGACTGACGGATGATATGTACATGTGTTGAATTGTGCAAAAAATATTTACTTACTAACTATTTAAAGTGCATCATGCATACAGTGCAGTACAGTACAGTTACTGTAATAAGTCCAGAAAGTATGATAGGGTAATGTTAATGACAATGTTATGATGGCGGCAGCACTCCCAGCAGTTCAGTTGGCGCACTGAAGCAGGGGATATTGAAGGAGATAATGCTTTAGCTAAGTAGAGGACTCCAGACTCAAGCTATTTCCCTGATATCGTGGTCTGGTCATTTTCTCCAACTCACAAATACAACAATTAAAACAACAGATGAACATACAAGTACAACCTCGGCATGTACACTATAGAAACATGCAGTTTGGTATTAGGAATTTACTGGGAAGCATCAATATGATGCAGACTATCCAAACACAGTTCAGACGTCCATTCACATCCACCCAGCACACACTATAACACCACCACTACACTCACATCCACCCAGCACACACTGAAACACCACCACTACACTCACATCCACCCAGCACACACTAACACCACCACTACACTCACATCCACCCAGCACACACTGTAACACCACCACTACACTCACATCCACCCAGCACACACTAACACCACCACTACACTCACATCCACCCAGCACACACTAACACCACCACTACACTCACATCCACCCAGCACACACTGTAACACCACCACTACACTCACATCCACCCAGCACACACTGTAACACCACCACCACATTCACCCAGCACACACTAACACCACCACTACACTCACATCCACCCAGCACACACTAACACCACCACTACACTCACATCCACCCAGCATACACTGAAACACCACCACTACACTCACATCCACCCAGCATACACTATAACACCACCACTACACTCACATCCACCCAGCACACACTGAAACACCACCACTACACTCACATCCACCCAGCATACACTAACACCACCACTACACTCACATCCACCCAGCATACACTAACACCACCACTACACTCACATCCACCAAGCATACACTAACACCACCACTACACTCACATCCACCCAGCACACACTAACACCACCACTACACTCACATCCACCCAGCACACACTGAAACACCACCACTACACTCACATCCACCCAGCATACACTATAACACCACCACTACACTCACATCCACCCAGCACACACTAACACCACCACTACACTCACATCCACCCAGCATACACTAACACCACCACTACACTCACATCCACCCAGCACACACTAACACCACCACTACTCACATCCACCCAGCATACACTAACACCACCACTACACTCACATCCACCCAGCACACACTAACACCACCACTACACTCACATCCACCCAGCACACACCAACACCACCACTACATTCACATCCACCCAGCACACACTAACACCACCACTACACTCACATCCACCCAGCATACACTAACACCACCACTACACTCACATCCACCCAGCACACACTAACACCACCACTACACTCCGCTGGGATGTTGAGCTTCCCAAACGAAGGCTGCTTACTGCAACAACAAAAAAAAATTAAAATATTGTAATTGCGTTTCCGAGACATCACTATAGTCAATACTGCAGTGTTGTCCTGTGTAGAATAAGTAGTGTGATTGTAAATGTTACATGAACAGACCTCTGGGGTGTAGTATACACCATGCTCATCGTGTTGCCGTCCACCACCCGCATGGGTAGCTCCGACTGCCTGCTGCTCATCCGACTCATCCTCACTCTGTGATACAAGATTTGTATTTGTCATTACTCGTATTTGCTTACTCCCCATTCCCTTACCCAGTATGAATTTCTAAACAATACTATTAAAATACTATACACAATAAAAATGAACATAACAAGAACAATACAGTGACTGACGGATGATATGTACATGTGTTGAATTGTGCAAAAAATATTTACTTACTAACTATTTAAAGTGCATCATGCATACAGTGCAGTACAGTACAGTTACTGTAATAAGTCCAGAAAGTATGATAGGGTAATGTTAATGACAATGTTATGATGGCGGCAGCACTCCCAGCAGTTCAGTTGGCGCACTGAAGCAGGGGATATTGAAGGAGATAATGCTTTAGCTAAGTAGAGGACTCCAGACTCAAGCTATTTCCCTGATATCGTGGTCTGGTCATTTTCTCCAACTCACAAATACAACAATTAAAACAACAGATGAACATACAAGTACAACCTCGGCATGTACACTATAGAAACATGCAGTTTGGTATTAGGAATTTACTGGGAAGCATCAATATGATGCAGACTATCCAAACACAGTTCAGACGTCCATTCACATCCACCCAGCACACACTATAACACCACCACTACACTCACATCCACCCAGCACACACTGAAACACCACCACTACACTCACATCCACCCAGCACACACTAACACCACCACTACACTCACATCCACCCAGCACACACTGTAACACCACCACTACACTCACATCCACCCAGCACACACTAACACCACCACTACACTCACATCCACCCAGCACACACTAACACCACCACTACACTCACATCCACCCAGCACACACTGTAACACCACCACTACACTCACATCCACCCAGCACACACTGTAACACCACCACCACATTCACCCAGCACACACTAACACCACCACTACACTCACATCCACCCAGCACACACTAACACCACCACTACACTCACATCCACCCAGCATACACTGAAACACCACCACTACACTCACATCCACCCAGCATACACTATAACACCACCACTACACTCACATCCACCCAGCACACACTGAAACACCACCACTACACTCACATCCACCCAGCATACACTAACACCACCACTACACTCACATCCACCCAGCATACACTAACACCACCACTACACTCACATCCACCAAGCATACACTAACACCACCACTACACTCACATCCACCCAGCACACACTAACACCACCACTACACTCACATCCACCCAGCACACACTGAAACACCACCACTACACTCACATCCACCCAGCATACACTATAACACCACCACTACACTCACATCCACCCAGCACACACTAACACCACCACTACACTCACATCCACCCAGCATACACTAACACCACCACTACACTCACATCCACCCAGCACACACTAACACCACCACTACTCACATCCACCCAGCATACACTAACACCACCACTACACTCACATCCACCCAGCACACACTAACACCACCACTACACTCACATCCACCCAGCACACACCAACACCACCACTACATTCACATCCACCCAGCACACACTAACACCACCACTACACTCACATCCACCCAGCATACACTAACACCACCACTACACTCACATCCACCCAGCACACACTAACACCACCACTACACTCCGCTGGGATGTTGAGCTTCCCAAACGAAGGCTGCTTACTGCAACAACAAAAAAAAATTAAAATATTGTAATTGCGTTTCCGAGACATCACTATAGTCAATACTGCAGTGTTGTCCTGTGTAGAATAAGTAGTGTGATTGTAAATGTTACATGAACAGACCTCTGGGGTGTAGTATACACCATGCTCATCGTGTTGCCGTCCACCACCCGCATGGGTAGCTCCGACTGCCTGCTGCTCATCCGACTCATCCTCACTCTGTGATACAAGATTTGTATTTGTCATTACTCGTATTTGCTTACTCCCCATTCCCTTACCCAGTATGAATTTCTAAACAATACTATTAAAATACTATACACAATAAAAATGAACATAACAACAATACAGTGACTGACGGATGATATGTACATGTGTTGAATTGTGCAAAAAATATTTACTTACTAACTATTTAAAGTGCATCATGCATACAGTGCAGTACAGTACAGTTACTGTAATAAGTCCAGAAAGTATGATAGGGTAATGTTAATGACAATGTTATGATGGCGGCAGCACTCCCAGCAGTTCAGTTGGCGCACTGAAGCAGGGGATATTGAAGGAGATAATGCTTTAGCTAAGTAGAGGACTCCAGACTCAAGCTATTTCCCTGATATCGTGGTCTGGTCATTTTCTCCAACTCACAAATACAACAATTAAAACAACAGATGAACATACAAGTACAACCTCGGCATGTACACTATAGAAACATGCAGTTTGGTATTAGGAATTTACTGGGAAGCATCAATATGATGCAGACTATCCAAACACAGTTCAGACGTCCATTCACATCCACCCAGCACACACTATAACACCACCACTACACTCACATCCACCCAGCACACACTGAAACACCACCACTACACTCACATCCACCCAGCACACACTAACACCACCACTACACTCACATCCACCCAGCACACACTGTAACACCACCACTACACTCACATCCACCCAGCACACACTAACACCACCACTACACTCACATCCACCCAGCACACACTAACACCACCACTACACTCACATCCACCCAGCACACACTGTAACACCACCACTACACTCACATCCACCCAGCACACACTGTTACACCACCACCACATTCACCCAGCACACACTAACACCACCACTACACTCACATCCACCCAGCACACACTAACACCACCACTACACTCACATCCACCCAGCATACACTGAAACACCACCACTACACTCACATCCACCCAGCATACACTATAACACCACCACTACACTCACATCCACCCAGCACACACTGAAACACCACCACTACACTCACATCCACCAGCATACACTAACACCACCACTACACTCACATCCACCCAGCATACACTAACACCACCACTACACTCACATCCACCAAGCATACACTAACACCACCACTACACTCACATCCACCCAGCACACACTAACACCACCACTACACTCACATCCACCCAGCACACACTGAAACACCACCACTACACTCACATCCACCCAGCATACACTATAACACCACCACTACACTCACATCCACCCAGCACACACTAACACCACCACTACACTCACATCCACCCAGCATACACTAACACCACCACTACACTCACATCCACCCAGCACACACTAACACCACCACTACTCACATCCACCCAGCATACACTAACACCACCACTACACTCACATCCACCCAGCACACACTAACACCACCACTACACTCACATCCACCCAGCACACACCAACACCACCACTACATTCACATCCACCCAGCACACACTAACACCACCACTACACTCACATCCACCCAGCATACACTAACACCACCACTACACTCACATCCACCCAGCACACACTAACACCACCACTACACTCCGCTGGGTGGCGGTAGTGACCTGCATATAGCTACCAAACACGGCTGTGTTACGCAAACAAACGTTCAGCAACAAGGATGGCGAGTGTCAAACATACAACACACAATCAGATAAAAAAGGGTACACCTAAAATCCTAGATAATGCATTTAGTTCACGTAGTTAAGTAGTAGTTACCCAGTCGTGGTGTTCGCGGCAAACTGCCCGTCACCGCGGACGCGTATGTAAATAATGAGTGTCTTTTCTTTTTTTAGTGATTACGTTGAATTTGTTAACCAAAATAAATAAATGTGTTTCGGATTAAGATGAGCAGATGCTGTAAACAAAACCTTGGGTTGTTAATGAAGTGTATTCAAGACGAGTAAACGCCCATCGTAGACGCTGTATCGGTGAGCTAAGCTACAACAGAAGACGCTAATAGGGCTTGGCTTTAATGGGTTGGCGAAGATACTGTATTAATAATACGATATTATTAAGAAACGCTTAGCCATTACCCAACAAACTAGAAGTTGTTAGTTTTAAAAGTGGTAAAACATACCGATCCATTTTATATGGTCCTCTTCTTCGTATGGACAAACAACTCAAATGAACCCGCCTTGAAAAACAACCAACCGACGGCGATGACGTCCTCACGACGACTACGGAACGCCGCATGGACAGAAAGGCAATAGCACCGCTGACAAAGCGAAATGTAAATATGAGGATTATCCATGAGTCGCTGAACCCGTACAAGTGACGCGCTTTCTTTATGAATGCAGAGGCAACGCAGTATATATAGCCCATTATAGACGAATATCTTGGCGGATGGTCCCCAGGTTTCTCTGCGGTGTAGTTTTCACTACAAAAAATAAACAAAAGGTTGACTATGGACAAATAATACACACGTGGCAATGAACCTAGTTTCCATATCGCTACTTCCGATTGGAGAATGGTCAAATTAACAGCAACATAACACTTGGCAAAGGACATCCCCCTAATCCCATTTCACTCCAGTCCTTGTCGGGAACATAAGATGTACGTTGTTTCTTGTTTTTTTAAAAACAGAGAACATCACATGTAACACTTTCAGCAGACAAGTGACAAAGAGAAGTAGAAAATTTATTGCAGTATTTGTTCCACCAAAAAGGGGGTAAGGATCCCCTTCCTCTTATTACTAGAGTGACCTAAAACAACAAAATCTACATTTACAAAATATCCTCCTGCAATAGGCCACATATACTGCATGCGTAGTTCGAAATAGAATAAATTATATCCAGAGGAATCTGCCATTATACAGCATGAACAAATAAAAGTGAACAAAAATAAAATTCCGTATTTTTTTTCTTTTTCAAAGAACTAAAGGCTAAAAAGGAAAAAAAACATCAGGGTGCTAGTATTATAATAAACTCCAAAAAACACTTTTAATAAGAACATCAAAAAGACTAATTTCCAACATTCACTTAGGTTTTATTCTTTTTTTTACAGCTTTTTTGTCTTCAGAGATATAAACATTTTAGTTTTTTTCGCGTGTTAAACTATGATACAGTGGGAGTAGAAATGAGCCACTAGATTCTGCTGCACAACAGCGAAGGAGCTCCCACAACAATGTTGACAAAACATTTTCCTCCCCCTCGGGTCTCTTCTTCGGCGGGACAATACAAGGGATAACGTGGGCCAGTCATTCCTTGTAATGCCCTCTCCTGGATCCTTTCCTCTGCACTCGAACACAAAACAGAACATGAGCAGTCTCTCTATTATAAGTCTTTGTTTGTCTTTTTTTGTTTCGTTTTTTTTTTTTTGCTGCAAGAATAATGCATGTAAAAGTATGTAGTGTCACGTATTCTTGCTTTTCTTACAAAAAAAAAAATAGGGAGGGAGGATGGGGAGGAATCCAGTGAAGTTTGGCTGTGTCGTCGGAGAGGGGAGGAGCGTGGGGATAGGGGAGGAGCAGGTGGAGGACGAGGGGAGAGGTGGAGGGGGGTGGTGGTGGTGGTGGTGTCTTGGTAGATAAAGTAGAAATGGGGGCAAGAAAAAAAATAAAATAAAAGGAAACCGGGGCCATTAGCTCACGCCTCCCTCTCGCGCTGCGTACAGCGAGCGTAAAGTCTGCACTACTTTGTTGCTCAGTTTGTGGTTGCTGGTCATGGGAATCTTCTTGTAGATGATATCAGACTCCTTAATAGTGTCCACCCAAGGCACCAGTTTGCGACCGTCCCGTTTCTTGGCCTCTGCCCAGGGACCTGAGTAGGAGCCGGCCATCCAGTGGATGCTGTATCCGCTGGAGGTCTTCTGGATGACCCTGGCTATCTGCGGCCGGTCCTTATATTTGGGGCAGCACAGGGCGATCATGTCCATAGAGTTCACATGCTCGTTCATGCGCCCCGGGTCCGAGGAGTCACCCGATCGCTTGGACCGCCGAGAGGACTGAAAACAAACAAAGGCATTAGTATTTAGGTCTCACTACCCTACTTTTTTTAACCGCTTTCTTTACCCATCCTAGTAGGAGCAGTGGGCAGCTCTTTATAAGCGCCCGTGGAGCAGCGTAGGGGGTGCCTTGCTCAAGGGCCAAGTCCTTACCCACTGAGCTACTGCCTCCCCAATATACTATGTGTATACAGTGTATACTATGTGTATACAGTGTATATTAGTAGTACCATTATGTTAAGTATGCTTGAATCTTCAGCATTATTTGGTCATTTAGCAGATGCTTTTATTCAAAGTGACCTTCAGTTAACTTTTTAGTGGTTAGGCATCTTGCTCAATTGTGTGTGTTCACGGCATACCCCAGGGGTTCTCTCATCTCCCTCGCTGTCGTCGTCGTCGGTCTCGGGGCCCGCCTGGTTCCGTTGGTTGGGGCCCGTTATGGGGCCAGAGCTTCCCAGCAGGGCGTTTATGGCTTTGTTTCGGATGTTAGCGCTGGCCGAAGCTTCGCCTTCCTCGTCCTCCTCGTCGGGGTCAAGGTGCTCCATCAAAACCTTGAACTGAGGAACCCGTGAAGGGGGTTTGTCAGATACGGACACAACGTACCAAATAAAATACGCAGTGTGTTCTTTTAATGTTCACTAGCAGAATTTCATAATGGCAAACATTATTGGCGTCCTTCAAATTCATATATACACACATTCATATAAACACAGAAAGCAAGGGATCTACAAATGTGTTGATTAAACCCTAGAACTTACATCTAAGTACTGCTTGACTATCCGTTTCTTGATGTCATTGGTGAGCGTGGCGTGGGCGATGTTGTTTGAGATGAAGTCCAGGGTCTGTCGCGGGTTAAAGTGAACCGTACTTTTTTTGTTTACCGCCTTCTCGTAAATCTTGGCAGACTCCGTCGGCGAGTACTTCTGAATTTTACTGGATAAAGAAAAAACATATTTATTCATACATTTTTCCTGGAAAAATGCAATTAGAAAAAGGCACTCTGACTTGTGAAGCACATACAACGCTAGGAAGGAAGAGGCCGTACCTATCAGAGAATCCGTATTGGATCTTGAGGTGCTGTTTGAGCACCAGCAGTAGCAGGATGCCCTGCACGGCGTTGGCAAAGTCCATCAGGGCCGTGGGGTTCTCCGGCAGCCGCTTTAACACCTTCTCTGCATCCTCGATGTCTAAATCCTCCAGGTCCGAATCCGAGCTCTCGGATTGCGCCACGGGTTTTCTGGACTTCTTGGGCCGCCGTACCACCTCCTCGTTCTCGCTGTTGCTGCTCCGGTCCTCGTCGCTCCGGGGAGAGTTGCAGTTCATCTTCTCCTCCTCCTCGCCGTCCGAAGTGTTCTTCCGCTCCTTCTTCACCTTCTTCTCTTTCCGCCCTGGCTCCTTCAGCAGAAACTGGAAAAAATAAAAACAAAAGCAAAACATCCACCCGTCAACTGCCACAACTGAAATCTTGAACTTTTCCAATACTGTTTTTCCTTACAGACCGCCTGCCTCAACATTTGTATCCAAAACCCCTTTTTTTTGTGTAGTCGTACCTCTTTAAAGGTCTGCAACAGGTTGCTTCCAGACACAGACAGAGTGATGTCTATGTGGTGCATGATAAAGAGGGGCTCCTCCTGGCTCTGGTAGGGGAAGCAGGCCAGGTTGTCAGCGATGAACAGCAGCATGTTGACGTCAATCCTCTGCAGGTGAGCAAAAGGGAAGAGCAACAGAATCACTTTGTGTTTTCAAGTTTGCAAACGCTAGGATTTCTTTCCGATATAACCGTGTTGTTAAGGTGAAGCGATACAAACACCAAATAGAGCACGACCAGCAATATTAAGGGGGAGAGGAGTTTGATTCACAAGACATACCCATAATGGGTCTAGAAGAGGCCCAGGGACGAGGGCGTGGGCGTGTGAACTTACGGCGCTGTCGTCGAAGAGGTTGAGCAGGGAGATGAGGAAGGCGCGGCGGTGCTGCCGGTTGCTCCGGACCATGCTGAAGAGATGGGCGCACAGTGCAGAGTTGGTCTCGTCCTGCCGCCAGCCCCTAATGAGGGCTCGGCGGGAGGACACGATGGCCTGCTGCACCTGGTAAGACATCTTCATCCCCGCGACCGCCTTCATCTGAACACCACAGAACAACACTTGTGTTACGTTCTGTTCTTTACCGCTCAGCCAAACGCAGATTTGTTGATCGACCATCATGCATAACGCGACGTGGATACAGTTAACGAGCCACGGAGAAGCCCGACTTACATGGATGAACCCTGTGTACTTCTTATCGATCTCCACCAGCTGCTGATCAGCTTTGTTCCTCATACTGGGCTCTGGGTCTGTTCCCATGGCAATGAGGTAGGGAACACACTGCAAACAAAAAACAACAACGATAAAATCATACCGTTTAAAACACTTGGATGGCACGGATTGTCACACTGTCCACAGTGTGACAATCCGTGCCATCTCTATTTAGTATTTATTTAGTTAGCTTCTCTTCCATTTCAAATTTGGATTGCATTTGGACGTTCTTCACTAAATCCCAGGCGAACAACCGTGAACTTGCTCACCTGCACCGGGTGGATGAGGCCCTGGTTGAGTGTGAGCGCAATGACGCTGAGCGCAAAGTGCCGCACACTGGACTGTGTGTGGAAGAAGGCCTCTAGCACCTGCTTCAGGTAAAGCTGCATGATGGAGCTGCTCATACCCGAGGAGATGTCCCCCATCTCCTTCAGGTCCTCCTGCTTCGACAGCTTCTTCCCTGCACAAACACAAACACACCAATACATTTACATTTAGGGCATTTGGCAGACGCTTTTATCCAAAGCGACTTACAAGGTACAGGATACAGGACAATACAGGACGAGAGGGTTTCAGTGGGAATTTTAAACCAGTTGGTAGAGCTTTAGATGCATGTCGTTGAGGAGCAGGTAGGGGGTCGCTAAAGGATGCCTACAGGTGGGCTAGGGCTAACATAGGGTTTAAAAAAAATTAAATAATGGTATTGCAGTTTGATAGATATTGCGTTAAGATTGTCAATAAGTGAAAGTCACAATTTTTACTGAAAAACGATTTAAAATCAATTTGTCTGCACCAGAGATTTTCTTCGATCTGGAGAAAAAAAGGCCAGGGCATCTCCGCAGCACAACACTTCATTTATAATGGTGTTATGAATATACATCGACACATTTTACACGTATCATAAACAGAACGCAGCTCCTGCGATTTGGATATTGCACTTGGCCATATTGCGATTCCGATAAAATTTTGATGAATTGTTCAGCCCTACTGTTTACATTGGGGTTCTAACCCAGAACGAACCGTTCTGCAGGGAGTCAAACATTCTAACCGGTTTACTATGTTGCCCAACGGCCTACAGAGAAAATCTCAAGGCTGGCAAGAGTGAAGACTGAACAGGACCTATTAAATAATCTTTAGATTCTTCACATTAGACGTTTTCCCATATAAAAACACAGGAATGGAAGGCTAGTGAGCGAGAGCTCTGCTAGTAGAGATGGACAAGAGGAAGCGTCTCGTACATTCCCGGTCGGCCTCCTGCATTCGCGAGTCCTCTTCCTGAAGGTAGGTCTGCAGGTTCTTCAGGATCTGGATCTTGAGGTTGATGGAGGAGCTGGTGTCGGCCAGGATGCCGTTGTACAAGTTCTTCACGTCGGGCACAAACATCTGGCTGGGGTGCATGATCACAAGGAAGCCTGGCGGGAATGGAGGGAAAGCATAGCGACGTTCACATCGCTGGTGGGCAAGTATGACAAGCAGCTGTAGATTACAAAGACTTAGCGCAGAGTCAGCAAAATATGACAAAACAAAACAATAATGGATCAGATTTCAGAAAAAATAAACAGAGTATGAACTGTCTTGTGCCATTTCCACTACTTTAGAGTGTAGGATTAAAAGTCGGCACAGTAGTCCAAATACTATATACATTATAAGACACGGTGGTCCTACCTAATCCAATGATGGCTTTGGTCTTGACCTCCTCATCCTCATGCTTGGTGAAGTACAGCAGAAGCTCAAGCACCTTCTCCTTGATCACCACCTGGAAATAAGCCCCACGTGGTGTTGAGAAACACATTCATGCTATGGGGCACTGTACATGTAGGAAATATGTAGGCAGAGGTACTCATTAGCCCCTTTACATTGGTCAACACCCAGTCATCTTGATGAGTCGACAGTGCTGAACTACATTCACAGACCTTTAATTCCATTATCTGTTCTACGCCTTGATCATTAATGTTGACTGTAGTCTGCGCTACAAGCCCATGTTTTACTTGCATTGCAGTACGTGAACATGGGTTGCTTTTGATAACACGTGTGCAGGATACCTTCACTTGGCTAAATGAGATTAAATCCATCTGTAATTTTCATCCTAACTCATTTACTCTGTTGCGCTTTCCCGTTGATTTTGTTACAGGCCTTATGAATAAATAAGGCGGGGAGGAGAAGGGGGGGGGGTTTTCACAAATTAAAAAAAATCGAGCAGATATTCCCGCGGACGACGTACCTTGTTGGGACCCTTGAACTCCTCCAGGTCAAAGTCAAAGTGGCGCCCCAGCGCGCCCACGGTGAAGAGCGAGCGCAGGAGGAAGGGCTTGTTGGCTGCCAGCGTGGTGCTGCTGGAGTCCTCCTGGTGCTGGACCTTCAGCTTGTTCAGCGCACCTGGGGGGAGACCAGCACTTCAATTAAACTTTCATCCCCGAGAGCTTTGAGTAGCGGGACGGCGGGGTGTTTGTTTGATGGAGGGAGAGAGGGAGGGGCAACTCACCGTAGAACCTGTTGAAGCAAGCCCAGACAAACTTGTAGTTGTGCGTGACTTTGTTAACAACCGCTCCTAGGCAGCTCACACAGTGTTGCACCACCTGACAGGGGGGGTGGGGGGGGGGTATTTTCGCTCGTTATACACATATATACATATGTACACATTTCTTGACAAACAGTAACACGTAACATGCTGGCAACTTAAAGTAGCCAGCCAGCGTTTGCCACCTACCGTCATGCCATATTTGATGATGAGCTTCATGAGGTCTTCTTCTATGGTGGCCAAGTAGGTCTCACTGGGGTGCTCCATTAGAGGCACCACCAGCTCCAAGATCTTCGCCACGTTACAAATGACCATGAAGTCATTGGCAGTCTGTGTGTGTGTTGGGGGGAGGACGTCAGCGTTACATTACATAACGTACAGGACATGCAGATCTACCAGCTGTATAAAATGACACACTTGAACAGCACATATGTGCGTTATAAGTATGAGCTTTCGTGTATTCATCCAATGCAATGTAGTGAAAAGGTTAGGGGGGGCTGACACAGGGGGGGGGGCTTACATTGCACTTGGTGGTCAGGTAGGGCTGCATGGTCATGGCATGCTTGACCATGAGCTGGGCCCTGATCTTGCTGAACAGGTACAGGGTGGTGATGCAAGCCACCAGCCGCGTCGGGTTCACCCCCTTGCTCTCTGCAGTCACAACACAGCGATCAGACCACAGACCACAGCACCGTACATTTGCTAGACAACAATAACGGTAACATAATACAGCATTGGTTATCCTTTATGGGTAGATGGAGGAACACACCTGCGAGAGACTCCTCATATTTGAGGATGTGCTCCACCAGATTGTCCACCAGCTGAACACAAGCCTTTTTTGCAGGTTTGTAAGTGGCGTCCTCTTCAGTTTTGAACAACTGGAGCGAGGGTAGAAAAAGGGGTTTAAAATGCATTCTTGATTCTCCACCCGTGATGAAGTACATGACGGAACAAAACAAAACTCAACACTCACGTTTTGCAGTAGTTGCTCAAACCAGTCATAGCCGGTGTCTTTGCACGCTTCCACCTGATGAACATATCACAGAAGGCAATAAGAAATACTGTGTAAATATATCACATTAGGGTAAACGAAGACACGCGGATGATGTGGATACCACAGCGGCGGCTTTGGGGTGATGGTAGGACTCACCACATCTGTGATGTTGAGGATTTTCCTGGTCATGGTTTCCTTGTCGTGGGCTGGAGTGGGCGTGAACCACAGCTTCTGGAATGTCTCGTTTACCAGTTTCTATAATGAAACATTTTTTATAAAGAAGGCACAATTAGCATCAGCTCAATATTAGCATTGACATTACCAATGCTCACTGAATGTGAATGAAGTCTTATTCTGTTGAGAGCGGGGAGGACTCGTACCTTGATACCCTCCTCGTCGTTGACCCTGCGGATCATCCTGACACACATCTCAGTGACCTTGCTGAAGGTGGGCTGCTCCAGACAAATGTCCCTCAGAATCTTGATCACCCGCTTCCTGACGCTGATACCAGTATCCTGGGGAACAAAATGAAAAAAGAAGGATGAATAATGTCCTCTCAGTGACCAACATGAACACCTGCCCCCAGCCGATGGTAGATAAATTTGTCTATTTGGCAGGCAAACCAAGTCAAATTTACATAATTAAAACAATTGCTTGGCCGGTAGATGTTTTCCACTCCCAAGTAAAAAAACAAACAAATTCAAAAAGTTAATTTTGAGTCCTGCGACAACATTTTTTTAAAAGATCCTCGCGAAAAAGAAAAAGAAATCTGAACAATAAATCCATCTTAGAACCACAAGCCCCTCTTTGTTTACAAAGTGGCAGCACAAAGTGCATGGACTGTGGTCTACCAATAGGTGGCAGTATAAGACAAGTTTACCAAGCAGGGAGTGAACTTATGAACTCCCGTTTCCATGACAACAGCCACAACAATTTCTATTCAACCTCCAAGGAGGCTGCGAAGCGGAGGAGAAGATGCTCTGTATCGGGTGGCATTCCTAATTGAGACGTACACACACACTATAGCCAGCACTTTAAAAACAGGAGACTTTCACATGTATGTATTCCATAGCAAAAAAATATTACAAAACAACCAGCACCCCCCCCCCCACCTTCAAGAGACAAGATTTTAATTTTGTACAATAGTAGTACAAAAGTAGTACAAAAGTACAATAGAATGCTTACTCCCCATTCCCTCCAGCAGTATGCATTTCTAAAACAATACTATATAAATACACAATGAAAAACATAAAAAGAACAATAAAGTGACTGATGGATGATATGTATATGTGTTAAATTGTGCAAAAAAAAAAAAAAAAACACACTTCAGTGTTGTTAGGAGCTTTGGAAAATTGCACTGTGTTTGGGTGCTTTCACCAAGTTCTTCTCTGCAAGGTCATTCAGAGGACATCTTTACGTGTGTGATAGGCTGTGTGTGTGTGATAGGCGGTGTGGGTGGGTGGTGTGTGTGTGTGGTGTGTGTGGTGTGTGTGGTGTGGTGTGTGGTGTGTGGTGGTGGTGTGGTGTGTGGTGAGTGTGACTGACTGCGTGTTTGTGAGCCAATTACCAGTATCCTCTCTATGAGCATGTCGTAGTACTGCTCGGTGAGCTGAGGCCTGCTAAGCACGAACCGACCCAGCAGCTCCACGGCTGCCTCCCTCACGCTCGTCGAGTTGTCCATCAGCCGGCCATGGACGCCTCGCTGCATGTCGGACTACACAGGGTGTGGGGGGGGGGGAAGAGAGCCAGAGACTTAGTCGAGGACACATAACAGGTTCCATATTTAAATATGTTTAGTACCGTGAATAACAATTGTTTGTTATTCAAATGTTTATTGCTTAAGACACTTTAACCGAGAATCAACCCAGTAACCTGACAAAACCCTCTATTGCCAAAGCCACTGCCAACAAGGTAAGAATAACATTGGGAAATAAGATCATTCTATTAATAGCGGAGCACCTTGTACAACAGAAACACAGCGTGAGAGTGACAGAGGGCCCAGGTGGCCACTGGAAAATTGTAACACGAGGACCTGAATCGGCATTGGCCATCCAGAGTATCGGTGTCTCACACTTACCCGTGCCAGTATACTTGGGTCCACGGCCACCACCTCAGAGAGACACTTCATGGCTTTAGTCCTTACAGCAATGGCACTCTCCCCGAGGACTCGCAAGATCTAGCGGCACCAGAAATAACAGTGTGAAGTCAGTCAGAAAAATTCATGACAATGCGTGTGTTGAATGTCTTAGGACGTTAAGGGGGAATCTTACCTGTGTTAGATAAATATCAAAGCTCTGGGAAAACGGCCTCATAGAGGCCAAATAACGCACAATCAGACAGGAGTCCTCATAGTCCACAGTGTCAGAGTTCATTCTGTGGAAAGAAAGACAGCAACCAAAGTGGAGGAACAGTTAGGAACAGTACAGGGAGATGACACTACATCACATACGGAACTAGCGTTATAATCCAACAAGACGCCAATGTGTTGGGGTTGGGTTCTCACTTGAGCGTAGCGAACTGCGCCGGCGAGGTCTTAATGATGTTACGGAGGAACTTCTTGCGCTTCTCGGACCGCTGCATGATCTCCCCGGTGGTCTCCACCTCCTTGGTGTGGTGCTTGTCGTCGGACGAGTCCTCGTCCTTCTGGTTCTGGTGCCGCATGGACTTCTCCGCCTCCGTGGTTGTGTCCCGGAACCACTGCGCGATGTAGAACTTCCGGGCAAACTGTGTAGCGAGAAAGAAAAAGAAAGGCACACAGGCACTGCTTTCAAAACATGCAAGGTGCCAATGGGGGACCAGAGAGCCTGTAATAGGACATGTTTAAGGTGCTATTACACATCCTGAAGCAAGGGAACCACACTTACCACCAAGGATGCATCCGTCTCTGCATTTTCCTCCAAGTAGTCCAGTAATGCCTTCTGCAGCTTTTGGGTCTCATCATTACCTGGCGCCTAGAGACAGAGAGACAGAGAGACAGAGAGAGAGAGAGGAGAGAGAGAGAGAGAGTCCATTAGCTGTTGAAGAACAGCAGGCAGATTGGCCGTCTTAACTCTAGTACTCGTTGAAATAGGCATGGATTCAATATAATACAGTCAAAACGCAACAGAAAGAAAAACCTAAATTAATAAAAAATATTTAAACTAAAGGTGTACTTGAATGGAATAACAAAGCTGTTTTGTTTAACATGCATACTAAATATACTGGGCATTATATATTTCTGGACCGGCTTCCTTCTGACGCCATTTGGCACTCTTGACGGGAGTTAAAGTGACTCCAATCAGAAACACATGCTGCAACGAAAATCTTTCACAGGGCTGCTAAATGTTTATAGGCTGCGTGCACAATGCGATGTTTTACTCATAAACCAACTCATTGAGGAAAGCCTTTTCTCTACCTCTAGCAAGATGCGGTCGATCGACTTCTGGTCCATTTTACTCGTAACAGCGTCCTTCCTGAGACGGGCCGCGACGGTGCCAAGGTAGTCCAGAGAGGCCACCCGCAGAGCCATCTCGGTCTGCTTGTTACTGAACTGGTGCACCTGAAGCCATGAGAGAGTAGAGCCACACATTCAATGAAAGCAACCGGAAGCTGCCTACCATGGACAAGCACTAGCCTCTGATTAAGCATGCTGGGAAAGACTCTCGTGGAAGTTGGAAGACACATTATTTTTGTACTTTTAATTAAGCTTTTACAATAAACACCTATATATGTATGTATATTCGATTAATCTCAGCTAAGAACCAATTTCAGGGACTTCATCAAGACCAGTTGGACATCAACGGCTGAACAAAGTGCTAAGTTGGAACCCCCCAGCAGGCTCCATGTCCAGTAAAAAAAATAAAGGCTTTGGGGCTGCCAGACGCACCAGTAGCCTGCCAAGCAGGCTGAGCAGCAGCTCTGCAGCCGGCCACTCGGGCTTGTTGACTGTAGACAGCAGGTCCTGGACAAAGTTCTCAAACAAGGGCCGGTAATCTTCTTCACCCTGCTTACTGCCACACCTGGAGAGAGAGGGGGATGGCGGGAGGGAGAGAAAGGGGACCACAACATGGTTAGAGATGAGTGGGGGAACGTCAACAAAGTATAGACACAATACGTCAAGGGACACAAGAAAAATACTTTGTAATTCAACAATTAAAGCAATGACTGCGCACAAACTTTAAGGCACTGCTGTGCCTTAAACAGACACCTCCCTGTGTGTACACCGTTTGTGGTCCCTTAAATCCTTATGGAACTGTCTAAAAACCACAGAAAGACAATCGCCCATCACTCAAAGACTTGCTTGTTCATGTCTACTGCAAGACAATCTAGCCTTGCCCTTGGGATTATAGCTTGGTGGGGGGGGGGGCTATACAAATAATACTTAATTGAGTCTCGTGACCGGGTGTGACTCTTACTTTTTAAGGAAGACCGACAGGAAGTTCTGTGCCGTCCTCATGGCGGTCTCGTAGGAGTTGGTAATCAGCAAATCCTGGTCCATCTGCACACAAGCACAACCAGAGGATTCATGGTATGAACTGCCTTCGACACTGGCTGTCTGCATGAATAGCAGCCGTTAGCTAGCTGTTGGCTAAGGGGCTGTGTAGTCCTACCTTGCTGTCGTACTCGTCCAGGAAGTCCTTGTCGGTGGGCAGGTGGACTACACACTGGATGAGCTGCAGCACCAGGGCAGTCACCATCTGAATGTACAGAGGCTCTCCATCCTTGTCCGAGCTGTTCAGCCTGGGTAGAGACAGACCGACGGACAGAGAGTTTAAATAAAGTGGGTGATTTATTGTGGCTTAGAGAAAAAGACTGCAAGATTAGTCTAAATCAGTTTTTTTATTGCCATCTTTCCACCCACATTGCATGGCATTGCATTTTGTAAAGCACCTTGTAACTTTGGTATAGAAACAAAGTGTATTATTATATGCAAATGAATAGTACAAAAAATGTGTAATTTTCTTTCCAACACTCCTCCCCACCTGAAATTCCTCAGGGACCGTTTGCTTGTAGGCAGCCGGGCCAAAGAGGTGAAGATCTCCTCTAGGATGAGCTGCCGGTGCTTTTCGTAGCGCGAGAACACCTGCAGACGGACAACGAACAAGGGTGATGAATACCGGACAGACGGGAGGAAGCAGGGCGTCTACATGGACAGGAGTCTGTGAGAAGACGGTGGCTTACCGCCGTGACCAGCTTGATGCCACACAGTTGCAGCTCGCTCACGTTCTCCACAAAGAACGGAGTGATGCCCATGGAAGAAACCTTGAAAGAGAGAATGTGTGATGAGTAATGTTTCACATAACACAAAACTGATTTTGTCACAGAGGACGCACTGGAGACGGGCGAGTGCTTTGTCCTTACCTGGAGGATAGTGGTGTCTGTGAGCAGCTGGATGTCGAGCAGCTCAGATATGTTGCTGACGATGTCACAGACCTTGTTGTACAGCATGATGATGACACGCTGCTTGTGTGTGGAGCATTTGGCCCGCTTGGCCTTCGAGCTCAACAGCCCCCCTGTCAAAAGACGAGGGATATTTATCACTCATTGCTGTTGTCCGAGACAGGCAATAGACACTCTTGGTTTGTTCCATCTTCTTTGCCCACGTTGGATAACAGGCAATCTCTTTAGGTGAACACCTCACAAGTCATCTCAAAATAGAATTGCTTTATAGTTCCTGCAGCCAACATTTAACCATCAACCTCTATTAAAACAGCACTTTTCATCCAAAAAGTGTTTACAAACGGGTCTTACCTCCGTGGGGGTCCACCCTGTACACTGGGTCGTACTGAGGATAAAGAGTGTTCTGCAGGTGGAACTTGGTGTACTGGAGAACCCGCTCGATGACGTCCTCGATGTACACCGCCTTGGGCATGTGGCCGGAGGTCATGATGTGGAGGGCCGTGAGGCAGGCGTCTGCCGACTTGGTGACCCTCTCCATGATGAGGTCTCGCCACAGCCTCTCCTCGTCTTCGCGGTCGTGGTCCTGCAATGACCCACCCGGTCAAATAATTACCTTCCAACAGTCTATCCCAAAAATGTGTCCCCGAGAGTGTGACGGGCACCATTATTGAGGCAAGCACACGGGGACAGCGCCCCCTCTGGTGAAACAGTGTTCTCAAATGGACATTTGTGATTGGCTTAAATGAGTGCCATGTGACATTTGGTTACTGTACCCGTTGTGTTTTGGTTTCAGTTTCAATGTGAAATTTCGAAGGAATTGTTCAACTGGCTATATTTTACCACACATTTTTTATTAAAACACATCTGTCTTGCATAACGGTTAAAAGATCCACGAGGGATAAGAAAGGGGAATATATATATATATATATATATATATATATATATATAAAAAAATGTTAACTATTAACTTAATGGTAAACGGTTTTCCAACATTTTGAACACCAGAAGCTTACATGGTTCATTAGGGTGGTGAGCCTGGAGCCGTCCTGAATGTTCTTCTCCAGGATGTTGAGCAGCTTCACCAGCTTATCAGAAGGGATCTGGATAAGCAACAAACAAAGCCGTTAGCCTGTACATTTACCGGCCATTAGAACAAAGCTGTGGCTTCCATCGCCCAGTAATAAATAAATGATACACACACGCAAATTGTTTTGATTATGAACATAGATCTGATGGATATTGAGTAGAGGAGTACCCTGCTGGAGATGCCCATGGCCTTGATCTTGGCTGATTCACTGCCCAGCTCGTTCAGCTGCTGTTTACCCAGCAGCATCTCCTGGGGAATCTCATCGTCATCTGCCCAAATTACACAGACCACAAGAAACAGCACACGTTTCTGTTAAGAGACTCATCCCATAGGAGGTACGTTATCTTAATTACTGTACAAAGGGGGAAAAAACGAAGAAATCGGATACACAGATCGGAAAACATCACACGAGTCTATTACATGTGACAAACAACAAATACCTGTGACAGTTAACACAGTAATCAAGACATGAAAATATATTTCATGTCATATTTCATATATATAACGTAACACCAGAGAACTATAAATGTCAAAAGAAGAGTGAATACTCTGGCACATTTGGCAAAGCGGGAGGTTGAAAGTAGCTGGTGTTTTGCAGTGTAACCCGTCATATAAAAAAAATGTAAGACTTTTTTTAAAGACTTCAGTCAAAACGAAAAAAACAAAAACCATTCACTGCAGTTTGAATCTGTTTCAACACCTGGACTACAAAAAAATAACTACTACCACCAAAATGCTACCACGGGTGGCCCAAGTACAGTCCGTGTGTGGGAAACACTGATGTAGTGTTTGTGACATCTTTACCTAGATTGGTGAAGTCTGCATCCTCCAAATTCTCCAGGATGTTGTCGATGGTGTTCTGGAACCTCTTGAACGTCGACGAGTCCATCAGCTCCTCGTGGGTCAGCTTGGGTTCGTATGCTTTCCTCTTCTTCTGTTTCTCCTTTATTTTCAACTTTCGTGCAACTGAGGATTACAGCGTAGATGCATGGTGCTTTAGTGCATCGTTCTTATCCAGTTGTGGTCATTTTAAACCAACTTTGGGATGCAAAAACTCAATGCAGACGACGTCAGGTAACTTGTTATCTTGATATTATAGAATGATGCATGCATCATTCTGTAATATTACAAATATAATATAAAAAATAACAGCTTCAATAACATCAACCTCACATTCAATGTCACATTCACTGGAAAGATTACATTTTAAGATTCAAAAGATTAAGATTGGCCTACAAAAAGGGAATCATAAACACGTGCCCCAAACAGAGCCACGTGACCAGGTTGTAGATGGCGGACGTGGAGCCCACCTTCACTGATGCTGGGCGGCGGGGGAGAGTCGTCCTCAGAGGAGTCTCTGTAGCGGCTCCCCGAGCCCCGCCGGCCGTCACGGTGGCCCCCGCCGCTGCGCCGATGTTCCCCAGAGCCCCGTCGCTCCTTGTCTTCATGCTCCCACGATTTGTCCGATTTGTCCACTCTCTCCACTTTGTCCCCTTTGTCCCGCCGTTGGCGCTTTCTGGCTGCTGTGGGGGCGGAGGGAGTTGTGCGTTATGTGCAATGGAAAGACCATGGGATATGTAGTTCATGTCAGTCATCCACGGCGTGCCCCGACATTTTCGTCGGCATATTGTGAATATAAATGAACGTCATCAAATTTGGTCGATCAACAAATTCAGTTTTGCTGAATGCAAAACTGGTGCGGAAGCGCATAGCTGAGAATGCACCAGAGCGTTTATGCTCTAACAAACGGGCCGAGCTAAAGGAAAGGTACCCTTTATGCTGCCGGTCCTTCACCTTTAAGCAGTTCCTTCCGCACTTAGCCGCTCTCTCCGTGTACATCAACAACCAAGAGTGTCCTACAAGCTCAATCTTTGTGCGAAAGAGTGGAGTCCAGCGCTTACATTCTCCGTTGGCTTCGTTGTTGTCGTCGTCCGAGTCGACCTCTGCGTACTTTGGCCGTTCGTTGACT
>CM051017.1:19962187-19992187 GCA_027704905.1 Muraenolepis orangiensis
AATGAAGCGATCACTTACTTGAAGGGTCCGACTCGTTGGACTTGACCCTGGACAGTTTGAGCGTGAGCTTGGTGGAGTCCTTGTTTGGAGAGCTGACTATGTCATACATATCCTTCTCCTCTTTGACAGCAGGGCCCTTTTTCCTCTGCTGGAGCTGCTGCTTCTGATCCAGCCCACCCTCCCTCGGAGAAGCTGCGTAGGGAGGGGGCGACTGCAGGATCAGGGGAGGCCGAGAGCCCGCTGAGGCACAGTGGAAAGGAAAGACACAAGAGAGGATGGGTTTGGAAAGGCATGAATTGGATCTGAAAAGTAATAAACACCGTAATGACACCGCAGAGTAATAGGATGACAGAAATTAGCATCTAAAATGTGGCAATTAACTTTTGTTTGACGAACAGCAACTTGCTCCCCCAAGTATAAACTAAACAGTCTGTGCCCTAGAGACAAGTCTTCTCACGTTTGGGTGTCCCCTCACTTCCCGCTGGAGAGCAGCCAGACTGAGGAGACCTCAGAGGGAAGGTGTTCCTCATGGCTGGGTCACCCTCCTGGACACAAACCACACAAGATCACACAAGAGGTAAGCAAATGGATTATATAATTCTGCAGTCAGTTCAATTCTTTATGACAAACAAAAATAGTTTAGTTTGAATTATAAACCCTTTTCCATTTTTCCCACTTTCACATTTTGATTCAAAGCATTTATTTACCTCATTCCCGAGTCGATGCACGATGTTCAGGTAGTCGTCCGTGCCGTGCCGGTCTGGGTGGTGGTTAGTAGCGTTGGCCATCTGACCCGAAACTTTACCCTCATGTATGTTTCGTATACCCCCAGGAACCATGGGGCTAGCCACAGATACTGTCACAGAAGAAAATAAAACATTGTTTTAAAAAATATGCAGTTACGAAGCAGCAAAGAGTGTTCATATCTGCCAGGAGTAAATTAGTTTAAAGACAAGAGGAAATATATTGAGTTACAGAATTTCCATTAAGTGCTTTGATAAACTCTTTTGCCCTCTATATAGGCACGATATGTAAACAAACCCTCAGTTTAGACCGTCCCGGTAGAGCCAAGCGGTATGAATGTGTCTCACCTTGCTGTATCTGCTGGTGCTGGTTGTAGCTGGGGGGCTGTTGGTGAGGATACTGCTGCATGTAGCCAGTGGCAGGGCTCTGGGGAGTGTAGGGGCTGGGCACAGGGCTGGTCTGACCCATGTACCTGCTACTGGAACCAGTCTGGGGTGACACGAAACGGCTGCAAACCAATGGGATAAAGAAGTTAAGCTTAACCGTTTTGTTCAGGTCATTTAACAAAAGAAAATGTGATTTCAAGCCCAGTATAAAATCTCGACTCACCTCGACGGGTTGGGAGAAATGGCTGCCTGCTGAAAGTTTCCGGACTGGGCTGGACTATGCATGGAATTCTGGGTGATTTTGTACTGCGGTACCATTTGCTGCTGCTGCTGCATGACGTCTGCTTGGGGAGACAAAAACAAGGCAAATTTTCAGTCTGTCGCAATAAGAGAAAAGAGGGGGGGGAGAACATGTGTGATTGTGTATATCCCTCCATACTTTTCTCCCTGAAAATGCCGGGGTTCCTGGCCAGCATGGTCTGCAGCAGCAGCGGGGCATCTCCCTCCGGCTCATCGCTGCCCAGGTTGTCCTTCAGCTCTCTGCACAGACACACAAAATATAAGAACAACAATATTAAGGCCATGTGGAAAAATAAGTACACAATGGCGATCGGATGGTTACCGACGGGACAGCAGAAAACAATAACAAAATATGAAAACTACATTGGGAATTGGGTGATGGCAAAACAAAAATATCTGATATTGAAAATGCACAATTTTGTTTTAGTTTTGTCCAAAAAAAACAACAACAACAATTGAATCTTAGCGGTGTCCTCTGCAGCTTGATGTACTCCACTAGTGAACCGGCCACTAGTGGGCCGCACTGGACCCACAACAAACTGGAGGGGTTTGGAGATGTTCCCAGAAAGTGAGCCGCCTACAGCCTGTGTTTTACAGCTCTACAAAACCAAATACAAAACAAACTAAAACACAAAACTACTACTTACCAAAAGAAAAACAGGATTTTGTTGTCATATTGTTTAGTTTGTCAAACTTATCTACAATGCCTGCATTCATACATCGTATTTCCTTTTCTTTAACTGGAGTGCCGTTTACTGCGACAATGTGATAAAGGTTACACTGGCGTTTAGGTCTATTAGGAACTAAATCCGATCATGCGTCATGAGTCAACTCACATGTGTTCTGTGGAAACCTGGTTAAGGCCATGGGCTAGCTGGGACGCTAGGTTCTCATCGCGACACGCTAGCAGACAGGTGACGTCCTCCGCAATCCTCCCATTGTAGAGCAGGCTCTTAGTGGTGGTGGCCGGGAGAGGCGAGGGCAGGGGCAGCTGATTTAACACTGGACATGCGAGAAGGGGGGGCAGGTGAGGACAAGAGTCTGGGGGGATGTCGGCGATGGGCCAACTTGGTATAGAACATACACAGCCGATGCTTGGAGAAGGTGGGGAGGGAAGTTTTACTTACAGTCTGTGAGGCTAGCGATCCCAGCGAGAGTGGTGATGGGAACATGAGGCATATCCCCATTCATGCTGAAGGTGGGGTGGGGAGTGTGTCTATACACGGGTAGTTCAGGGGGGGTCAATGGGCGACACGCCCGTCCTCACATCTCCTAACACCTGGCAAAAGAGGAGTGCACGGGTCAGCATGAGACAGAACCAGGAAGGGAACAGAACAGCGGGCCAATGCTACACCAGGAGGGCGGGAGATCACATGAAGGTGACGAGGGTGAGGAGATACGGGAATAGACGGAACCAAAATACAAACACTCTCCTATTTTTGTGTCAGTGCCTATGGCAGCCAACGTTGCCATTGTTAAACTTTATTGATAAACAGTCAAACTAAATAATATTAGCCTGAAAGAATACATTGATAAACTACTACAGAGTTGACTTCAGCAAGTTGTGGCATTAAACACAACAATGCAACAAAAACATATGCAGTGAATCTGTATGTCGAGATTTTGACTTCTGCCCCCGGCTAAACGAAGACTATGGTATTATAGAAACATAACTTTTGCCTTATCCAGTGACCCAGATCTTTTTCAGAGATCTGCTTAGGAAAAGGTAAAAATATATAGTAAACTTAAAGAAAAATAACAACAGCCACTGTCTCTCTCTTTTGGTCTGAGTCCATCTGTTTAAAAACACATTCCGGTCATGGGAAAAGCACAGCCCTGGTGAATTATACACAGCACTCCTTTAACATAGAGGACCAGAATAGGCAGACAACTACATATTATTCTAAAGAAAACTGGAATGGCTATCTTTTAGTTTCTCTATGAAAATATACATTGTATATTTGTACAAGTAGAAGGCCTAATTTCAATAGGTAGTGTACCCCTACTCTACTGCCTATCAAGCTATCTTGCATTGGCCAATAATCATAACATTAAAGAACACTATAAAAAATGTCTTCATAAACAGCCTGCTGCTTAATAAGCTAAAATGCTATGGCATCTGTTAAGTGTGTGACAGTATTGTAACTTATTCGTAATGCCCATGACCTCTCGTCAGAAATGTTGAGAAAGAGAAAGCTTGCAGAAATAAATGTGATTCTGTATCGGCCTTGTTACCTCATGAGAGGAATCTAATTTTCCACCTTGCAATAAGATCAGTAGTGATTTTGCACACAATGATGAAATTTGAGATATCCTATATAAAAACAAACAGTGGCTTTTTGTTATATAGTGTTTATGTGTTGTGTGTTCCATTGAAGCTGTACTAAATGGAATATGGCAAATGGAACATTAGCTTAAGGGCAAAAAATAAATCTATACCTTTTTGAAGAACTCTGTTCAGTCTTTTTTGGACCCACTGACATTTCAGAGAAAAGGCCCTTTCCTCCTGTCTGTTGGAAGAAAAATACAGTTTCATATTCTGCCTCAATGTGAAAATTGTACCAACAAAAGTATTTCAAAAGCCCATCTCCAAACGGCATAACATCATTTTATAAAGGACAAAGTTAAACATGCACATATAACTGGCCTATACATTAATACATACACATTTGCATAGATCAATTACATTTAAGGCCTAATGCGTGTGTGTGCGTCTCCATTGGTATTGCAAATGCAGTTGTGACCCACAGCCGACACCAATTCAGTCACTGGTGACTGCATGGGCGCACACGTCCATGGACGGGCAACGTAAACAATACAGTAAACATCAGTCGTGCTGTGTCTCGGTTCCCTCTCTTCTAGGCAGGGACTTTGCTGACAGCTGTGAGACTGACAGGCAGGAGGCAGCAGCAGCACAAAAGAACAGATGCACTGTGATGGTGGCGGGGGGGCTGCATCCTCCTGTGGCTAACAGCTACCCTATTCACTTAGCATTCGTGCTAACGTTACCGCAGGAGGAGACATGGGCAGTGGGATTTGTTGTTGTTGCTGCTGCTGTATGATGCACTTACGTTTACGCGTTGTATAGCCAACCGTTAGCAGTGTCTCTGGTTGCATTTATGAATGCATATCAAACACGGACCGTGTTCAGCAAGCAAAATCAGCAGCAAATCAAAACATATCAACACCAATCAAAACTAACGCAACTTAAAAGCAACCTAGAAAGGCAACCCCTACCTATCCGAGAGTCAATACCAAATAACGCAAGGTAACACATCTGCAGTTGAGATTGACCATTCCAAAACATTAACACAAAAAAACAAAAATGCAAATCATTATTTTTAAACTTAACCCATCAATAGCTACGGAGTAAACTACCCGACTAGCTTCCTAGCTAGTACGGTAGCTAATGTGTTCAGCTCAACTCACTAACAGACTAACGTCTGCCAACAACAATAGTCGAGCTTTAATTGCTAAAAAGATACGCTAACTAGCTACGCATTGGTCTTATCTGACAACAACACTCCAGACCTGTACACTATCTGCAACTAAAATACGGACAATTTGCACAATAAACCAGGCTGATTTACACTAGCCCCAACGTAGATGAAATCGATTAAAAAAGGCTAACAGCTACGGGCTCTGCCGACGAGATGGGGGGCAACGACCATAGCCTGTAATTCAGTAGCGACGACCCAATGCCCGGGCTCGACACATCACATCTAGTAGCAACGGCCCAATCCCCGGGCTCAACATATGACGTCCAGCGGCAGCGGCCCAATCCCCGGGCTCGACACATGACATCCAGCGGCAGCGGCCCAATCCCCGGGCTCGACACATGATGACATCCAGTTTGAGGCCGTGCCGTGGAAGCTAACGAAGTAGCCCAACGGGGAAGCTAACGAAGTAGCTAGAGTGGCTAGCTAGGTGTGTTTTTTTTTTTTTTTGCTCCCGTTACAGCTCAGTAAACGATTACGACGCTAAAAGAGAGCATGCATCGAAACATTCGTTTAGGATGCATGTAAAAAAAAATCGGAAATGTGGAAGTTTGCTCCATCAAAGCGGGCAGCCGTGTGTGTTTACCTTGGGATGTTGCGCTGAAAGGGAGGGGAATAGGGTTGTATCTGGTCCGTGTCTCTAGCTCCCCCTTTCTTCTCTCTCTAGCTCCTCTCGACCAGCTAGCCGCTAGCCCGCTAGCTATCAACAATAATCCGGGTCGGACCCACTCGTTCTTCTTCCGTCACTCGGCGGGGAATGTTTCAACTTGAACGGGTGGGAAAACATTCGTTCCTTCGGTGCTTTAGTCGGTCCGCGCCGACATCAGCGAGGAACGCGGCTAATTTCGACAATAAATGAGAAATTTGACGATTGTTGCGATGATCGAGAGTCTCTCCTCTCGTAGAACAAAATGCCGACCGGAAGTCCTGCCGTCGCTCTGACCAAAGATCTCAGAAGTGACTCCCTCCATCGGCGCCACACGAAATGCCATGCGCAGTTGCGTTTGTCGACCGCTAGAGGGCAGTGTTCAACACGTTTATGATTCAGATTTGGTTCATAAGGTACAGTGTACAATGTACAGTGAAATGTTATGCCAGCTCCGAAGATGTGCTCGAAAGTACCAAACAATTATTTGTCGAAAGAATGACAAAAATACAAAATAATCACACAAAGGTGCACATATTACCCCATGTCGAGGAGGTTTTTGACTGACTTGTTGATGACCAGGTCATGTGCCGCTTCAAAGAAAACAAATCAAGAACACATGAACATGCGTTTCCGTCTGAAATATAATTGAACGCTCCTGTCGTGTTTGGATCAAATCTAACCGATTAACATCTTTCATCAATCATAAATATTCTGATTTACATTGTCTTATGATATCCTCCACACTAGGCACATTTGAATGGTTTGGTCAACTTTGTAACACCTGTGAAAAGTAGGAAATGAATGGGTAGCACTGGTTTCCATCAGCATCCATCAGATGGAAAACATCCCCATACATTTCAGACAATTCGGTGTCATTAATGGGAACCCATCTCTTTCCTGTCTTTGTGTGGCCATCCCCCAAGTGAATCACACCTTTCACACTATACATTTTTATTTATTTTATTTGTATTTTTATTTTATTTTGATATAGTATAGTGTTTTAGAAAATTCATATTGCGGGAGGGAATGCATTACAGTGCATTACATTGTACTTGTTGCATATGGCAAATGTTTTGCACCTTGCTCTCATTTTACTCTGTGAACACAATAGAGTAGGGGACCGATTAGGCGATTTTCTCTCAGAGAGGCTCTGGACCAATTGTTTTTAACCAGATGAAGAGGGGATTGAATCGAACCAGAGATAGAGGAGGATGTCTCAGAAATACGAGAAAACGTGGAAATCCGACTTTTATGAGACTGACCAGTAACCGACCAAGAACATGGGGAAGAGGCACATGAAGTTGTAAGTCGCTTTGGATAAAAGCGTCTGCCAAATGCCCTAAATGTAAATGTAAATGTAAATGAAGAACAAACACCTGAGGTGACATTCCAGTCCAGGGGTGGCCACTTGCTCTGGTATTAATCGTCCCAGGGCAGAGGAGAGAGTGGGCAGTATCCTGAGGATGAGGCCAGGGCCAACACAGTTTTAAACATCTCGTGTGGATGACATCACGTCTGTGACAACTCTGTGAATTTGGTCTGTTTAGATTTTCTTTTTCTTAATTTATTTTTTACAATTAATGTTAATTTTGGAATACATTTGCAGTGTCTATTCTTTGTAAATTCACTGCTGTTAATTAATGTTAACCACTAGTCTGAGACATCGTTTACAGCTTAAAACGGTGTTGCAGGTGATCAAATGTGGTCCTGATGAATGTTTGTTGTGTTTAATGTAAGAGCGGTTAAAACAGAGCAGTTCAATTTGACCGGGAACACCAACCTAAGGGTGAAGAAACAAACACTACAGGAGGGTTAATGAGGGTGTCTTTTATTTGAAGATAAACCACTTTTTATCTGCTGAAAAACAAGTTTTCTCAGTTGGTGGAGTGAGTAACCTAATTACATATTTTCAAATATATATCAATCAAGAAACAAGGGTGGGAGCTTCAGGTGTGAAAGATCAGATGTATGTAAGTTATTGTTTTATTTGACTTTTTTATGAAGCCACTCGCGCTAGTTTTCAAACTACGGTGGTGTGACACACGAGTACAAATAGTATATAGGGTCTATGAGTATCTGTCAAATATGTAAATTAAGTGGTACTACTGGTCATTACTAAATCAAGATACAAGATTTTCCATTTGCAACAAGTACAATGGAATGCTTACTCCCCATTTCCTCCCGCAGTATGCATTTCTAAAACAATACTATAAAAATACTATACACAATAAAAATAAGAAAAATAACAAATAAAGTGACTGATCGATGATATTTACAGTACATACACATTTAATTTCACGAGTGTTTGGCGATCATATGTGATAACATGGTGACTTGCTATAATCCTATAGAGTAACTTGTATAAAGTACAAGAAAAGTACAAAAAAAAACTGCGGGAGCTCTAGAGACGCGTCTGCTCTCCTCCAGCGCCGCGCTCAATCCCATTGTATTGTGAGGAATGTAGTCTATTAGTCCACTCTATGTCTTTCCCTTAACACACTAGCAGGCCCCTTGAGGTCCTCAGAACAAGAAGCCTACAAGCCACCCCAAGGTCCCACCTGAGAACCACTCGAGACTGGGCTTTGTCCCTTACTGCAGCCCCCCCCCCCCCCCCCATTTGGAACAATCTTCCGATCAAGTGACGTGTCAGTTGGTGTTTAAAAAAAAACCCACGCTCAATGATTTTAATAAATTAGCCTATACGACACTTGATGCATTGTCTTTAGAATGTGTGTGTTAAGTATTTCCTGTTTTATGTTTTTTGCATTTTTTTTGTGTCTTGTTTTTATTGCATCCAGCCAAATTTTGATTGGATGTGTAATTGTCTGGTACAAACCTGGTTTGTCTTTAAAGACGCTTTATAAATAAACTTCATCAATCAACGTGCATAACTGCTATGTTGTTTCTAATTCAACAAGATAGATTCAACAAGATTCATAAATACGCACCATTGTTTAGTTCATTTTTTTTATTAAAACCTAAATCAATACAGGGAAAATACACTTTCTTGAGAGTGAGGTTTTACAAAGAGAAAGTTTGGTCAAAATTGACGACAGCCATTGTAAACATCGGAATTGCAGGGCACGGGTTTAAAACAGACAAAAATGGTCCATTTAAGTGATCCAGTAATGCAAGGCAATCTCAAATTGGTTTTCAAGTTCTAAAGCAGCACTTTCAAAGAATGTAGAATAAGGCTCTCCCAGTACCCTGTACAATCTAAGTTAATATACTGTACATGCATATCTACATGTATCATTATACCTATCTTCTATAAAGTCCACTGTAGCCTACTCAGCATTTGGAATTAGAAAAAAAGAATGCAAATGTATTGAAATTGAATAAGATCATATAATACATACAACTATGTAATTATAGAGCAACATGAAGTTACAACTCCCATTAATAATGTATCTCGAAAAAACTACACCAAATACTCGTACTAACATCAATTACAAATCGAAATAAGCATAAAATATACACACAAAAGAGAAATACAGCAATATTTCCACAAGCAAACTAGACATGCGGGATGGGGGAAAAGTGAGCAAAATTGTATCAAATTAAAAAAATAGTTCTAAGATAATTTCTCTTCTTTGGGGTTTTACAATTATTTTGGTTTTGAATAGATAGACTTTTGGATAACTTTTCCACAATATACGTTTTTTGGTTTGTATATGTTTTCTTGGCAAATATGTGAACATATTTGGAGCCAATGTTGGAAACAGATCCTAATTTTCCAGAAATTATTATTTTGGGGACAGCAATCTGTATAGCCTTCATCATATAAAAAAACAAAAATTGGTATGAAAGCTATTTGATAACAACAATTTTGTTCCACTATGAAACAATATAAAACATTCCTTTGGTCGCTATCCCATGTTTAACAAACTCTGTATTCTCTTGAAGGCAAAAGCTTAAGACATTCAAGCCAGTGTATTCTGTATGCGCTTCTGTTAGATCAAGCCAGCAATACTATCTTCTATACTATAAGGTCAGAGTTTGTATTTAACTCCTCATCACAAGGGTCTGTATTAATCCATCACTACCCTTCCGTAGACAAAAAATATATTTCTATATGTACAACAACCATAACTAGAAGTCACAGTGATGTGAATGAACCAGATCTTATTCAGGATTATTTTTGAAATGTTCAGCTGACCGAGAGGCCTGCTAACAAAGTCATGAAATACAACCTGGTCTTCAATTTCTCTGAAAATAAGAGCAGCTCATTGCAGCATCACGGTTCTCTCGCGTACAAAATGTGTCAAAACTTCCATGGAACAAGTCGTGGTCTTCGTCTACATCTTGGTCTCGCTGTCCACCGGCCGGTCGGCGGCGTACTCGTTCTCCTGGCAGATGAGCTGGTATGGCTTCTTGGCCGTCGGCTCCTCCTCCTCCAACACTGAGGGGCGACCCGTCTCCGGGTCCTTTCTCTGGAGCTCGTGGCGAGACAGGTGCTCCACGATGCCTGCACCGATGGAGTCTCCCAGGACGTTGGTGACGGTACGTAGCCGGTCACTGGTGGAGAGATGGAGAGACGGCCCAGGGAGGAGAGGAGATGGGAACAGAACGGAGGGGAGGGGAGGAGAGGAGAGATGGAATAACAATAAAAGAAGAGAAAGCAAAAGGAGATAATAGTGGAGAAGAGGAGTGGAAAAAAGCAAGTTATATTTTAATAGTTTCGGACAATTACTCAAGAGGAAAAGGATGCCGACACAATGAGAACCAGATGCATAGAGGGACATGGAATGTGAGGGGAGTGTCTCTGTATTGAGTTCAATGAAGCTAACTAGTATAAGTGAACTTGGCCCCTCAAGATAAACAAACCTAAAACCTGTAGTAGGTTATCGGGACAGTGCTTGAATTCTCTTAGTGGGGAAAAAATAACGGAGAACTGGAGAATAATAACATTTAAGATGACTTATCAATTCTAAGCAGCAGTTATGCGATGGACCAAGCGATACTCACAGGAACCAGTCGACAGCAATGATGAGTGAAATATCGTCAGTTGGAAGGCCTACTGAGGTCAGCACTATCACCATGGTGACCAGTCCGGCTTGCGGGATTCCTGCGGCTCCGATGCTGGCTGCTGTGGCCGTTATGCTAGGGGTGACAGAGAGATCATATTAGTATTTATATTATTATACATTTCTCATTTATGACCACCGTTTTCTCATGTGTTAATACACTCCACAAACAGTTGTAATGCATTAATAGATGTTGCATACTTTTCTCCCTTTTATTCCTGTTGCAGAGGCTATGTTTTTACCCCTGTTTGTCTGTCTGTCTGTTTGTTTTTCTGTTAGCAAGATAACTCAAAAAGTTCTGTACGGAATTGGATGAGACTTCCCATTCCCGTTCATATTGAGTATTATGACCTGAATGTGAAACTAAGAGCAAACTACCATGATACCATAACACTTTTAATGATCCCATTTTTATGATCCAGTGTACTATCCCAATTTTACTATTAAAATGAACTAATCTCTTAATTGCCTTCTCTATGTTTAGCCATAACATAAAAAAAGATTATTCCGAATATATTGCGTCTATGTTATAGCGGTGTTATACCTGATGGTGAGGATCTGCCCAAAGCTCAGGTCAAAGTTGTTGACCTGGGCGATGAAGATGGCGGCCAGGGCTTCGTAGAGGGCGGTTCCGTCCATGTTGATGGTCGCCCCGACAGGCAACACAAAGCGCGTCACGCGTTTATCCACCTTGTTGTTCTCCTCCAGGCATTTAAAGGTGATGGGCAACGTGGCAGAACTACGAGGTGTGGTAAGATGACAGAGAACATAATTACGCAAGCGGAATAGACAAAATAACGTACAAAGTAAGACAATTGGAAAATGTGAACATTTGCTTTTTACACTTTTCATGCAGATGATTAATTTACTGCACATCTAATTGTGATTCCTATGAGTGAAACTCACATTCGTATGAGAGAAACATGACGGTTGTTACTAACGACACCCCATTCAAGTGTAAGTGATCGAATTCAACTATTTTTTGAGCTTGTACCGTTGTTGTGTACGAGCGTTATAATGAGCGATGTTGTATATGAAATGCACCACAGGGTGGCGTTACACTACAAGTGTCCGAGAAGATGAACACTTTCTCTGACACCACATCCAACCCAACCGCTGCCAACCGCGGAGCTCCAGCGGTTTTTTTTGTTGTAACGTGACAAAATAGCATATATCATCATATAAGACATATATTACAAAAAATATTAAATATGGCTTTGAACCCAAAATATATTTTGGGTTCAAAGCCCCTCTAAACTGGGAACAAACCTGGAGGATGTCCCCAGGGCAGTGATGAGCGCCTGCAGCAGGCCTCCGATGAAGACCAACGGGTTCTTCCTGGTGATGGAAAAGTACAGCAACGGCAGGATGACGACGCCGTGGAAGAGGAGGCCACAGATCACCGTGACCACGTACATGCCCAGCTGACCGCCCATGGACATGATGTCGTCCATCTCCACAATCTTACCGGCGATCAGGAACAGGATACCTATGGGAGCATACCTAGTTGGGAGGGAGGCCAGAGACATGGCGGTGAGCATCCAACCAACCATATTCATCTTTCCTTCATTTGAGTTCACCTGACCGTCCATAGCATCCACACACATGCATCTTTCCATCCACACACACACACACACACACACACACACACACACACACACACACACACACACACACACACACACACACACACACACACACACACACACACACACACACACACACACACACACACACACACACACACACACACACACACACACACACACACACACACACACACACACGTAGAAACATTACTGTTCAAGCGCTTCTGTTCACACATAATTGAGTTGTGATGATTATGGGGATGTGGACGATTGCTATTCACTCATCTCATCTGCCTATATCTACATGCTTGGCCAATCTAAACATTGCATACCCTTCCCCCGGTCAGTTCCCTCCTTCTCGTCCCACCGCCTCCCACCCACCCGTGTGTCTACTCACCACATTATAATGGCAACCAGCCTCATGATGGCTTCATTCAGACAGTCAAAGAATTCCCTGAGCGGCCGCCCTTCTTCTCCCATGCTCCCGATGATCAGGCCGAAGCAGATGGAGAAGACCACCATGCCCAGGGCGTTCACCCCGTTCACCGAACCGGGCACCGGCACCAGCTCCTCATAAGACAGAGGCTGGCTCCCGTTGAGGCCGAACAACGTATCGTTCACCGTCACCTTCACCACCACCACTCTGTTAGCGTACTGCGTCTTGAACTGGATTCAGGTAAAAAACAACAAATAAAAACAGATTACAGCAGTGTTTCCCAACACTGTCCAGAGTTAGGTATTTTGTATATTACAATATTTTTGAAGTGGTTTTTTTTATTAGTATTTGTATTTTTTAAGTATTTTTGAATGTATTTTCTCATATTGACATTCAGTGGCCCTATCTGGCCACCTCCTTGGGAAAATATCTGGGGGGGGTGCCACTGCTGTATGTATTTAAGTTCCATTGTTTGTTGTTGTAGGTTTGTTTCTGTCTGCTTTTGTTTAGCTTTCCTTTGCATCTACACTTCTGAGTCGGAATTCTGCATTTGGGCACTGATCTATTTTAACTTTTGTATTGTTCTTGCATGTGCACACCATTGAAAAATACACCTTGGCTTCAATGGGTTTCCCTGCTGGAAATAAAGGCTTAATACTATTATCTACTATCAAACAATTATAATAATGGCAATTGGTTTGATCAATGGTGTGCAAACACACAGACTAATGCTTTGGAGCCACTGACAAACTACCACTAATCCCTTAGTATGTATGGTGCAATAATACACCCACTTATTAATTATTAAGGCCTAATCATGGAGTCATGGGCCAAAACATGTATAAACACTATTATAACATTGTCAGTTTCTAGACAGCCCTGTGCACTGTACTGCACTGTATTCATGATGCTGCTGCACTAGTGGCACTTTAAAATGCTTTTTAAATGTTGTTGTTTTTTTGCACAATTCAACGCATGTACATATCATCAGTCACTTTATTGTTCTTTTTATTGTTCTTTTTTTGTCTAAGTAACTTTTATTTGATAGTGAATGTGTTTAGGGAATGTATTACTGCAGGAGGGAATTTGCATTCCATTGTACTTGTTGCATATGGAAAATAAAAAATCTTGAATCTTGGGCAAACATTTTTAGCATGGGAATGGGAGTTTATATTTCTACATGGTTTTAGACTATGGTATGCTATAGGTGCCTGGCACTGGATTTACAGTAAGCAACAATTGTTTTCCGTGAGACACGTTATGGGATTGAATCTACGACTGCGAGGTTCCCAAAAATTTCTAGATGGTGAAATGGTTCTGTACTCTGGGGGGGGGGGGGGGGGGTGTCTTTGACATTATAAATAATTCACACATAATTCCTGTCAACCATGTGGCTCCAACATTTCACAACTGGCACATCGCCGTGGGCAGAGTTCCTCAGAAACAGGAAGTCGTGGCAGTAATTGCATCAGAATCAGAATGCATTACTACACACTCAGTCTATGGTCCTCATACATAAGTCTTCATTCGTTCTATAAGTTCTTCATACAAGACTCCATATGCTTATGCTGTGCAAAAGAGTCGGAATCACAGTGAAAAAGAGAAGTGTAATCCTAATTAAAGCTGCAAGCAGCGTTGAGCGGGTCTGAGTTATGACATCATCGTGTTCCATGGCGAGGGATCGCCTAGCATCGAGCGAACGCGAAATTTGGCGCCAATCATCTCAGATTTCACGTAGAGCTGTTGAGGCATGGACCAGTGATATAAAAGTGAAGATTGGAGTTACAGCGACACCGTGTTTTATGGCGAGGGATGCGCGTTGCCATGGTAAAAGATTCTGTCGGATAAAGTCCCTAGGAGGAGTTCGTTAAAGTGCGCAGGACGAAAAACGCGATAAATCGCGTTTTTCCGACGCCAAATTCTAAATGGCCGACTCCTGTACGTTTTTATACCCTCAGGTTTTTTGTTTTGTCTCCGCACCCTAGATATGCGTAGCGAGTTTCGTTTGTTTACGTGAAAGTTAAAGTGTTGGGGAGTTAACGTTAAAAACTGAAGTGGGCGTGGCCTACGCAATTTTTTACGCAAAGTTCCGGAAGCAATTACACATCTCAAGATGCGCCACTTCTGACGCGCGTGCAAAATTTGGTGAGTTTTCACATATGTTGCGGGGGTCAAAAGTGCGCGCAAAATACTAAAATAATAATAAATAATAATAAAATAATCGGACCGATTTCAATAATGTGCAAGCTAGTCACTAGGTTCGCGTGGGCTACCAACTGTCATGATTTAGGCCACTTTTAATGGGCTTTTGCCCGTCTTTTTCCCTGTTTTGTGTGATCGTAACGATATCAATTATGCGAGTTGCAGTCACTGGGCTCGCGCAGCCTATCAGCCGTCATGATTTCCGAACCATTTCTGTGCTTTTGCCGGTCGTTTTCCCTGATTGTAGATTTCAATAGGGTCTTCGCCGACCTAGGTCTCAGACCCTAATAACTAGTCATAATTATACTTGTCAATAACTTGGTAATCATCGTATTAGTAAAAGGATAGGAAGGATATCAGGGTGAGAAGCCTGGATGAGTTACCTGTTTGGTGCACGCCTCAACAAGATTAGGAGGAAACATGTTTCTGAAACACAAAGTTATGTTTTCAAATAATCAGGGAACATATAGTGCTTGTTTATAAATCACACAAAAAAATATTCTTGCATGTGCATGCATGTGTGTGTGTGTGCGTGCGTGCATGTGTGTGTGTGCGCGCACACGTGTGTGGACATGTGTGTGAGTGTGTGTGTGCACATACACGCGTGCATGCATGTGTGTGTGTGTGCGTGCGTGCGTGCATACGTGTGTATATGTGTGTGTGTGTGTGTCAGGGTTTCCGCTTAGGATTTTTTCTTGCCGGTCAAGTGTCTGGACAGATTTAATTTTACCAGACAAATTCGAAATGTTTCAAAAACAGTCTATATTACAAACGCAGCTATAATGTACACCTATATTGACGAAAGAATGACAAAGACCTCAAATAAATTTGACTATTTAATGAACAACAAAACGAACAAGAACGATTGAGCAAAACCTTGTTAGCCGCAAAAAAACGATTTAAAAACACCTGTAACATCTGTAGTCCGTTTTAACATAGGCTACATGGCATCAAATTTACCCTGTAGGCTACCAGGCAACTTTTTGCTTTCTCCTTAATTTCATTGCGGCAAAGTCCTTTGCTGCCGAGCTGAAATCAAAGGTCTGTGTCTTTGCAGCTTGCAATACGCATAAGTCGCATCACTCTGTCCTCCTCTAGACGACTCCGCAGTGATGTTTTCAAACGATTCTGCAGGGAGAAGCCCCCCTCTGCTGGTCGCTTGACACGGGCAGAACACAGGCAATTTGAGCCAGTGTGGCCCAGTCGGGGTACAGCTCGCTGAACTCAGACATTAGCACTTGGCAAGCTGTCGCAAACATTAAAGCCCCATAGCCGTGGAGCGCTAACATTAAAGCCCCATAGCCGTGGAGCGCTGCCATCACTGCACCTGCATCTCGTCGGGCGCGCTTGACGTCATGAGAGGGGCGGCAGCTGATTGGTCACTTCATGACCAAAACCGAACATTATTACCGGACATTTTGACCGGCAGGTTTTTAAATTACTGTTTTTTAATAATTTTTACCCACTAAAAACCGGTAAATACCGGCTAACGGAAACCCTGGTGTGTGTGTGTGTGTATCCAAGGGTATACCTGATCAGGTCGAGGAAGGCGTCGGCGGCACTGATCCGCTCTATTTTCTGCTGATTGGTGAACTCCTCCTTGGATCCTTTCCCCGGGTGGATGACCAGCACCATGATGATGCCGATGGTCACGGCGATGATGGTGGTGGTGGTGTAATACACCACCGCCCGAAGGCCCATCTTCCCAGACGCACGGCTGTCCAGGGCAGCTATGCCTGTAACCAGCCAGCACCGTGGAGAAATCCACCCAATTACTAAATTTGAATCATACTACTGATACTACTTATACTACTAGTATGACTTGTTGTTGTTGTTGTTGCTGGTATTTTAAAAAGACACTTATTACCCCCGAGGAGGTTATGTTTTCGACCCTGTTTGTCTGTTTGTTTGTTTGTCTGTTTGTTTGTCTGCTAGCAAGATAACTGAAAAGGTTATGTATGGAACAAAATGGACAAAGCTGGACAATTTGGCACAGATTTAAGTTTATAACATGATATAAACTTAAAAAGTACTTCAGGTTTAATTGGCCAGAGCCAATTAAGCACTGAAGGGGTTTAGCTGTGGCTGTTTTTAGACTGTTTCGTGTTGGCGGAGGTATGTGCTCTACTACAGTGATTCTTAAACTAGGGGTCGTGACCCCAAACGGGGTCGGCAAAAACTTCCGTGGGGTCGCAAAATTATTTGTTACTTCAGTCGGAAATTAGCTGTTATAACACCTGGTGAAACAACGAAAAATAAAATGTCAATACAATGAAAATCTGCCTTTTTCTCATTCCTACACGCTGTTAAGAGGGAGAGAGAGAGAGAGAAAAAAAGTTGCCCAGCTTTAAATGGCGTTTCGAATCGTTTATTGGTCCTATGATAGAAACAATGTAACAATCTGCGCCCACTGTTCAAACTCAATTTCTTCCCGGTTTTTTTACAATACGTCATAGTTAACTCGCCACGTTACTAGCCACGTTTGTGATACTAGCCACTTTTTTAGCCACTAGCCTAGTTATAACTTTCATCAAAAATGGACAGGTGGCTGCTAAAAAACAATGATATGAGCTCAGAAGTGCCATCTACCTCCAGTTGTGCACCTACTCCTCCGCGATCCTCAGATGGGACAAGTTTGGCCGGTGGTGAGAATAAAAAAGACCCACCAACGAGGCGTCGCCGATACCTGAAAGAATTTCTTAAATATGGATTCACGTGCCAGGTAAAACATGAGCTCGACCACCCACAGTGTGTTATTTGCGGCGATGTTCTGGCACATGAAAGTTTAAAGCCCACAAAAATGAGACGACATCTCGAAAGCCGACATCCAGATGATGCTCAGAAACCCATGACATTTTTTTTACGAAAAGAAGCTGCGCTGCATGGGCAAAAGACCGTTGTGCATAGCCAAGCTACTGTGCCCACCAAAGCCTTGGCAGCGTCATACAAAGTGGCCCACCTTGTAGCCAAAGCACAAAAGCCACACACAATTGCTGAAAGCCTCATCCTTCCTGCAGCAATTGCGATGACCACAGCAATGCATGGTGAAAAGATCGCAAGTGTGCTTAAACAGATTCCCCTCTCCAATGATACCATGTCCAAACGCATTAACGACATCGCTAATGATATGAAATGCCAGCTCATCGAGAGAGTGAAAAACAGCCGGTTTTCTTTGCAGTTAGACGAGTCTACTGACTTGACTAATGTAGCCCATTTAATGGTTTTCATTCGCTACAGTCATGACGGGAAACTGCATGAGGACATGCTGTGCTGCTCTCCGATGGAAGGAAGATGTACTGGTGGAGACATTTTTAACTGTCTTAATGGTTGGATGGAGGAGACAGGCCTGGATTGGGATAAATGCATAAGCATATGCACTGACGGTGCCGGGGCTATGATGGGAAAACACAAAGGGCTGAAAGCCAAGGTCCTTAGCGTTGCACCACATGTCAAGTTCACACACTGCATTATCCATAGGGAGGCCCTGGCATCCAAGACACTTGAACCCGAGCTTAACAATGTTCTTCAAACAGCAATCCAAATAGTGAATTAGATCAAATCGCGCCCTTTAAATTCACGACTCTTCGCCCTTCTCTGCCAGGAAATGGGGTCTGCACATGAATCCCTTCTTTTTCATTCAGAGGTAAGGTGGCTTTCACGGGGCAAAGTTCTTACACGCCTGTTCGAGTTGCGAAGCGAGGTGCGCACCTTCCTCTCAGACGTGCATTCCCCTCTTGCAGACCATCTTACTGACTCGAGATGGTTATCACGTCTTGCATACCTGGCGTGCATATTTGACAAATTAAATAGTCTCAACCTGTCACTACAAGGCCCCAGCACAAACATCCTGACCCTCTCAGACAAAGTGAATGCTTTCACAAAAAAATTGCAGCGTTGGGCAGCCCGTGCAGAGAGTGGGGACTTTGAAATGTTCTCGGAGCTGCACGACTTTTTGGAGAGTGACATGAATGCCAATTCATTGAAAGAGTCAATAACCTGTCATCTTCGTAGTCTCCTCGACAAATTCAATCAGTACTTCCTCACGGAGAATGTAGAGCCTTTTGACTGGGTACGACAACCATTCACCAACTGCTCCTCAAACAACCTGCCATCTGAGCTCGAGGATGCGCTGATTGAGCTGTCCAGCGACCGCACATTGCAGGCGTCGTTTGCCTCAAAAACTCTAGATGAATTCTGGCTGTCAGTTGTGCAGGAATACCCCGGGTTGTCCAAGGCTGCCATGGACATCCTCACGCCGTTTGGATCAACCTATCTGTGCGAAAAGACATTTTCGTCCCTGGCCTACATAAAGAACAAATACAGATGTCGTCTCAACAGCATGGAGGAGAATCTTCGTGTTGCTGTGAGCAGCATCGATCCTCGAATTGACCTGCTATGCTCGCGGAAGCAGGCCCATCCTTCTCATTGACATGGCGTCCGTTATAAGAGGAAGTGAGATCGTTCCAATCATACACACTCTCTGTTGACTCTTGACTCCCGTTTGATTTGGACATTTGTTTCATTGCTTTGTTTGTTCCAGTTCTTGTTTGCGTTAATAAATTGTTGCCGCCCAGGCCTTTTCTTACACATTGCCTATTTGTTTTTGCTTGATTGACAGTCGTTACCATGGGTTTGCAATGCATAACGTTGTCCTGGCAACGCGATTTACAGCCCGCCTCCAAACAACCAAACTGCAGATGGCATTGCTGTTTCTTTCAAAATGTAAATTAATCAATGTTACGAGGTGAAAATCACTACCAATCGAAACATGTCGAGGCGTTTATGTATTCTTCTGGAGTATTAAAAGGAAAAGTTTGCGCTAGCATGAAAGATAAAGTTTATATAAAAATAATCTCTTCTGTATCACTCAAATCATTGGAGACGCAAACTCGTAAATTAATTCACACAAAATCGTTCCTTTTCCATAAAATAATCGTCCATACGTTGTTAATTTGTTTGGATTGGAACAAAAAATCGGTTGCTACGGAAACGTGACGTCACACTTACACACTTTTGGGAAAGTGGGGTCACCAAACCTCTCCAGTTTTTTTTGTGGGGTCGTCAGACAAAAAGTTTAAGAACCACTGCTCTACTAGACTGCCCTCTCTAGTTTACTTTGAAATTCTCCTGGATTCTGAATCCCGGTTCCAGCTCTGACTTGGAAGCTCACCACATAAACCATTTTCTCCCTCAATAGTTTATGTCCCAATCACCAGAAAGGTTAAGCCTGGGAAATTGCAATTGCAAAGTGATAGCCTAAACAAGCTGATCATGTGACCCTGGGCTCTGTGACAATACAAGGAGGGCCGCTTTTGTGTAAGAAACACTATCTAGGAGGTCTTACCCTGCTGGGAAAAAAATAGAACCCCAGCACCCTGGGGAGAACAATAGCTCCGGCCAATATATACTGTTAAATGTCATTGTGGCAGGTTGCCTCTGTTTTCTTTGTTTGTTTGTTGGTCGGTCTGTTTGTTTGGCTGTTGTTTATGCTTCCTTTTAGAACATTGTCCACCAGTGGGAAATAGGGCATGTTTTTTTGTGAAAAGGACGCTAACCATGCTTTGGGAAGCAAACATCTCTGCTCAGTGTAACTAAGTATTACGGAGGACTGTACATCCATGCACAAAATGGACCATCTCCATTGAAGTTGGCCACAGTATCGGGGACTAGGGATGAACAGTCCATATTAGCATATAGCTTCTCTTGCATTCCTCAACTTGATACTGCATGAACAGCTACTGCTGGCGAGCTTTGTTAGATGCCTCCTAAAACAACGCACTGAGACAAGATACAAACCTACCCTTTCGGAAAGACACAAACTATCCATCTAGGATAGTCATTGTGATACTGATGCTGGTAATACACTGGATTGATGGTTCATGGTTTATATTTGTAAGTCCTTAAATGAATTGCCACACCGAATTGACCAATCAAGTCTCTTTTTATCCATACTTACTCGTCTGCAATGAATAAAGTACAACTCATCTTATCGTATCACTAATTTAAAGTGTCTTAGTTGGTTTTGGTATGCATCCTTTACTTCCTCTCCCATCTGGGAACACTAACACAATCATTTTGCTTCAGGGTCGACCCCTGCTCCTTCCTCCCCTGACTTTGTGAAGCTGTTGCCAATGAAAGGATCAGAGGATTTGAAAAGGGGGATTTGCAGAGAAACGTCACTTGTCGTAAATAGGCATGACGTGAGGGTTGTATTTTTAAGTGTCAAGTTCTATTATGGCTTCCATGTTCATTCACAGCCGTACGGATGACCAAACTATTGTTTGGTCATCACCAATACCAAAGTATTGTGTGTGTGTGTGGCTTATGCATGCATTTGTGTGATTGCCTGTTGACCCTCACTTATAACCATTCACACATAAACACACAATCTCTCTCTCTCTCTCTCTCTCTCCTTCCTTTTGATCTTTCTCCACATCCTCCCCTTCCACTTTTGCCTCCCTTCCTTCGAAATGAAAAGCCTTAGCATCTCTCCCACCTCTCTAGTGTTTTTTTCAATGCACATCCATACAGACCCTCTTCCCTCCTCTTCCTGCCCCCCGGACACTCTGTAGCCCTTCCCCGGGACCCTCTCAGCCCTCTCACCCCCTTGTAAGTCCCCGGCACTGATCTTGATTGCCTCTTTCATTCATTGAACATGCCCCCCCCCCCCCACCCCCGACACACACATATTCCCTCTGACTGACACACACACACACACACACACACACACACACACACACACACACACACACACACACACACACACACACACACACACACACACACACACACACACACACACACACACACACACACACACACACACACACACACACACACACACACACACACACACACACACACACACACACACACCTTATACTGATCTCCTTGTATCCCCCTCTCTGGGCCTGGGAAATCCTGTGGACTTATTAGTTGGCCTCGCTAGTACACAATGACTCCTCCTGGTTGTCAGGGTAACAGCAGACACAGCCTCAACAATTCCATTCTTATGTAAGGAGAGATTGAGAAATTGGAGATATTGGGAATGTTCATTAAACAACAAAGAAGTAGGTTATATACATAATAACAAATGATATGTATGATGAGGCTTATGGATGAAAGTTTAGTTTAGGTTTTGTTTAAAGCTATACTGAACACTCCAAAGCCAGTTTGACCCCATTCCGGCCCCAATTATACTTGCATTTTCAAGGCCCTTTCATGCTTGTCTCCTCTCCTTACACACGTCTCTCACTTCACCTCCTCAATGACGTTTTGGTTTGGGCATGTCAATCCCTACATCTTCTATTCATGCCACATCATCCTTGTGGCATTTTGTTGCGAGTTTTTTGTATTCTTTTTTTTTGTTTTTTTTGTATTAAATGTGCACGGGCCAAGAACAGTATTAAAGCAGCAGTGTTCCATCTATTTTTGATGTATCCTAATGTAGTCGTCTAGCAGCTCCTTCAGAAGTTCCCAATGTTGCTTCTAGCTCAGGATGGTGCTCCCTAAGCACAACCCTGTTTAAAGGGAGGGGTAAGTAAACTCTATTACAGGATGAGCGTGTTATGTGGCCTGTGTACATTACCTGTTAGATATTTGTATTACATTGAGGTAATTGGGCTTATTCACACATCACAAATACCGTCATTCACCTATGATAGGAACAGCCTTTTGCTTAATCGGAGCAGTGATGGTGTGCCTTGGACTAAAGAATGCAAACAGGCCAAATTACATTGTATTTTATTTGATTCACCACGGGCCACTAAGAAATGGTCAATGGGCCGCAGTTGGCCCGATGGCCACAGTTTGGACACCCCTGATCTAATCGATCATCAAATAAGTGTTATGGTTATAGTTAGGCTTTATGTTAGATTAGGGGTTTTACAACTATTTTTGCTTGTGTCTTCCCATCCAAAAACAGGCACCATATTCTCTCCTGTCTATGGTAGTATTATGTTATTTGATTAAGCCATGTATTATGATTGAATTATCATGGGAAGGCAAGACCTACCAACAGGCTAATTGGTTTGTATGGGGATCCATTATGCAACACAGATGCCAGAGTGAATAAAGGAGGTATCAAATATGTTGAATTGAATGTGTTCAAATCAACGGTTAATCTTGAGGAATACCAGTTTGAAGGAGGAGGTGTGTCTGTTTCCTCGCTCCAGTGCCACGAGGTCACCTCTCACACACTCCCTCTCTTCTGCCTGTTAGATCATTGAGGGTTTCTTGATCAGAATTTAAATTTTATTTTTCATTTTATAAATTGCATTTTTATTTTTATTTTTAACTTTATTCTATTTTTATTTTATTTTTTATCTATTTTTATCTTATTTCTATAACTGCTGTCTGTCGTCGGGTATTGCACATAAGATTTTCACATCACTGCTTTATACATGTGTAAACTGTGAAGTGACAATAAACTTGACTTGAATTTATTTTAAACCTTCAGCTCTTCAGTTAAATGTAAGTTCTACGTGCAAGCAGTATATTTGTGATGCCAAGTGTAATTATTTCTGGTTACCAGCCTCGGCATGCGTAGGAATTAGTAATTTTCTCTTTGGCAACCAGATCCCATTCACCCAAAAGTAATGGGAGTCTTTTTTATTGCTCTTATTTTTCTCTAATGTATTACCTCTGGACATGGACTGCTGCCAATACAAACATACTTAAAAACATGATTTTGTTGAAATAGTTTTGTACTAAAATAATACTATTTTGTTGAATAGTCTTTAACACACACCCACACACACACAATGTGACCGAAGAACAGAGCTCTTTGTTTGCGCCACATGTAGCAGTCTCTCTCATCATGTGACCTTGTCTCAAAGGCGATGCTGAAGCTGATGCTACGCTACGTTGCCAAGGCATAAAGAAGCTTATTATTGGCCAGAACGTCCAGTCTTCTCTCAAGATGATTGGCCCAAGCATCTGTCAATGACTGGGCAGTGACACACTTGCTTAAGCATTGCCAACAGCTGTTGGATACCGTACACAAACACACACACGCACAAACACGCACACACAGGCACATACTTGAACGGCCTCTTTGTGGCCACACACCAAAATAAGTATACTCCAAAGACTTTGAAGAAACTAGAGATCACACACAAGCATGTGACCAACTTCAAAATATTAATCTAAGCGATCTCTCTCTCTCTCTCTCTCTCTCTCTCTCTCTCTCTCTCTCTCTCTCTCTCTCTCTCTCTCTCTCTCTCTCTCTCTCTCTCTCTCTCTCTCTCTCTCTCTCTCTCTCTCTCTCTCTCTCTCTCTCTCTCTCTCTCTCTCTCTCTCTCTCTCTCTCTCTCTCTCTCTCTCTCTCTCTCTCTCTCTCTCTGTCTCTGTCTGTCTGATGACACCAGCACTATCGCAAGCCACAGGAACCCGCCACTTTTCACATGTTTGTCGCGCACGGGTTGGGTGATGTGTCATGTCTGAGGTCACGTTCGTCACCCTGCGAGGCTTCGTTCAGGCTACGTTTGTCTTGGGGCAAGGTGTGTCATTAGAGTCTGACCGTGTTCACTAATCATAGACACTGAAATAAGAAAAACTATCCTGCATTGGACTGACATATACATGTTCATATCAGCTCATATCCAGATGGTCGGCCCCAAGGGGGCAATCCAACCCCTCGAGGCTCTACCAGTGGAGCAACGCGAGCGACAACAGAAGAGCGACACATGCAGCGCATGTGTCGCTCTTCCCACGCGTCCCTCTCCCACTCCGTACCTGTAATGAGGCTGGAGACCAGCAGAGGCAGCACCAACATCTGGAGCATCCTCATGAGCAGTTCCCCCGGGAAGGAGAAGTACTTCACCTCGCGGTAGGACAGCTTGTATGGGCGCACGGCGAAGCCCAGGATGATGCCTGAGAGGACGAGAGCGAATATGTTCATGTGTCACTTCCTTCTGGGAATGGCCTCGTGATCAGCATTTCTCATTGTCCTGATGGTCCCGATGTCATAATGCTATCTTTATCATATTACAAAAAGGCGTTCAGTAGGCAGTGCGCCTACTGAACTGCTGGGAGTGCTGCCACTATCATAACATTGTCATTAACATCACACTTTCATACTTTGCTGGACATTCTGGGCTCATCATAGTTACTGCACTGTATTTATGATGCTGCTGCACTACTGGCACTTTTAATGCCTTTAAATCTTTTTTTTAATCACATGTACACATCATCCATCCGTCACTTTGTTGTTCTTTTTGTGTTCATTTTGATTGTTTATAGTATTTTTATGGTGTTGTTTTGGAGATTCATACTGCTGGAAAGGGAATGGGGAGTGAGCATTCCAATGTGCTTGTTGCAAATGGCCAATTCATATCTTGTAAAAAAAGTATATATATAACAAATGTATTATATTTAACTGATTATAGCATTAGTGATGATATGTATAACATCCGTTATACGTTAATAGTTAACAATTATTTGTGGCAGTTGTAATCCAATGGAGCAGTTGTATTGCATTTTTGCAGTGAGTCAAATGACCAATGCTTGGCTCTTTTCCATCTAAATCTTCATGTCTCGACGGAAAATATGAGGCTTTGGAGAAGAGTGTTGTGAAGGGACCTAAACTATTTCATTGCTCCTTTCTCGAATCTACAACATTCATGTTCCGGGAAAAAAAAACTACAAACTTCATCGGCAGCATGCGATGATGTGATCTGTTGTCCTACAATCCTATCACCGTAATAGTGGTCTATGGCTGTTTTGTTTTCTCCCTTGCCTTTAAAACTCATCACTTCAGAGCAAGGCTCATTGTATAGCGTCACTAATCCACCAAGAGGACCAGGTGGCTGGCCCAGAGGCCCTACGGCAGGGCACCACCTTATAATCAATCAACTGATTCTTGCCTTAGTTCTGTGTCCTCCTTACAGGGCTAACGGATGCAGCGACTCCGGGTGGGCCTGCTAATTTCTATATGGAAGGTCAAAGGTCAAACAGCTAAATGTTAAGGGTCACCCACATGGTCAACAAAGGGTCAATCTCTCGGGTTTTGAGTTTCCGAGTTGGGTTGTCCTTTGTATATACTTTTCTGTCTGGGTGTTTCTATCAAGGGTCGATTCTGGAGAATGTTTAAAAAGAGAATATAGATTTGAAGATGAAGTGTTGGATCTAAAAAAAACATACGATTTCCAGAACACAATTACGTATATTATATGCCTTTTGGTGGAGGGATTTATCCAAAGTGTCTTACAACTTGCAACTTGCATGTTCATGCAGAACCCAGCAGGACTCGAATCCCTAACCCTGGCCGTATATTGCCATGGTCCACCCACTCAAGCAACACCTAGAACCTTCCATCATTGCTACTTACTACTATTGTTTTTGCACTCACCGACAACGACGGCAGCTACGGTGAAGAGGACAAAGGCATTTCTCTGAAAAAATCCCTTGACGTCATCTTTTGTGATGCCCTGCACTTTCTTCTGGGACCTGAGCAAGCGGGACTGGATCCCATCTTGGATCTCCTGGAGCCTCCTCCTCCTCCGCTGTGGGTCTTCCCCGTTGCTCTGAGTCATGGCTCTGGGCGCTTGGGTGGAGCTGGATCTCTGGAGCTCCTCTGGAAAGTGTTAACAAACAGCTCTTCTCTCCCTCCCCTCTTTTCTGGTTAGCGGTGGAATGAGCCTTTAAAAAAACAAGCAATAAAACACATTTTATCCTGTGTTTACATACATTGCAAATATGTGATTTTTTCCTATTTTAGCAACGCACCTGAAACTTAGTGAATATCTACAGTATGTGAAAATCTTAATTTCTTATTGTCTATAGATATTTTGAATAACATTTGTGTAAGGTCAAAGCAGTCACATCAACAAGGTTATTTTTTAAACCAGTTTAATCTGGATGAAGACAGATACAATGGGAGAAAGTCTTCATCAGACTGCTGTCTGCAATGTAAATTCAACTTTCCACAGAAAGACTACAATACTGTACACAGTACAATGAATATACACGCCATGCATCAATATTCATAATACTACATGTGGGTAGGCATACATTTACGTGACAATATAGGCCTAATTATTACATTACACAACAAGGATGACAAGAAAACGCATAGAAAATGCATATTCAACTCAGGTGTGGGCACACCTGCACACACCACACAACACAATGCACATTGTAACCCTATTTCCACTAAGAGCAACATGGTTCCTGGATGAAGACAGACACAACGGGAGAATGTCTTCATCACACATACTGGTGTCTGCAATAGTAATCTGCGTGGTCAATAAAATGCCTACTGTATATGTTCATAAGATGTTTATGTGCATTAACCAAGTATTTCCTCCACAAGACGGCGGCTCCACATGTGGCCAACTCAACTGTTTCGGCAGTTATATTGATCTTCCCCCGCACCCCCCCCCCCCAAACACACACACACACACACACATCCACCCCAAACTCACACACGAGGGTAAAATAAAGCTGCTGTACCTCTAAACGTGACCCTCCCAACGACAACACGTCCTGTATGGCAAATGATGTGCGCTAGACGCGGAGTTTAAGTCCTGTGAAGTTGGAGGAGTAGGAGGAGAACGAAGAAGAGGTTCAATGTGGTGACTGTGTGTGGAGTAGCTCTGATCCGCTGAGAGGAGGAGGAGAAGGAGGAGGAGGCGCAGGGAGGGACCTATTGAGTGGGCCGGAGGAAGCAAGCAGCCAGTGGCTGAAAGGAGGCGGTGCATACACAGAGAGAGAGGGAGAGAGCGAGAGAGAGAGGGAGAGAGCGAGAGAGAGAGGGAGAGAGCGAGAGAGAGAGGGAGAGAGAGAGAGAGAAGAGAAGACTCAAGTGACAGAACACTATGTGGGTTTGAGGAAGTTGGGGATAGGTTGGGGGTGAGGGTGGAGGTCAGGGAGGAGGAGGAGGGGGGGGGTACTTTTCAGACAGAAGGGGGCTTGAGGAATAATGAGCTTTCCAAGCAGGAGGGGGAAAAAAACCCGGAGAAAGAACCTTCTTGTGTTCTTCTGTTTTCTTCCCAATCTCCTTGTCCAAATGTTTTTCACGGTTCACAGGTTTAGAAGCATGACGTGACTTTTTGCTTTACCTAATGAGGTAAAGCAAAAAGTCACGTCATGCCAAAAGTCACGTCATCCGATTTTCATGTTCCCTCCTGTCCTGTGTATTAAGGCCTCGACTTTCTTTGCATTTTGTGGTATCATCGTGTCCGGTCCTCATTCAAGGGTCTTCCTAAGTTGACAACTTATTGTACTTTTACCTGAGCACTGGTTCAGTTCTTGGAGAATGAAATGCACTTTTGACTTCTGGTGACGAGTTGTTCTCTTAGTCGCTTTGGACAAAAGTGTTTGCTAAATGACTGCTATGTAATGTAATGTAATGTAATGTAATGTTATGTTTGTGTGTGTGTGTGTGTGTGTGTGTGTGTGTGTGTGTGTGTGTGTGTGTGTGTGTGTGTGTATATGTGTGGGTGTGTTGTACATATATGTGTGTGTGGGGGTGTATATTTGGAGACTTGTTCGGAATGAAACTTTTGACTTCTGGTGACGAGTTGTTCTCTTACCTACCTTTGTTGAAACACACTGTTGTCTGTCGCTTTGGACACAAGTGTCTGCTAAATGACTGCAATGTAATGTAATGTAATGCAGTTGTTTATACATAGTGAGCAGGGATATGCAGTTCTATCAACAGTTGAAGATTAAAATATATACGGCAGGTACAGTGAAAATGTACACATTTACAGGTATGTTATCAATAAATATGTAGACTATAGGTAGAGGTAGGTAGTTGTGATACAGTGCAAGGCAGTCAAAGACATTGATGGTGATGTATTAATATTATAGGATATATTGAGCAGACGTGTGGGGCAGGGGGGAGGGGGCGTCAGCAGGGGGGGTTCAGCAGGGCTGTCTTCGTGGTGCAGAGTTCAGGGAGATGACAGCTGAGGGGAAGAAGCTGTTCCTAAGCCTGCTTGATTTGGAACAGAGGTTTCTATAGCGCCTCCCGGAGGGGAGGAGGGCAAACAGTCCATGGTTGGGGTGATTTTTTGTGCCTTCTTCAGACACCGTTTGTGGTGGGTAGTGTTTATTGCAGGGAGGGGTAATCCAACGATGTGTTGAACGGTTTTCACCACCCTCTGAAGCGCTTTCCGGTCGGAAACAGTGCAGTTGCCGTACCACACTGTGATGCAGTTGGTGAGGATGCTTTCAATAGCACACCGGTAAAAGTTCACCAGAATCGGAGGTGATAGGTGGGCTTTCCTCAGTCTCCTCAGGAAGAAGAGACGCTGGTGAGCCTTCTTTACCAGTGAGGCCGTGTTGAGGTACCAGGAGAGGTCCTCGGAGATGTGGACCCCCAGGAATTTGAAGCTGGAGACAGCTCCTTGGTCTTCTTGGTGTTGAGGGCCAGGTTGTTGTCAGCGCACCACACCACCAGGTGCTGGACCTTGTCCCTGTAGGCTGCCTCCTCGTTGTTTTTGATGAGGCCCACCACCGTCGGCAAACTTGATGATGGTGTTTGTACCATGTACGGGAGTGCAGTCGTGGGTGAAGAGGGAATAGAGGAGAGGGCTCAGGACACAGCCCTGGGGAACGCCGGGGTGTTCAGGGTGAGGGTGGAGGAGGTGAGATTGTCTAACCTGACTGACTGGGGTCTGTTGTTTAGGAATTCTAATAACCAGTTACACAGAGGGGTTAATGTCAAGGTTCTTGGTTTCCATGAGGACACCAAGTTTGAAGATGAGTTTGGAGGGGATGATGGTGTTAAATACTGAGCTGAAGTCGATGAACAGCATTATCACATGGGTGTTGCTCTCATCCAGGTGGGAGAGAGCGGAGTGAAGAGCTGAGGAAATGGCGTCCTCCGTGCTCCTGTTCTCACGGTAGGCAAATTGGTATTTATTATAGCTAGATTTGAGGTGAGCCAGGACCAGCCTCTCAAAGCACTTGGCCACGACTCGGGTTTATTCATTCACCATTTTTGGCAAACTGTTCATATATAGTATGAACTCCTCTTATCAAGTCTTGTGCATTTTCTCCTGTTTGTTTGTTCTTGAGCTGGCGTATTTCTTATCTGTCATTTGTCAACACTCATGCCATCTGACGCCAGCTTGTTCGTTCATACTTGCTTGGACCTTGATCCACTGGTCTCTGCCTATCTTCAACCCTCATTTTGGCTGATTGTGGCAAGCTTTTTTTCA
>CM051017.1:19994687-20067187 GCA_027704905.1 Muraenolepis orangiensis
GCATTTGCTCCTTTTTTCTCCTATAAGATAAACTAAGATAATACTAATAAAGCTAAAACCATGGAAGTTGAGGTTCAAGCTGTGCAATTGGGATTTAGAAGTATTGTACAGTTATATAGAAATATAGTTAAATACATTATATGGTAAGTATTATATACAGTATATATGTATGTATATTTTGTTTTGTTTTATATTATTTTATATAATTAACAAAACTAAATATTTACATTCCTCTATGAACAAGCTATCCATATATTAATATGATGAAGATGTTTCCATGAAGATATCGCCATAACACACCTACCGAATGTCATAATATAGAGAGCTACAGTTAGTTCTCCTCAGGACATTAGTAACAGATCTACAGTCCACACATTGGCACATGAAAGCCAGACTTTAAACTCAGTCCAATAGTTTAATGGGTGAGCTATTTTTTTTCCATGTGAGTGCAATGATCATGCCCTTTGGTTGTTAGCAGGTTACTTTGTGACATTAAATTGTTGTATGTCGTCTTTTAATGTGAACCCCAATCAAAAATGCTTTTTTTGTCAATCTTGATGGACAATAAAGAATCAAATCCTATATGTGTGTAGTTACAGTTTTTTTCAATTGCTAACACGCATTGTTCACTACAGACGTCACTTTTTCAAAACTCATCACACAGTCTCCATACCAACACGCATCTTGGCCAAACAGTGAATCTCACTTCCAAAACTCACTCAAACCACCAAAACACTTCATACTTCTCAAAATAGGTTTGTTCGTCTATAACACTAGCAACAGTTCTCACTCAGAAAGCATACATTGTCATTCATATCACACTGACCTACAAAACACTGGGAGCATTACATAAATTATGAACTTGAACTTGAACTATGAAGTTTGAATGATGTTTTTAATTTTAGAATAAGGTGATTATGGAGGTCGTCTAAGAAAGAAATTAGCCTCTCTGTATTATAGGGTCCGATCAGAGGTTTGTGCAAAAGCAAGCCATCACTGGAGAGGGCTGCACACATGGTTATATTTGTTCCTCTCTGGCCTGGAACAGTGGCCCGCTGCCCAATGAAATTTCTTCATCTCCGTCTCGTTTTTGCCAGGTTACCTTTTTTTCAATTGCACGCATTGTTCAATACAGAAGTCACTTTTTCCAAAACTCTGAAACTCCGTCAGCGAAACTTTAAGTCTATGTGGTCGAAACTGTGGTTTCGTAAGGATGAAGCAGTTATAGACTGTACCGTTTGAAATGAATGGAGAGCGGGTAAAAGTGATCCGTTATCAATATGTTCAGGTCAGATGTTTGTTCAAAAACTAAACAGAATACATACATAGCTATGCATAACGTGCTGTACTAAAACGGTGGTTTTATTTCATTTTAGACGGTAATGGAGATTGAGACCAGACCAAATACACATTTATTTATCTTTGTGGATGAAGCTGGATTTATGTAATATTATATAATATAGTATACCATTTACAAAATTGGACATCATTTGACCCAAGATTCGTGTTTTTGATTTGGCTAATCAATACAAGCTGACATACTACCTATTAATTATGTGGTTGAAAAACGACACACACACACACACACACACACACACACACACACACACACACACACACACACACACACACACACACACACACACACACACACACACACACACACACACACACACATTCACACACACTCAAATCCCACTCATCAAAAGACACTCATGGAGAGGTTATGGCCTCAGTGCACCCAGGGTTGTATTTAGGTAACTCTAGCTGTCCCTATTCCGCCCATCTAGCTCAGCAGAGTCAGGTGGGAAATAGGCGCTCCCATGAGACTGATGTATCCAGGACAGGTTCTAATGACTGCAGTCTACGGTGGCCCTCTGGGGACACACAGAAAACCGGGTCCGCATTATCCATCGCTATCATTGTCCACCTGGGTTTCCCATGGATCAAATTATCGGAACTTCAAACCCAGGGGTCTCAGAGTGCTCGGGCTGTTGTTCGGTGGACACACTGGGAGTCCAGACACACATTCTCGCACGTATGTGCGCGCATATACACACACACATGCACACACACACACACACACACACACACACACACAAACACACACACACACACACGCACACACACACACACACACACACACACACACACACACACACACACACACACACACACACACACACACACACACACACACACACATGCACACCCACATGCACACACCAACGCATACACACACACACAAATACGTCTCATCTGATTGGAGAGAGAATAAAGGGTGATACAGAGAGCGATAAAGAGTGTGAGAGTAAGAGAGAGGGAGAAAGAGAATGAGAGAGTAAGAGTGGGAGAATAGAAAGGACCTGAAAAGGCATAATCAAGGGTCAAAGGACAAATAGTATTTTTCAGGGAGATAGGGAGTCTGATCTGCTGCAGGTGCCAAGTGCCTACACTTTTCCTAAGTAGCACACAATGACAACATCACATAGTTGAAAAGACGGAGCAAGTACCATCTCTTAGAATCTCTGTCTCTTCTTTGTGAATGTTCAAGGCACCGATAACCAATTCACGTAATACATACATTAACGGTTGACTACGGTTGTTTTGTACGATGGATGCAAACTGTTCTCTTTATTATCAATCAGATACCGGTGGGTGAGTTGTAATAGACCGTATGGCTTTATCTCCACTGCTGCCATGGGCGTGTCCAGAGGCAGAGACAGTGGCTTTTGTTAATCTGGTGCTTAGGGTTACATTTCCCTACTCGGAAATAAAAGATCAAATACAACGCTTGTCTTACATTTTTTTTCTTCTGACTTTAAACAGTAGTCTTCTTCGGCAAACAAAAGGGCCCTCTTAAGAGATGATAGCATGGGAACGGGACGAGCATTCTCATAGTACTGTATTCAAACAGGTTTACAGGTGTATTTAAACAAGTGTGGGAAATATAGCCAAAGCTTTATGATAAAGGTCACTCATCAAGGAAGAAAAAGGAAGAAAGAAAGAAAGAAAGAAAGAAAGAAAGAAAGAAAGAAAAAAAGAAAGAAAGAAAGAAAGTCAAGTCAAGTCAAGTCAAGTCAAGTTTATTGTCACTTCACAGTTTACAGTTTAGTATAAAGCAGTGATGTGAAATTCTTGTGTGCAATACCCGACGACAGACAGCAGTTATAGAATAAGATAAAATAAAAATAGATAAAAATAGATAAAAATAGAATAAAAAATAGAATAAAAAATAGAATAAGGAATATAAAATAAAAATAAAAAATGCAATTTATAAAATGCAAAAATCAGCACAGAAAAGAGCAATATATATATATAAATCAATGTAATAAAATATACATTGTTATATGTTATACGCCCTTGTTCAGCAGCCTGATGGCCTGACTGTGGAAGCTATCTCTAAGCCTATTTGTACGACACTTGATACTGCGGTATCGCCTGCCTGACGGTAATAGTGAGTAAAGTTCGTGGCTGGGGTGGGCAATGTCTTTTTATAATTATTTTGGCCTTGGCCACGCACCACGAAAGAAAGAAAGAAAGAAGGAAAGAAAGGAAGGAAGGGAGGACGAAAATAGAGAAGGAATGAAGAAGGGAGGGAAGGAAGGAAGGGAGAAAGGTAGGAAGGACGGAAGGAAAGATGAAAACATATTTGCGTTGTTTCATTCATTTTAGAATACATTACTGCCATCTAGTGGAAACTATTTAGAAATGCATAGTCCTGTCAGAACTTTTAGCACATGAGATGCATTGAACTGCATTAATGAATCGACCAATAATCGATTAATGTTTGCTAATAGGCTAATGCATCGTTTTCTAATCAAATGTTTTTGTAGGAGCTGCAATATTGTTTGTTGTGACTGTGCTGCATCTACGACAACAAGGACGGCCGTTTTCCTTCTTCCGAAGTGTGTTGAACATTAAAATCCACCAAAACATTATGACATTAAGAGTTATGAAACTAGACCAATGAAAATTATTGCGAAACAAATTTTTTAATGTAATTTTCATACGACCCAAATATAAGATATTTGATCATGGATAAGATGATTTTTCAAATATTTGGACTGCTTTAGACTGCTCATACATAGGAACGTTAAAGAATACATCTAACATAAAGTATAGTCTGGCAAGTATAATTGCACATGTATGTTAAAACTGTAATAGAGACATATTTCAAACAGTAAACTGTATGGCAACTTGTGTTTTTGAGAGAGAGAGAGAGAGAGAGAGAGAGAGAGAGAGAGAGAGAGAGAGAGAGAGAGAGAGAGAGAGAGAGAGAGAGAGAGAGAGAGAGAGAGAGAGAGAGAGTAGTAATAGATAAGGGTTAGTGGTAAGCACAGGATGGCAGATGGTCTAACTTAATCCGGAACTAACATTGCTGCAGTATAGCTTGACAAAGCAAACCAACTCTGACTGGATCCCTAAAACGACTATTTGGTTGGTATAACACCAGGTATAGAGAATCAAGACATGGAGCTGTTTGATAATGTTCTGGAAGGTTGGCCAGCGTCTCTGGACATCTTAGGGTCCGTGTGGCTGGAGGCACTGGGGCTGGTATACTGTGTGTTTGACCCTTGTGGAGCACCTGTGTCTGGATCTAGTGGGCCAGTTGAACACAGGGGGGGTTTGCTTTGACCTGCTGGGCTCTGTGCATGCTGACGACCCCCTCCTCTGGCTGTTCATACATCACTGAAATGAGACTCTGACTTTTTAATGATACATATTTGTTTTTAGTTAAACAGCATTTACAAGATATGCGACCATGCAACGCCATGGTTATTCTACTGAGGAGTATGTCCCAGCAACATTTAATGGCTGATTTGATATAAGATATTTTTATTTGGGGAAACCATTAACTTAACTTCAAACATGCTCGCAAACTCCATTATTCTATTTAAATACATTGTGGCATTACAGTAATAGGTAGTATGTCAGCTTGTATTGATTAGCCTAATCAAAAACACGAATCTTGGGTCAAATTATGTCCAATTTTGTAAATGGTATACTATATTATATAATATTACATAAATCCAGCTTCATCCACAAAGATAAATCAATGTGTATTTGGTCTGGCCTCAATCTCCATTACCGTCTAAAATGAAATAAAACCACAGTTTTAGTACAGCACGTTATGCATAGCTATGTATGCATTCTGTTTAGTTTTTGAACAAACATCTGACCTGAACATATTGATAACGGATCACTTTTACCCGCTCTCCATTCATTTCAAACGGTACAGTCTATAACTGCTTCATCCTTACGAAACCACAGTTTCGACCGCATAGACTTCTGTTTCGCTGACTGTGTGAAGAGTTTAGGAAAAAGTGACTTCTGTATTGAACAATGCGTGTTAGCAATTGAAAAAAAAACTGTAAACGACAACGTTGTAACGCTGGCCATCTGGATTCCTTGACTACAACACCCACAATACCACTTGAGTCGCTTGAACTCGCGTGCACGTTACGTTTTACGTAATCCTTTTTTTTCTTTCCCCAAAGGTTGTGTTGACAGACTGTAGCTTAGGACAGGAGGAGGACACATTGTACGGTGGACATACTGGGCCGAGGAGAAGCACGCAAGGTAAAGTTCTCGGCGTTTTCTGTCCAATATCATTGCTATTTACATGGTTTTTCCGTTATCAAATGATCTTCATATTATTATAAAAAATAATACATGTTTGATGTTCCACTATCAGAAAGACCCGGAGTCGTGAAGGGTGTCTTGTAGCAGCATGCCATTGCGTTGAGTTATTTAACTCTGGTTAACGTCGTGTTTTCATGTTTCGTGAGGGACAGGAATGGCGAAACATTTGTAGCCAAACTTTATGACAACCACACATCGAGGCCCTTGTCCTAAAACCTTTTGAAATATCTATCTATCTATCTGACCTTGCTTTTTATAGTTGTAATAACACTACTGTAGACTGTCATTCATATCACTGCATGGTGATGCATTGGTCTTCTCTGGGATGGGGAGATAAAGTAACTAACGTATCCCCACCTCTCCTCCTTCTCTCATCAGTGATATGAGTCTATAAAGCGAGTCGACGTCCCTCATTGTCGCAATGAGTGTCGCGGCGCTGGGTGTCATTGTCGTCGGCGTGTTCTTCTTGGCCCTGTATCTCCTCCATCGCTATGGGGACTTTAGGAAACAGCAACGCATGGTCCTGTTTGGGACCCTGCTGTCCTGGTACCTCTGCTTCCTCATCGTCTTCGTACTGCCGCTCGATGTCAGCACGGTAAGACCAACAACAGTCAAGAGAGTGGAAGGCACAGTGAGTGTCTGATAGGCCTGGTGTTTTGACGGTTATCTCACACAACTATCAAGAGAGAGCCATTATATCTCCTGCTTTACTCTCCGTCTCTCTCTCTCTCACTCACTCACTCCCTCTCACTGTGTGTGTGTGTGATGTCCTCTACCAGACCATATACAATCAGTGCAAGATTGATAATGCACTGCACCTTGATCAAGACAGTCATCCTGGACCAGTTGAAGCACAACCCAACGAATCTATCTCTCCAATCGGCAGGTAAATGTGACCGGCGCCTAACCCTTCACACCCCCTGCCCCTCTGGGTCTCATCCATGTAAAGCTACTATTTATCATTCCCAAGGACGCAATGAACTAAAAAAGTACAGCAGATCATTCATTGTGTACGTCAGCCTTGGGACTCTTGTGACGTAGTCCTAATCTGATAATACAAGCGTTTGATATTAATTTATCTTTTTATTACAATCTTTTTCAACAAAAACGTTTTTGGGCTGGTTGAACATGAAGGTCGATCATTACACTTGAATTTATAGTATAAAGTCAATTATATATATATATATATATATATATATATATATATATATATATATATTGCAGGTGGCACTATGTATAGCACTATTCAGATCCCATCATTTAGTGTTTGACTTTCTCTCTCTCTGTAGCTCTCTCGCCCTCGTTTTTATGTCTCGTATGTGAATCTTGTATCTTGTGTGTCTGTTTGGCGTAGTGTGTCAAAGGTGTGTAAAGAGCCCTGGAGCTACATACCAGATCGTGTCCTGCCAGTCTTCTGGCGAGTGGTCTACTGGACGTCCCAGTTTCTCACCTGGTAAGACAAGCATAACAAGCACACCAGCAGTGATGTTGATGATAAGCCATCACAAGCCATAGAAAAAAAAAAGAAAATCAATAGGGTTGTGTGTGTGTGTGTGTGTGTGTGTGTGTGTGTGTGTGTGTGTGTGGTGTGTGTGTGTGTGTGTGTGTGTGTGTGTGTGTGTGTGTGTGTGTGTGTGTGTGTGTGTGTGTGTGTGTGTGTGTGTGTGTGTGTGTGTGTGTGTGTGTGTGTGTGTGTGTGTGTGTGTGTGTGTGTGTGTGTGTGTGTGTGTGTCTAGGCTGCTGTTACCCTTTATGCAATCCTACGCACGGTCTGGAGCTTTCTCCAGGGTTGGAAAGATCAAAACGGCTCTGATTGAAAATGGGATTTACTACGGAACCTACCTCCTGATCTTTATCTCCCTGCTCATCTATGTTGCCGCTAACCCGCGGCTGAACCTCACATGGTAAGAGAAGCTTCGCCACACCGCAGACATTCATGGTTAAACGGCTGTGTTGCGTAATGTAACATTGTGTAATCAATTCAGACGACCGAGCTACCCATCTGTCCTCTGGAAGGAGGAGTGGGACACAGGGTTTGAGATAGCATGCCACTGAGTTCACCGTTTATTACGGCAATAAAACAGAATTCAACAATTTAAAAAAACAAGTCAAAGTCTGCCATCAGGAATGTCCCGGGCTGAACTACTGACATCTACTGTTTTAACGAGAAGACGATTGGTACGCATATTGGTAGAGGGGCGACTTGTCACCATAATATCTGATGGGGCCGAAAGGGGTGGGACCCATATGCGTCACATCTGTGACTGCACCACATTTAATCCCATCACTCTTATCAGTTACATCCGCCATCACTGGGCTGACCCTGACTTGAAGGGTGACACAGATTACTCTGATGGAATAATCCGAGTCTGAAATACGTTATGATAAATGTGTTCATTTCTTGTATACTTTAAAAGGTATTGGAAGAATACAACTTATTTTTGTCTCTTTTCCAAATAATGCCTCCTTATGCTGCATTTGCCCTCACCTCTAGAAGGCATATCTTCATCCACACCTTGAATGTTGATTATATACACCTTGTAAAACAGCTGATGTCAAATATAACAGTCAATTGAGTTTTATTTTTATGAAACTTTAGCTACCTTCTGCATCACGCAGTCTGACTCTCATTGTCACTCACACTAGCGTGATTACTGGACTTTCAAAGTTCAAATTCAGTTATGTAAATACTATATTAATTTCACATGGATGTATCATGTACATAATAATCAAATTGAGCCTTTTAGGTTTACAACGCTCGACAGCCGTAGGGTGACAACACAATAAACCTTAACATCCCTCCCTGTTCTCTAGTTATATATATTTATATAGGTAATGACTGTTGACAAAGGATTTACACACATTCTGTCCGATACTTTTGTAAGTCGCTTTGGATAAAAGCGTCTGCTTAATGACTGTAATGTAATGTAATGCAATGTAATATAATATCTGGAACTTGACCAAAACTGAGGGGACACTTGTCGCCGCTGACACCTGTCCCGGACTCGCCGGTCTTTATAAGACGGAGCCACTCCCCTTTCCAGCCATAGCTCAGCCACCCACACCTCCAGCTTTGTCCATTGGAATGTCAAATGTTTGTAGCCGTACAGTATCTGTTAGTGGTCAAACCTGCATTCTGTGTGGATCAGTCAAGAGCGCTGCTCTCGCACTCGCTCTCTCTCTCTCGCTCTCTCTCTCTCTCTCCTGTGTGTAGATGTTCCCTGTGCTGGATTTTTTAAACTTTTTTAGCAGTTGCCCTTCTTGTTTTCTGTGTTCATGTAGATAATATCATGTTTATCTATGACTCTGATACATTGAAGGCTAAATGAAAACTAGTCCCATTCAGACTTACTCTCCTGTGTTATCCTAGGCTTGGGGAACCAGTAGCTAGAGTAAAGTATATGTACCTTAATCCACAGTCAAACTATCAAAATAAGTGGCTTTTCACCGAAAACAAGCATACACATTCAATTTCTACAGTTTATTTGAATAAAACGTTGAGAGACTTGAGACTTTCAATCGGAACCTCTCTAGTCCCAAACTGTCTAACTGATCTTCAAGAAGATGTATCCAAGGGAGCATTAATTAAGTTAACAAGAATGCTATACAGAAAAAATAGGAAAGTCATGGAAAGATACACCATTGTTCAATGTACTGAAAGATAAACCTTATATTTATATATATATATATATATATATATATATATATATATATATATATATATATATATAAACAATTATTTGCTGATTTCGCTTTTTCGGACTGAACCAGGAGAGAATTTCAGACCATTGGCATCACTGCTGCAAACACCTGGGGCCTGTTTCTTCTGGTGCTGTTGCTGGGCTATGGCCTGGTGGAGATCCCGCGCTCCTATTGGCTCGCATCTTGCCATGGTTACCTGCTGGCCAAGACCTATTTCAAGGCAGCAAAGATGGCCACTGAGAAGGCAGAGGCCGAGGAGAACTTGGCAGATGCTATGGAGGTGATTGATATACATACTTTTAATAATAACTTGATAGTAGTGGCACTAATAAGCATTTTATTTGTAACAACAAAACAAAACAAAAATAACTTTAACCTTAAATAATACAGTTGTTCATCAAAATAAATAGAAAATATTTGTTTCACTTCTTTTCCCCAGGAGGTGGCGTCTGTATATGAATGTGTACGTGCTTTGCACAACAAAAGTCTCAGAAAGTGTGTGGACACCATTTTACAAAAGGTGAGAACACTAGAGCCTACAAGACTTTGCTTTACACCCTTTTACAAAGTATTTTTCCGCTGGAAAGTAGGGCTTTACATAAAACGGGGCTGTGTTTGCAGTAGAAAGGTGCCACCAAATCTTAAGTTGGTGCTACATGAGCAGAGAACAAACTAAAACAACGACACTGGTAGAAATCTGCAAAGTATTCCTTTTGTGATGTTACATTGTTCACGTCATCGTATTAAGTTAACTGAATGAAATATATTCTATTATATTTATATATATATATATATTTATTTTTTGTTTCATCATTTATTGTGAAAGACACACAATGATGCACAACAAAAACCCTATCTTTCTAAACTGTACCGGCTGACAATCTCAAAATGTACTCTACATGCAAATTAACTTATGTAATGTCTCTCGCTCTCTCGCTCTCTCTCTCTCGCTATCTCTCTCTCGCTCTCTCTCTCGCTATCTCTCTCTCTCTCTCGCTATCTCTCTCTCGCTCTCTCTTGCTCTCTCGCTCTCTCGCTATCTCTCTCTCGCTATCTCTCTCTCTCTCTCTCTCGCTCTCTCTTGCTCTCTCTCGCTCTCTCGCTATCTCTCTCTCGCTATCTCTCTCTCGCTATCTCTCTCTCTCTCTCGCTATCTCTCTCTCGCTGTGTCAGTGTCCTGCTGATTACCAGGAGCGGATGGCGAGGGCAGTTGAAGTTGAAAATCAACCGACTGGGGATCCCCCCACCAAGGGAGCCCTCGTGAAGCTTCACAAACGGGTATTCAGAAGTAGCATGTAACCTGATGCCAGAGAGTGACATCCACATGGGTCTTTATTGTTTTTGACGTGTGTGTGTGTGTGTGTGTGTGTGTGTGTGTGTGTGTGTGTGTGTGTGTGTGTGTGTGTGTGTGCGCGTGCGCGCGCGCAACAGGTGATCACCACTGTCCAGAGGCAGTGCCAGTCGCAGGTCCAGTGGGCCATCCTCTTGGAGCAGGCAGTCTACCTGGAAGACGTGGCCAAGAGCCAAGGCAGCCCCCTGCGACAGCTGGTCCGCAGCTTCCCATCAGCGCAGCCCACGCCCCCTCTGCGCAGGTTCATCTACACCCCCACTGTTGGTGAGACGGCGCCTGGGGGGGGTCCATACTTGAGCAACATGTCGTGGTGTCCTCCAACCTCTGACACGGATTGACTGTTTTTTACCACTGAATGTTAACAACACGGACCCTTCGTTAAATCATTAATTTGATCTATTTTATTATTGTGTCATTCATCACAATGCATATCACAAGGTGTGTGTGTGTGTGTGTGTGTGTGTGTGTGTGTGTGTGTGTGTGTGTGTGTGTGTGTGTGTGTGTGTGTGTGTGTGTGTGTGTGTGTGTGTGTGTGTGGTGTGTGTGTGTGTGTGTGTGTGTGTGTGTGTGTGTGTGTGTGTGTGTGTGTGTGTGTGTGTGTGTGTGTGTGTGTGTGTGTGTGTGTGTGTGCTCTCTCTCCAATAACAGAGTGGTACTGGGAGTGTGTGCTGAGGCGAGGTTTCTATAAGTTGGTGTTCCTGGTCCTGTGTGTGCTGTCCCTGGCAGTGGTGTGGTCTGAGTGCACCTTCTTCAGCTCCCAGCCCGTCCTCTCCCTCTTCGCCGTCCTCATCCAGATAGCAGAGAAGCAGCACAACTACATCTGCATCGAGGTAGGCGCCCCGCCGGATCACAAAAAGACTACAACTACCAATAGTATAGCCATAATATGGTGTGGAAAATGTGCTTTATTCATTTTTGCTCTGAATCATCAAGTGTGTAGTTTTCAGGTTTCTCATAACAATAAACGGTATATTCAACAGTTTTTTGTTTATGGATTATATGTTCAAGATTTTTTAAGTACAATGGAATGCTTACTCCCCATTCCCTCCCGTAGTATGAATTTACTAAAACACTATACAAAAAAATACATAATAAATAAGTGACTGATGTGTGATGTGATATGTTCATGTGTTGAATTGTGCAAAAAGCATATAAAAGTATTTTAAAGTGCCAGTAGTGCAGCAGCATCACAAATACAGTGCAGTACAGTGCAATGCGGAACAGTGCAGTAGCTGTAATGAGTCCAGCAAAGTATGAAAGTGTAATTTGATGTGATATGGATGACAATGTTATGATAGTGACAGCACTCCTAGCAGTTCAGTAGGTGCACTGCCTGTGGATAAAAACGGTCCTTGAACCTGGCAGTCCTTGTACTGTTGTCCTAGTCCTGTATATATTATAACGTAATACAAATAGACATGTTTTGCCAGAAAAAATACCGTTATATTTATTCTGACTTGTGTTTGCCAGAGGGTTTATGTTGTTCCCCAATGCAATCGAAAATGCAAAATCTCCTCTCATGCCGTCGCCTTCTCTTTTGTTCGTCTTGTGTCGTTTTATTCCCCCCACCAGATGGCGTGCTTTGTCAGTATCTTCTTCCTGTGTGTGTGTGTCTACTCTACAGTGTTTCAAATACGAGTGTTCAACTACTATTACCTGGTACCACACCACCAGACGGATGCTTACAGCCTGCAGTTCAGTGGCATGTAAGTCCCCACGCTATAACTGTATTAAATCGATTAATTTTAGCTGACTGTTTCTAGAACACAGGGTTAACATTTAGAACGAGGGGACTGCTCTTAAAACAATCAATCTCCACTTGCAGTAGCTCAGTCTGTTAGGACTTGGCTTGGGAACCAGAAGGTCGCCGGTTCTAGTCCCCGAAACACCTGGGCTCTGCCGAGTTGCAATGCACCAGACCCCTTCACTGCTCCCCGGGCGCTGGATATAAAATAGCTCACCACTGCTCCTAATACTAGGATGGGTTAAATACAGAGCGACTCATTTCACTGTGTGTTCACATGGATGTGACCAATTCAAGATTCCTCCAGATTTAGATTTCAATGACAAACCCTCACTAGTGATTCTTCAAACCACCATCTGTTAGTAAGAGAGAGAGATAACAAGTTATTAATTACATACTTGGTAGTTCTGAGAGTTAAGTCAATTAGTAGTAGCCAGATGTTCCAACAAACTAAGGTATGTGTGTGTATTCTAGTTCTAGCAAAGGGTGACCCAATAAGAGTGCCCTTAAGATCCACAAGTAATTGCCGAGGACGTTTTATTGTAGCCTTTCTCCTCTGCTCTCCAGGCTGTTCTGTCGGCTCACGCCTCCGTTGTGCCTTAATTTTCTGGGTCTGATTCACATGGACTCTGCCATCTCACACCAAGACCGGATACAGACCTCCTACACCTCTGTGGGTTTCACATGCACACAAATACAGACCTTTTTTAGATATTATTTCTTTTTTTTAATTACATTTTTATTCATTCATTTATTTTTATTTGTGATTTATATATGCACTTCTTGCAGTCAAGTGTGAAACAAATCTCTCTTTCTGTTTTCTGTAGATTATGGGCTCCATGCATCTGCTGCCCTTCATATCAGACGGGTTTTACATCTACTACCCCATGCTAGTTCTGTTCCTCTGCTTTGCTACATACTTCAGGTGAGTCTGCAACAGGGAAATGCCATAATGAAACCCTTCAGCAGAATCACAGTCTTACAGGGCTTTAAACAGGACAACAAGAGCAAGAAGTTGAACAATTAGGAAACCTTTGGAGTTATCTCTTTAATGTGATCACTCCAAAAGTTTCCTAATTTTTCAACTTCTTGCTCTTTTGCTCTTATTGTGCTAAATATATATGAATAAAAGCATAAAATAATGGTCAAGAATTTGGTGAAGAGCAAAAAATAGTCTAAATCATTGAAAATATGACAGTCATGAAACAATCTATCTTGATATAAATAACTAATAATACCTTGTGAATAATTAGGAAAATGACCGAATGACCATTTACTGAAACTCAACAGTACTATCTGGCACATACCTTGCATGCCCTACCTTGCATACAACCTGTGCTACCAGTAGTAGTTCAGTGTTGACGTGTGTTGTTTCTGTGTAGACTGGGCTCGCGCTGTTTGAACCTCCTGGGCATCCAGCAGTACATCAGAGAAGATGACCTGACCTCCGACCTTGTGGACGAGGGCAAGGAACTGCTTCAAAGAGGTTTTGTTCTTTCTTTCTCTAGCTATTCTTTCAATCAATAGTTCATGTTTTGTATTGTAGTAAAACAAAAATGATGAGTTGGTCTGTAAGTCATTGCATTTTATTTTCATCCGAATTGAAGTAATTTAGGTATCATGACCTTTTTCCTTTTATTGTAGATCATTTCAGCCTCTCAAACTCATTTGACAGGTTTTATAAGATCATTATAAGGCTGTACTTGTTTTTCTTAATCCAACCTGATTAAAGGGTCACTGTGTTGGACTGACTTTAGTTAAATCAAAAGTGATGCATAAGCTAATGAGCCATAAATGTTTCCTGACTGACTGGAATGTAAGCAGCCTACATAGCACACTTCTGAAATGACTCCGTCATGTGCTTCTCTACTGTGCGCAATATGATTCATTTAGTCCTCTTCTGTTAAGAGAGAAGAAAGTGGCAGAGGACCGAGGGAGGGGTGAATCGCAAACGGGTACGAACCAACTCCATTGTTCTCCCAGTATAACTTTCTGATTGTTTACACGATGGCAGTTCACCGGCCTCACTGCTGATTGCTAGTGGTGTTTCTCTCAGGACTGGAGGCAGCGCCATGGCAACCAGGTGACCAATGGGAAAGCCCAAAAAGGTTACTCCGAATTAAAGGGTGACGACAACGCGTCTTCTGCAGCACCGATCAGTCAAAATGGTAAATAACAGAAAATATACTAATTGAACTTGTTTTATGCCATTGTTATGTGATAACTGACTTTGTAGGTCCAACCCTTAGTACAACTTATATTACCTGAATATCTCCACAACGACACATAAGCCTCACTATAGTTGGCTATTAACTCCTTCTACACCCCACCATCCTTACACAATGGGACTTTACTTACACAATGGGAGTCAACATAGTGTAAGATGTATTGTTTAATTTAACCCTTGCTCAATTTGTAACACATCCTTGTCAAGAATAGCCTGGAAACAGCAGATGGCAATAGTTGAAATAGTGAAAGGTAATTGTGTGTGTGTGTCTAATGACAGGCTGGTTCTCTTGGAGAGGTGAGGATAACGGGGAGCAGAGGGCCAGTCTACTGCAGGACGGTCCCTCCGCCAGCTACAGTGAAGAAGATCTCACACACTCACGAACCAAGAGGTTTGAGTCAAATACAAGTGTATTGCTGGTCCCAACTCAATATCCAACTGATGTTGGATATTGTACATTAACGGAGATAGATGGTGGATAGATAGCTGGATAGATGGGTACTTTATTCATACCTGGGGGAAACTGAGGCATAACAGCAGCACACATCAGCACAAAAACGGCATGAAGAAACTCGAATATAAATTTCCATAAAATAAACTTAAAATAAATCAAAAAATAAATCAATAAACAAACTATATCCATATCAAATGAATGTGTGTATCAAAACAAAGCTTTAGATTGACATTAAGGAACTGAGTAATATATTTGTGTTCATATTTATAACACAATGTACATTTTCTCCCATCATAGATATACGGGCGGACATTACCTGTCTCTGTCGCCTTCTTCAACAAGCATTTTTGAGGATGTGTGATTGAAAGAGGAGATCGCTTGAGGGCGAGATACAGCTGAAATGATGGGATGAACACCAAAGGTCTTCATTTGCCACATTGACATTGACAGATGAGATGACTATGAAGACATGACTCAAATGAGAGACGAGATGAGTCAAACACAGAGAACTTTGAGTGATGGACTCACCCCAGTCACTGACGGTGACTGGGGTGAAGACTGACTGTGACGGTGACAATACTGAAGGCGTTCAACGCTTATTACTGGATTGAAGCATGTTTTACGACAACGTTTTCGCAAAGGCATTTTTTTCATCTGTTATTTATTGGTCATCATGGACTTCAAGGTGATTTAAATCAATGTCAGCCCTATTCAAGTGATGAGCTGGGGACAGGCTGGCACCCTGGAGATTTGTAACTGCATTCTTTTTTTACTTGAAGTAGGACTACTGAGAAAATGTGTTTGTATTAAATACAATAAAATACTAATTAACGCAGATACGTTGAAGTTTACAGTTCATAGGCCTTCAAACTTGCCATAGATGTTGTCAGTTTAAAAAAACCTTTAAACATTTGTCTTTTTTTTTTCCATTCCGACCCCTTGCACATGCGCACTAAACATCTCCATAGCAGCGGATCGGGTAGCCTCACCTCCTCCCTCAGTGCCCACACACACACACACACACACACACACACACACACACACACACACACACAAGAAGACAGTAGCTTGCAGCCAGAGTTGTTGACAATGTGTGCGAGGTAGATAACTGTCGCCCTGTTCGTTGGTGGAAACAGGCGAGAATATATTTGATTTCCATACCATTTGTAAGTCGGATAAACGCGTTATTCAGTGAGTGGCTGCTGGAAAAAGTCGCGCATTAACCGGGTAAGTGATGCTAGCTATATTGGCGTTAGCGTGTTTAGCTTAGCTTTGTGGTTCGTGTCAGTCTGGTCCATCACCACGACGATGGAAGATTACGTTACTTATGTGTATAGTACTGTGCGAGTACTGTTGTATACATTAACATGCATTGTGTGTTTGTAACGCAATGTTGAGTGTGTGTGTGTGTGCATGCAGAACTATACAGCTGAAGACTTTTGTGCGACATGTCATCTTCATTTAATTAAGCTTAATTTCGTTGGTGTACCATTTTCTTTATATGGTTTCCCCTTCAAAGACACCAACCAGGTCGTGTCATGCTACACTTTACAACAATGGGCAACTGTCTTCCTGGCGATTACAGGTGTTACACTGTGGTGTGTGTGTGTGTGTGTGTGTGTGTGTGTGTCGGAGAGAGAGTTGAGCTCTGGCAAAATTCGTTAGGAATTTAAAATTTTTGACTATAAGAAAACGAGTGAATTTAAAGGTTGTCATTCAAAATCACTCAATTGATCCTAAATATGTACTTCAATGTGTATTACAACCTCTAATTGATGTCCAAGGGCCGTAGGCAAATTCTCGAGATAAATAAAAAAGGTTATAAAACATGTTTGTTCATTTGTGTAAAGTGGTACGTTGCTAGAATATACTATTTAATGACACGGTTGTGTTTGACATGGTAAGTGTCAACTCATAAAATAGTTCATTTTTAGTGCCCTATTTATTTGTAATGTATTGAAGCACTAATGGAAAGTGGCTTTTATTATTTGTGTTGACCACACATGGCAGAAAGTACATATTAATCGATGAACGATATGGTTAAGGTTGATGATGTCAGACTTAACTGAATACATGACGAGAGGGGAGTAAAACAACTGAAATCGATGAAGGAAGTGGCTCATGAATGAGTGGGTGATGTTTTCCCAGTTATCATAGGCAGCCATGGGTGGTTTGGGCAATGTTCGGCGTGGTGGAAGGGCTCCTCCGCTGATGATTGGCGCGTTGATCGCCTGTATTCTGGTGCTGGGCTTCAACTACTGGGTATCCAGCTCCCGCAACCTGGAGCTTCAGGTAGGTCCATGCCGGCCGGGTGTTCCGTCATATAGGCGTCAACGCAATCAATAATGCCAGATGAACAAAGACTTTACCTTTGAACAGTTTTGATTGGATACTTTGAGATATTTGACACCTACTTTAAAGCATTTAAATATTGGAATATTATGGATATAATTCAATTCTCTATATAAATAAATGTTCCTGAGATATAATTCACTGATCTTTTTTTCTAGTTCTACAATCCTAATCTATAGAGTAACAATAGTGTACTCATGGTTGGGGTGTACATTGATCCAGCACAGATGAACAGTCATCCCCTCTGGACAATGGCCAGGGGCTTTATACAACTTTGTATGGGCCCCTCTCTGGCCCAGCATGGCATGTTTTGTACGTCGTAAGACTCAGGGAAACATCCACTAAAGGCAACAACATTCTCATTCACATTGAGCTTAGTTAAGATGCGAGTCACAACCGTGCAACCAAAGAAAGCCTTCAACTCAATTCAAATGTTTTGGTCCTGTCCCAGACCAAGCTGTACGAGCTGGAAGGCCAGGTGAGGCGGGGGGCGGCCGAGCGGGGGGTGGCGGAGCTGAAGAAGGATGAGTTCCAGGAGCAGATCCAGAGGCAGAAGCAACAGATCAGCAGCATAGAGGAGCTTTTCAAGAGGCAGCTGGAGGAGACGCAGAGCACCTGCGGCAAAGACAAGGTGCGTGCACACACACACACACACACACACACACACACACACACACACACACACACACACACACACACACACACACACACACACACACACACACACACACACAGGAGGAGATCGTCAAGGGGGTAAACTCTGCTTTGGCAACAGTCTCCTTGGGCGCTGTGGGATATGAAGTGAAATATTCTGGATGGAAACTGTATAATGTATCTGTATAAAAAAACGATAGGGGTTTTAACTTCTGGTAATTTATGGATTTGTCAAGGGAACATTTCAAATATACAAATAAACGCATAACTGCATTAACGCACATTACAATATGCATGCATGATAGTTAGGCTTGTACCTCATTCAAAAAAACATCTGTCTGCAGTCTACACTACAATGTATGACATGGACCAACAACAACCATAACTTATTTTTTAATGTTTGCTTTCAGGGCACAATGCAGCAGAACATTTCCTCCAGTACTAAAACAATACAAGAACTCAAAGGTAAAAGTATGTATTATGTCGAACCAAAAAACGATATAATCTCCAATAAATAAATAAAAACCCTTTTTTTAAATATTATAGTTCTTGTATGTTTACGTTTTTAGATCAGTTAAGCCAGCAGAACGGAGACTTGGGGAAACTTCAGAAGCAACTGCAGGGTTGCCAAGGAATCCTGAACACACTGAACAAGAAGCTCACTTATGACATGTAAGAAACACTCGTCCACTAAGCATACTAATCGCAAAGCATTGAACAAAAACACCACACCATAACAGAGGTAGACTTGATTTTTATGTGGTCAAACTAAAATACAGTCTACAACTCTATAAACATATAACTATATATACTATATATATACTATACTATATATAACACATACCTTTCTTTAACTGTGTTTTATTCCTCATCTCAATTTAAATGAGCCAGGATGTGTCTTATATGCATATTCATTCATAATAATGTGTGTGTAGGACCCAGTGTCACACACAGATCCTGTCCCAGAAGGAGTTGTGTGATGAGCGGGTGGCAGCCGCTCGCTCGGAGGTTCAGAAGAAACTGGAGAAGCTCAAGCCAGCTCTCGCGTCGTCAAAAGTGAGCCTAAACTTCCCCCCCGCCCCGATCATCTTCCAACAGCCGATTTGACATTGTGAAGTGTGACGGCGACAAATATTGAACAGAGATCTGGGGGTATTTCTCTGAGAATACATTTGAATATAACCCAGCTGTCTGATAAAGATTGCCACAGATTGCTTTTTTTTTATGACCCACAGATCTCTCTTCAGATACCCACTTAGAACAGGATATACAACTCTGAGAAAGAGAGGGACCACTATGGGCGAAGTAATCTGCATAGTCAGACTTAAGAAGGGTCAACATTAAGTCTCCATATGGCATGGGTTGTATTCAAAGCAAGTTCTTTAGTGAAGCATAAAAGGGGTTTACCAGTGGTTTTGTCAAATATAATACCACCTGTTATGGGATCTCTCTGAGCCCAATGCTCACTGACAGCAAAGCTGATTCCAACCGAATAATCAAATCCTTGTCCGTAATACCACTATAAACATGCTCTATCAAATAAAATGCTAATGTGGATTCCTCAGCAGGCCAACGAGGGTGCATCTCCCACAGAGAAGGTTGAGAAGGCGGGTAAAGAGGGAGAGGAGGTAAGGCTAGGCCTAGACGAGACCAAGACCAAGACCGTGCTAAACCACAACCCTCTCCAAGCACAAGCGGAGCCAGTGGACCTATTGACCAATGAAATCATAGTAGATAAAGGTAAACCTCCCCCCCCCCCCCCCCCAAATAGTAATCATCGTGAAACAATAAGCACACCAACTAGTGTGCTGAGTGGACGTCGAAATGTTTCACATTTTAGCTTGCTTATTAACATGGTCCTTTATTGATTCTCAGGAGGACTGACCCCTGAACAGGGTCTCCCAATACCAGGGTCTGATTCCAAAGTTGCTGCAGGACCCATGGACACCCTACAGCCACTAGAGGGTGCTGTGATGCCACAAGAGAAACTTCTGAAACTACAGAATCGTAATTTGACAGAGGATCAAGGAGTTGATGCGATGGATGTTAAAGACGACGAAATCCCGATTGAAGGCAAGGATCTTAACCATTTTTAATGTCAAGTTCTTTTCTTTATTAAAGCCCCAGATTTATGGGTTGTCAAGGCAACAGTGAGGAGAGGGGAGATATTTCAAAGAGGTAATTGAGCATAAGCCTGTTGCCATCTCCAGAAGCTGACCCTGGGGTAGAGGACATGCTGATTGAGCAGCAGAAGGCGGAGGTGGCCACTGGTCAAAAAGTCACAGAGGCAGGGGATTACGATGCAGAGGAACAAATTCCGGGCGGAGTTGACTTGGAGAAACACCAGAATCGGATTGAGAATCCAGGTTCGAGTCACCACCTCTCTCTATAGCTTAACTCTTTATATCTCAACATTTGTACATTATAATGTTTAGAAAGTGTATTTGTACAATACCGTATTGTCCGGACTATAAGTCGCGCTTTGTTTAGCTGTCTGGCTGGTCCTGGGACTTGTACTATATATAGGTAGACAGCGAAAACAGACTCTCACGTGTTCATTCTTCCCACGGGCAGTTCAAACCAAGTACGTCTTATTTGTTCCGTGGCGACTATTAAAAGCATCAATGTAATGCGGCACTACGAGATAAAGCACACGTCTTTTGAGCAATCATTAAGCATAATAAACATACATAAAATTATAAATTAAATAAAACGATCTAGGAGCCCAATATGATCTATCTGTATTTAACGGTAGCTTTCGGGCAGTGCTGCCGAAATTTCCGCTTCACACACATTGCATAGTTTTACACATAGTTTTTTGCCACACATTGAGAAAACTCATATTTTGCGTCATCTGATCGGCTCTTCTGATCGGCCGTTTTTGATAGCTCCGATCGATCGGTTTAGAGTTAATGTAAGCCGATGATCGGCGGCTGATCGATCGGAGCATCCATACTATCAACGGTGCAGTTACGTCTTCTGGCTGGTAAATGCAACTTATACACCGAAGCAACTTGTATGTTGTTTTTTTTTCTCTTAACGACACAGGTGCGGGAAAATACGGTGTATACAAAACTTGGAGTTTGCCAATATTGTCACAATGATGTACAATATCCAATATTGCCCCACAGACAAGGATATGGAGGATGAGGTGGCGGACTACAATGGAGACGAGGACAACGAAGGGGAGTTTGAAGCTGACAAACAGGCTGAGCTGGCTCAAGACTGAGGTACAGTGCACACACACACACACACACACACACACACACACCACACACACACACACACACACACACACACACACACACACACACACACACACACACACACACACACACACACACACACACACACGACACACCACACACAGTCCAGAGTCCCTTCCAAGTATTTTCTTCATTGTGTTAAAAATGGCGTATACATTTGAGAGGCATTTTACACAAGGAAACTGAATGTGGTAAAACTAAAAAATATATGAGCCACTATTATTCAAGATTCAAGATAACTTTATTTATCCCGAGGGAAATTAAGGTGCAACAGTTGACAACAGTTGGGGAATAAATGCACACAAAAATATACTAATACCTAAAAACGAAATAACAACAACTAACTAAACAAAACTAGTATAAACAAAATATAACTAAAATAACTCTAAATGAAATCTAAATGTATTGATAGATGAATAGATGAATTGCACAATTTACAGTATTATTACAGTAATACGTATGAATACTGAAAAGTGACATGTGAAAAGTGAAATTGAATTTACAGTGCAAAATTACAGTGAAAGGATTTACAAAAAATAATAACAGTGCGTTGGCCTCAGGTCACTGAGTCTCCACTGTCCCTCTCACGACCCGAGGTAGATGAATTATAGAGAGTGATGGCCACAGGAAGAAAGGACTTTCTGTGGTGCACCTGGGTGGAATGAGTCGTTGCTGAAGGTGCTTCTGTATGAGGTCAGCACCTGATGGAGAGGGTGAGAGTTGTTGTCAAGGATACTACGCAGCTTGCGCAGCATCCTCCTCTCAGACACCACCAACAAGGAGTCCAGCTGGACCCCCAGGACAGTGCCAATCCTGCTGATCTTGTTGGCGTCAGCTGACCTCAACCTGCTTCCCCAGCACACGACACCGAAGAAGATGGCACTGGCTACCACCGACTGGTAGAACATATTCAGCATCTTGTTACAAACGTTGAAGGACCGGAGCCTCCGCAGGAAGTAGAGACGGCTCTGGCCCTTCTTGTACACAGCCTCAGAGTTCTTGGCCCAGACCAGTTTGTTGTCCAGGTGAACTCCCAGGTATTTATATTCCTGAACAACTTCTGCGGACACACCCTTGATGGAAATGGGTGTGGGGGTAGATTTCCTCCTGCGGAAGTCCACCACCATCTCCTTCGTCTTGTCTGTGTTGAGCTGCATGTGGTTCAGCTCACACCACTCAACGAAGGAGTCCACGACGCCCCTGTACTCAACGTTTCCCTCGCTGACACAACCAACAACTGCAGAGTCGTCCGAGAACTTCTGCAGATGGCAGGACACAGAGTTGTACTGGAAGTCTGAGGTGTAAAGGGTGAACAGGAATGGGGAAAGAACCGTTCCCTGTGGAGCACCAGTGCTGCTGACCACAGTGTCAGACACACAGTCCTGCAGTCTGACAAACTGTGGACGACCCGTCAAATAGTCAGTAATCCAGGAAACCAGGGAAGAGTCCACCTTCATCGCCGTCAGCTTACTCCCCAGCAGGGCAGGCCGGATGGTGTTGAACGCACTGGAGAAGTCGAAAAACTCACAGTGCTCCCGGGTCTGTCCAAATGGGCGTAGGCACGATGAAGCAGGAAGATGATGGCGTCCTCAACTCCCAGTTTCGGCTGGTAGGCAAACTGAAGCAAGCCTCTGTATCAAGTATTGGGCTTTTAAAAACATTGCTCGGTTGCCGACTTGCCACTCATTAAACCTACATTCAAATACATACATACAAAACTCACAAGGTCCAGGAAATCAGAAATCAAATCATGAGCGAGTGTTTTGTATCTTATCCCTATGTCATCGATGACATCATCTTGTAGCCAGACCTCCATCTCTTAAGTTCACAGTGGCGCTCGGGGAAAGTCACATTAAAATACTTTTGCGTGTGATACCTCAGAGATTCTGAGGCAGTCTCTCGATTTTGGCCCTGCGAGTTTTAAAAACCTCTAGCCTCCTGTCAATGTGCTTGGTTACATTTCCTGTCTAATATTTCCCTTTTGACACTTGGCTTGATATGGGTTTTCAGGAATTATCAAAACCTGTAGATGTCATTTTGAGAAGGAAAATGAAAAGCAGCAGGTAAAAGTGATCACAAAAAAAAACAAATTCCTGACATTAATAAATAGTATTTTTCTTTGTATTGCAGGACAAGAAATGTTATGATCCCATGGACCACACACTCCTCCTAGGCTTCAGCTTAAGTCAAGGTCATATCTTCCAATGAATCCATCCCAGAATCAATACTGAATGTCTTTCCGTAGGACAGGTCGGCAGTTTTGTAGGTATCCACTGAAGGGGAATTTTGAATGGAAAATGACGGGCTGAGTGCTTTTACCAATAGACTGCATCTGATCACTGTTTGGCTAAATCAAAGTATGCTGTTGAAAATAATAAAAGCACACATCTTCTATTGGCTGTATCAACTGTCACAAAACTGCCTGATCTGAAAAGTGTTTGTTCGGACTGAAGATCACGTAAAATCTGTACTCTTTTGTAGATGTTTTTTTTTTAATTATTTTAACAGTTTTAAATTTCCTCCTAGAACGCTTGAAGTCACCGAATGGCTTGTTTTGTATATTGAGCTGATTTGTGTTTTGCAATCGAGATACAAGAAAACACTGTATCCCAACGAGAGACCTACCAGTGCTGTGACTGCGTACATGTGAAAGACCTCCGTCTCACAATAGATGATGGAACTCTTCCACAAGGAGGCACTGAATCACCAAACCCCGCCCCCCCCCCCCCCTGTTAATGCAGGTGTCGCAGCGTCTCAGCTTTTCTGCCTTAAGAAATATGCCAGGCTGCGAGGAAAGACCGTGATAGCAGTGCTGATCACAGGTCAATGTAATGGTTATATGTCGGCATGTGAAGACGATAACCGGAGCTCCATTTTCTTCCCCCGTGTTTATTCGTGGTAGCTATTTGTGGGGATGATTTAGAAGGTAAACGGAAGGATTTAGATTCCAGGTGTCTTAACACTCAGGCACGATCATTCACCTTTGAACCCGGGAGACCCGTGGGATCAGCCCAAGTGGAGGCTGGTGACTTAGCTGTAGAACATGTGAAGGAAGGAGATGCTCTGGAACAATGTAAAGGGTAGATGTAGAGTAAGTCCTGAGTTCTGAACTGACATACAGCTCACCATCTTAATGCATTGCGGTTGCCTCAACTAAACACAAAACCAAACACAAATCTAAACTAATATCAAAGCATTCAAACATATCTGGTTGCCTTGTATTCATGCAGGCCAGCCTAGTCCTAGTAGTTTTAAAATAATAACTTCAATATGTCTGCTTTCTATCATTTTATCTTCTCAAATCAACTTTGCAATGAATTCAGACTTTTTACTGTTCACCTCAAGAAATTAAAATGATGATCCTTGAAGCTTGTTTTTATTTTGCAAGTCTTTTGTACTGCCTTCTTAATATAACCACGTGACATATGGTGTCTGAAAATGGGATGAAATTGACATTGTTCATTTAAAGAAGTTTATTTTGAGCCATGTCCAACATGCTTATCCTGTCTTTGTTTAGTTTTTGTTAGTGCAAAAGGGGCAATATTTTTTTCCTATCTTACTAGTGGAGTTGGCTCCACCAACGGGTCAATTGTGGGGAGTTGGGCTTAATGTTACAGAAACTATCGGGTTTTTTTTGGGAAGACCCTGTTGTGTTCCAAACTAACGTCCCGTTCAGCTCACATCACAACTGGTTGCTGTCAGCACCCACGGGTGCCCCTTTTCTCATGGGTTTTTTTCAGGATTTTAATCCAATGTTTTGATTTTGTATTTATTTAGACCATTTATGACCAACAACAAAAAAATCCTTTTGATTTGTTTGAATAATTATTGTTTTATAGGAGATATGACAAATAAAGCATTTTTGTTACCATTGTCAATACAATATTTTTTATTAAACGGTGCTTGTCCCTGTATATTGATTTTGTAGATATACAGGGGGGGGGGGGGGTGTGTGCACTGCCAGCCAGGTGGCAGTGAAGGCAAAACCCAAGGCGGCAGAGTCTGGTCTTGGGGGGCGTGGCATGTCACCTCTCTTGGGTGGGGGGGGAAATCACTTGTTTGTTGCCTATGCACGACCAACAATTCAGAGTATTCGGCCTTCTTGGAGACGCTGCAGTGGGGCTCCTGTAGGGGACTCGTGGGCAGCGGTGGGGAAACTTGGAGGAATGGCTTACCTGATCTGAACCCGAGTGGTGTTTTGTAATTGGCCATAACAAACACCACATTCAAACGTAATGCTTATTAGGACATGGTACCACAGTTCTGTACGCTGAAGATCCTTGCATTTTTTAAATACAATATACATTTATACAATTACTGGTTTTGGGATATTGAAATTTATTTTCAAATACCACAAAACAAAACAGACATCTTAAACGGGTTTATTAACATCCCACAACTCAAATGATCAGTGATGTTTACAAAATACAACTATTCCTAGACTTCTTTGTCCTAGTTTGACAGGACAAAGTAAACTGTTATGAATGTAGGCCTAGCTGAACATAGGCTATATCTGTTGAATCTGCTGAATATTACGTGTATTTGTAACTGCTTTTGTGTATCCAACAAAATGAACGCAGTTACTCGATCCATTACATAACCTTTTAAAACTTTAGTCTGGATCCTTGATGATGGTTTCAACAAAGCACCTTTGCATGAACAAAAACAAGAAAAAAATAAAAATAGTTTACACAAAAACATGCGCACACACACTTACAGACACGCACCTTGGCAAAAATACTTCCGATTTCAGACTCATGCAGAGCTTCGTCAAGTTCAGGCATGGATGGTTTCCATTGGCTGAACATAAGACAGTCTGGTGGTGCCACACGCCTGTTGGTTGATGAAGATGGGCTGCAAAGGGTCCAAGTCTTTAAAGAGGACTTGTGAATCAAATAATCTTCACCAAGGGGAAGTATTTATGGACCGAGAAGTCAAACTCTGGGAGAACCTAAGGGTGCGGATATGAATTGTAGTTTAGTGCGTTAGCCAACACAACACATGTTACTGCACAGGTGAGGTGTATGTCTGATGTGTGTGTGCGTGTGTGTGTTGTATGTGTGTGTGTTGTATGTTGATGTGTGTTTGTGTGTTGTATGTCTGATGTGTGTGTGCGTGTTGTATGTCTGGTGCGTGTGTGTGTTGTATGTTTGTGAGTTGTATGTCTGATGTGTGTGTGTGTTGTATGTTTGGTGCGTGTGTGTGTTGTATGTTTGTGTGTGCGTGTGTATGTCTGGTGCATGTGTGTGTTGTATGTCTGATGTGTGTGTGTGTGTGTTTGTGTGTTGTATGTCTGATGTGTGTGCGTGTTGTATGTCTGGTGCTGTGTGTGTGTTGTGTGTGTGTGTGTTGTATGTCTGATGTGTGTGTGCTGGTTGTATGTTTGGTGCGTGTGTGTTGTATGTTTGTGTGTTGTATGTCTGATGTGTGTGTTGTATGTTGATGTGTGTGTGTGTCTGATGTGTGATGTGTGTTTTATGTTTGTGTGTTGTATGTTTGTGTGTTGTATGTCTGTGTGTGTGTGTTGTATGTTTGTGTGTTGTATGTCTGATGTGTGTGTGTGTTGTATGTGTGTGTATGTCTGATGTGTGTGTGTGTTGTATGTTTGTGTGTTGTATGTCTGATGTGTGTGTGTGTGCATTACCGTGTTCTCCTTCTTGTGTCCTCCAGCCAGGAGCTTCATGACCACCATGTTGGGTTTGGCCACCTTCAGGATACGGTTCACCTGTCAGCAGTAACCACCCAGAACCAGTTAGCTGTAACGCTCTGACGGCACTATACAGACTATAATATAATACAAGAAAACATGCCGAGACCCCAGATGAAAATATATCGTTTTGGCCTGTTGCCTTACTATTGCCATTTACCCATCACGAGTCTCATGTTATCCTGGCTGATACGATGGCTCAGAGGTTAGCTGCTACTGCCTTGGGACGCGAACGGGCACTTTGAGTGGGGTTTGCACGTTCCCACAAAAATGCCATCCTTCATACAACTGACGGCGGTGGTTTAGTGATCTACATTTGTTATGTAATCTACATTTGATACGTCATCTACATTTGATACGTCATCTACATTTGATACAGAGCGAGTCTACCCCGGGTTAATAAAGAGAAGACCAGAAAGGGGGGGGGGAGATGTGTTAAATCTCCCGTGTATTTGCGGACCTCTGGGTCTGGTGTGGAGACGTTCTCCAGGATGAGCTTGGCCTGCTGGAAGTGCTTGCTGGCAGCCAGGTAGAGGTCAGAGGAGCCTGGGGGAGGGTTGTACTTCTTCAGGTCGGACATCTCCTGGAGGACGTGGGCGGGGGGGGGGGGGGGGGGGACAGATGGATGGAGGGAGATAGGGGATGAGATAAGGTGTTGGATGTGGGCCATGTGAGCAGTCATCCCTCAACATATACAAATGCCCCGATGGTCATCATTGGTCTCCCTTTTGATTAGTCATTCCTTCACCCACTAACATTTTGGTCATGTTTTTTCAACCAGCATATCAAAATCTGAAGGATTGAATCCTCTTTATTGGTCTCACACACACACACACACACACACACACACACACACACACACACACACACACACACACACACACACACACACACACACACACACACACACACACACACACACACACACACACACACACACACACACACACACACGTTTCTCTGCATTAAACCCATCCTAGTATAAGGGAGCAGTGGGCAGCTATTGTATATACACAGCGCCCGGGGAGCCGTGTAGGAGGTCTGGTGCCTTGCTCAAGGGCACCTCGGAGTGCCCTGGTGTTTCGGGGACTTGACCCGGGCCGGTTGTTCAAAGGGTGATTAACTTAATCAGTCGTTAGTTAAGCAGTCGTTAAATATGGGTTGTTCAAAGGGTGATTAGGCAAGTGTTTCCCTAATCACTAGTTAAGCAGTCGTTAAACAGTGATTAAGTATTTTTACCCATAATTCTTGAAACAACATCCTGTATCTCCTCTGAACAACTGTAAAGATGGATGCCAACGCTAGTTAGCAGAAAGAGAAAAACGATATTTTTCCTTAGCAGAAGCAGGGAAACACTGAATAGCGATTTAAAAGTTTTAATATATTTATTATATATTATTTTAATTGATATGTTGTATATATGTTAATTGTTGTCTTTCTTGATGGTATCTTCTCTAGCGATGTTGATTCATGTTGTGGAGCAGCAAAAAGTTGGGCAAAAGCTAAGCAAGACTCACTTGTAATGTCTTAATCATAGTTTAATACACCTTCAGCCAGTGGTTAAAGTTAACCACTGGTTAATCACAGGTTGACCACTAAACACCCTTTGAACAACCCGATTTAACCACGCGTCAATAGTTAACCACTGATTAGCTGATTTAAGAGACTGGTTAGGAGTTAATCACCCTTTGAACAACCGGCCCCCCGGTTTCCATGCCAGGTTAACAACAATGACACTTTCCCCACAAAAAAATGACCATTTCACACTACCTTGAACTGAATGTAGTGCACGGGTGGAGGGGTGACCACGCTGTTGAAGGGGACGAAGCGGTGCTCGTAGCGAACCTGCTCGCTGTCCAACTCAAAGCTCGGCTTGCGCACCTTCCCGTCCATGTCCAACGCCACCATTGTCTGGACACCCAGACAGACGGAGGGAGACATTTCAGCGGGTGTAGTAGCTTTTGTACACCCCCGACATTTAGAATGCGCTCTCTCCAATGGGATTATGACGCGGTGAAAAACGGAAACAAAAACAAACATTTGAATTGAAGCGTTAACTCTGCTTAAACGCATCTGTCCACGTGAATTTAAGATACGACGCGCGTCCTGCGGTTCTTTATGTCTGTGGTGCAGAGAGGTGCTGTACCTTGTACATGCCGGCGCACATGTTCTGGTAGGCCTGACTCATGGTGATCTCCTTGCTGAGCGGACGAACTACCACGAGAGAGAGAGAGAGAGCGAGAGAGAGAGCAGGTCACTGGCAATTTTCATACATGGAAATGCGGGCGAGGGCGAGTCAAAATCACACGATTAGTTCTGCACCGATTCCACACCAAATTGAATGTGAAAATGCAATTGGGTGTCACAAATAAGTCAAACAAACGATGGACACGGTGAAGAAAAGAGTGTATGGCTCCGTCCCTTACATCCACCTTTCTTCTTCTTCTTGGCCTTCTTGCTGCTGCGGCCCTTCTGCTGCTCCTCCGCGATCCTCTCCTCCGCCATCTGAGAGGAGTCCGCTCTGCTCAGCGTGGACATCAGCCACGCATACAGGAACTCTGACAGGTACCTGGAGGACCCAGCCAAGACAACCCACATCCTCATCCACTATTGCTTCACGGGAAGTTGGGACCGAGCGACAGATACGCAACGGTTGTTTGTTCATCACCCGGAACCAATTGAAACCAAATGCCAAAACAACTTCTTGTTTGGACACTAAACTAGTGATGATAAGTGTGTGCATGCATGTATGTATGTATGTATGTATGCAAGTGTGTGTGTGTGTGTGTGTGTACCAGTAGATGTAGTAGTACTCGTGCATGCTGTAGAGCTCCAGTTCAAAGCCGCTGAGCAGGTACTGGATCATGATTCTCAGGTTGTGGTAGAGGATCCAGGTGCCCAGGCAGGCCAAGTGTTGCCTCTGAGGCTCCAGCTTCATGAGGAGGCCGTGGAGTGCCGCGTCCACCTTCTCCGCCTGCACAGGGAGATGAGGGAGGAGGCAGTGGGAGCATTGAAGAGGTTAAGAGAATCAAATCATTGTGTATGGATGTATTGACTCTATATTCTGTTACACACACCCCCCCCCCCCCTGCCCATGAATAAAGTACATCTTATCTTAATAAGTAACTGTATGACTCCTCTGGTTGGAACATGCATTTATGAATTACATTTCAATGTTAGGAAGTAACAGTGCGCCTACTGAACTGCTGCCGCTTTCACTTTCATAACATTGTCATTAACATTACAGTCATACTTTGCTGGACTTAGCTACTGCACTGTATTCATGATGCTGCTGCACTACTGCACTTTAAATCTTTTTGCACATTCAACAGATGTTCATACCATCTATCAGCTAACCCTTTGCTTTAGACCTGACAAGTAAAAGTGCCCTTATTCAGGCCCACTTCATGGTAAACATTTGAATAGTAAGTGGAGGATGACCTCATCCTGCAAGGTGGCAAACTCCTCCAAGATGTGGCCTAGCTTGTCTCTCTGCCGAGCGCGGTTGTGTCCATGGATCTGAATCAGACTGCAGAAGGGCTACAGAGATAATGATGACACGCACACACATTTTTTGATGACTCGATCAAACCATTAAAAAGCTGAACCTAATTATGTCCCTGATACGTATTCTGTAAGCTGCCATACCCTGGAGCAGTGTGTGACAAAGGAGTCGATGTAGTCTTTGGCTTGGTGGTTGTTGAACAGACAGCACCTGCAGATAGGAGCATCATTAACTCCACCGCATTACACTTATATCCACAATTTTCCTTTCTCATTCGGTCCACACTCAAACACAGTTTTGCCCACCAAAAACTTTTCAAAGACACACTCCCAAGTGGAAACCTAAACCTAAAAATGCAGATCTTGCATTGTAGTGTAGCCAGGGGCCCACGGAGGGTTTTGAAAAGCGCTGACGAACGCTTGTGACCTGATCAGAGGCCGGCTGAGGTAGTCCGGACATATGCAAGCCATGGACTCAAACAGGGGGCACTATGCTGACAGGAAGTAAAACTTTTCACATCGTTGTGTGGACATGGCCTGAATAGCTATCTAAACGCAAGACGCTTAAGGCTGCGTTTCCTTTGTTTTGACCTTAAACGGCACAAAAGAAAACTCAACTTACTTGGAGGAGAGAACAGGTGGACTTACGAAACACCTGAGGGCATCTTTGATCACGTCCTGCATCAAGTGGATTCCAAACACTTTCTTATTGTCGATCAGGAACGTCGTCTAAAAAGCAAAAATAAATAAATCAACTAAATAATTTATTCATGAGTCTGGTAGTAAAAATCTTGATAAATTTCCCAATGTTATTTTTTTTTTCTAAACATCTTAAGATAATTAATATGGAGCATAGAACACCCGGAGTGCAGTGATGCTTCTGGTCTCACCTGTAGAAGAGACCTGGAGAGAACACAGGGGGATTGCTCGCTGAACTCGCAGAAGAAGTCCTGGAATTGACAAAGACATCGTCCACTTTAAGCAGCAGCAGCAAGGTCAACCGCTCGGTTACTGCGATGCGTCAACATAACCTATTATTAGGGATTTTGCTTTGCAACACCAACAACAACCACATGGATCAGAGAATATCATTTACTCTTAATATTTGCGATATTGCATCTGGGTTTTACTATTTTCTGTTACTTTGTGAAATCAATTCCATGGTCAGATCATTACTGGTCAAATAATAACAACAATAATTATAATAATTATTAATATTATTACTGACTGTCATATTTTTACTATAATTTATATATATATAAATTATAATTTATATATATATAAATTACAGTAGTATATTATATATATCTATAGATATATCTATATCTATAGATATATCTATCTATCTATCTATCTATGTTTGTTATATTTAGTTTTCCTTTTTTTCAACTATTGTTCCCTTCGGGTGCCATGTTATACCCAGCCTGTATGTCTCCCTTACCAATATGCCATGCAGGTTGATGGTATTGATGACGTCACAGACCGTCTTGATGCGCTCTATGAGCTTGCTGAAGTAGACCACCATGTCCTCCCTCTTGATGATCTTGGCGTAGCGGGGGAAGGTTGGGGGCAGCAGCCTCTGGTTGACCAAAGGTTCGAATCCCATCATGATAGGGTGGTCTAGAGCAGGCCATACAGAGTAGGGGGAATACAGAGGTACAAAATAATTGTTTGGAGTTACAACAATAACATGTCTAGTGTCCATGTTTTAACTCAGTGTTGAATTTAAGCATTAGAGTGCACTACCATCTCTGTTACTGTAACCATTAGTATACACTACCACTTTAACCACACTACCAAAATTACCCACACATTATATTAACCTTGCGTTCCGATTCCTATCGCTACTCTGCACACAATCAGTGTTGCTACCCCTGTTTAGATTGTTCTCAGCATCTGCTCAGGACATGTTAAATGACAGGTATCTTGACAGGTATGTGTATGTATTGCGGTGTGTATCCTGCATGTAGCTCATGGGCAGGGTTACCTCCTTTCGTGGTGTCGTTCTGTGACTGTATGCCGTACTGTATACTGCTGTGGATAGCTGACAGTAGGTCAGCAGCCTGAGCCATGAGCTTCTGGGCTTCCCCTACTGAACTAGTCTGAGAGACACAAACAGACACAGACACACTATGACGAGGGGAAACAATACATACAAATACACAAGCGGTCACTATGTTTAAATGTAATGTGTATTACCTCTTTCTTTGTGAAGGCAATCAGTGCGGTCAACAGCAGACGAACAAACTTGATTCTGTTGAAAAGGGCCAAATACTGCTGATGCTGGGGAAAAAACAGCAGGATGTTTAAAAAACCCCACACACAGCTTTTGTGGGACACATTTTATGGAGTCTTCTTGATGAAAAAAAAAAAAGAAATCCCATTGAACTGCATGATCCTCATTCATTAAGCAATTCATAAATAACAGCTTAACCGTCTTCTCTCTCCATCAGTGCACCAATTAGCTCCATTAACATACACACTGTGTGTGTGTGTGTGTGTGTGTGTGTGTGTGTGTGTGTGTGTGTGTGTGTGTGTGTGTGTGTGTGTGTGTGTGTGGGGAACAAGATTAGGCTGCGTACCTCCAGCTCTACCTCTGGGTTTCGCTGCTCTCCTTGTCGAATGCGTGTGCTCTGTCAGTAAAAAAGCCACAGAGGGAACACGTTAATTAAACCTCAGAAACAGCCTACATAAGAGCCTCAAGCTGAATGGGTTTTTGTTGACGTTGAACGTTGAAGTGTCACCTTGACTTTTCTCTGTAGCTCCTCCTCCACATCTTTAAGCATACCTTAAATAACAGAAAAGTCAGGAAAAGTCACATCACATCATAGTTTAAAAAAGAAAATGGTGTCAAAGTGAAATAAAGCAAAGCCATCTTTTTTTGTCAAACGTTTTTTTTTCCAAAAATGTCCTTGTCGTCTTACCTGTGACCCGCAGGTCAGTGACATTATTGGCCATCTTGAAGCCATACGTCATGGCCTGGAAGTCCTCCTAAAGTGATACAATGAATTTAATGGAGAAACGCAACTGCACTACATCATAGGTACATCTCTAGCAATTGCTTTCTCTTTAAAACCGATTTGAAATCATGTGTGCCTAAAGAATCAAAGCTTCCACCTTCAGCTCAGTCACCCCAGGGAGATTTCTTTAGCTCTTATGAACAGAAATGACAGTGAAGGGTGCAGGCTTTATTTCCAGTAATTATCACTAGTGTGAAAATAGAGGGCACTCAGTAGAGCGCATACCAGTCAGACAAACAGCCACAGCTGAACCTCTTCAGTGCTTCATTGGCTCAAAACATTTGCTTAAAAAAACATTAAAGGACCAAGTTTATATTTGGTTCTGCACCAAATATGAAGCAACTGCTCCTTGGCCCATAAGGACTGTATATTCCGGACTATAAGTCGCGCTTTTTCTTAGATGTCTGGCTGGTCCTGCGACTTATATATGCGACTGCGTTCAAACTACGGCCAAGAGATGGCACTGTACTAAAAAAAAGGTATGCGACTTATATAGGTTTTTTTTTCTCAACAACACATTGATGAGAGCGACTAATACTCAGGTGCGACTTACAGTCCGGAAAATTCGGTAATCTGACCACCAAGTTTTATCCAATTCGGTACATCACATTTTGAGTTATCTTGTTGACAGACAAACAGGGGTGAACACATAACCTCCGCCCATCTTCGATGGCAGAGGTCACCACTAAAACATACAAACAGCTAGTGAAGTATAGGAATGCTATACTTCACTAGTACATCTTCTGGACAGAGGAAGGTTCGCCAGCCTCCTACCTCCTCGAACACGGCCGCCTTGTTGACCTTCTCACGGGCGATGTCGCACACCTTGAGGACGCCGAGGGCGAAGGCCTTCAGCGCCGGGTCCTCAATCAGGTCCGGACTGTGCACGTACAGACAGGTGAACACCGTCTGGGCCAAGGAGTGACCCTCCAGCCAGGTAATCTAGACACACACACACACACTTAACACAATGTAGCAATATGTACGCCTGTGAAAGACATGTCATGTGTGTGGTAGATTCCATTGGTTACACCGGTCATTCATACCAGGCAGCATAAGCAGGTGTCTATGATTCCTATGAGTTCAGGAAGACTCAGATCCCTGACCTTGATGGCTTTGTCCTGCGAAGACAGAAACAATGGATAGAACGGTCAGAAGAAAGAACAGAGGGGTAAGGGGGGACATATTGGGATAGATAAATCCTGGGAGTGTAAATACATGACTGAGAGGTGTGTGTTTTTTATCATTGTTATGCCATTGTGTCTTCCGAGGATTGATGATTTGATGTGTTTACCATTAATAGCACTATTAATAGTTTTCAATTGTGACAAAAGATCACCAAATCTCAAGTTCAACTTCATCCAATGTCATAGTATTGAACATTCGCAAAAGTCTTTTGATATCCGTCGTTGGAAATGAGTCGTTTTTATCATTTTCAGTTCTCCCTTTCATGAAGAAATATACAACCACAATGTACGTTTAGAGTGGAACAGTCAGTAAGACAAACATGTGGCACCTTTACAGCCTGTTCAAAGTTGAGAACCTTCCTGTTGACTTGGTTCCCGATCATTCCAGCGTCCATCTTAGGATCCATCATCTCAATGGCAGACATCGCCTCAAAGAGCCCAAACCTGCCACATAAAAGCACAGGGAAATAATGAGTGTAAACATTACAAAAAGGCTGTATTTTTGCAAGGCTTCAAGCACTCCTAAACATGTACTATATAACAGAACTGTGTAACATTCATTAAAGGCCTGATAGTATTAATAGTAGTAAACTGCCATACTCACAGCTTGTCATGAAGAAGCTCGCCGAGACTCAACTCTGCATGGAGTATAGTGAGTATAGTTAGTATAGAGTATAGTTAATTCTCTCTCTCACACACACACACACACACACACACACACACACACACACACACACACACACACACACACACACACACACACACACACACACACACACACACACACACACACACACACACACACACACACACACACACCTGTGCAAGCTCCCTTGAATTCATGTGTAACGTCAACCCAGTTGACGTTATTCCTCATTTTCTCTGGGATTCCCAGTCCCCAGCCAGCATCATCATCGTCAACGGACGACTTCATCACCATTGTGACAATCTATCAAAACATGGGAGGACCTGTATTTAGAATAACAACCACAACAACAACAAAAACAGCAGCAACATAAATTATATTATACACATGTATGTGTAGTTGGCAACTACACAACAGCGACACCTGATGTTTACACATATGTGTTTACAACCGCACCACGTATAAAGGGGAAGGCTAGATAACATCACTGGTGGTATGCCCACGTATGAGTTTTCGCTTTTTTACCTAAGCTTATTCATGATGCTGCTGCACTGCTACTGGCACATTCAAATGTTGTTTGGCTAATTCACCATATGTATATATCATCCATCAGTATTATTAGTATAGTATAGTGTCGTTTATAGTATATAGTAGTATAGTATACAGTGTTGTTTACGTTAAATAGTATAGCATGTCATAGTAGAGCATATCATAGGTAGTATATAGTGTCGTTTATAGTATAGTATAGTATAGTATAGTATAGTTGTAGGAAATGCATACTGTGGGAGGGGATGGGGAGTAAGCACTCCACTGTACTTGTTGCAAATGGCCAATACAAACATCTTGAGCAGTTCATTGTGAGGTGTACTGGAGAAAGGATCACAATGTGCTGTGGATTGGCATGGACTGCCCTTCAAAAGGTGGACATAGCTGCATGCTTTCCCACTAGATAGTTGATGTTACAAGACAACGACCATGGTAATGGGGCAGGTCTGAATATAGTAAAAACGCGTTTTATTTCAAGTATAACTGGAAACTAGAGCACAGTGTATTTAATAGTCAAATGGTATCGCATACTAGGCTACAGTGAACTACAATGAGCTTTACGGGAAGACGAAAACCGATTATAAACACATGTAATACAACGTTTATTTTATATAAACGCACTGTCCTTTGGACATGTGTCTCACGATAACGACTAAATGTATTTTTGTATCATTTTTAAAAGGAGCACATACCTTGTACTTTGCTAATAAAGACCCCCTCGGACGTAGGGGGGGGGGGGGGAGTGTCCAAGGCGCACGCATTAGACGTCACAGAAAAGTGTGTGAATATGGGATATGTAGTTTTTTGTGGATTTGGTAACATGGATAGAGTTGGCTTTGCGCAGACGGGGTTTGCAGATTGCCATCCAATCCCGACCAGGCGTCATATGTCCGAGACAAACACACAAACCCTCGCGTTGCTTCCGTGCGGGCTCTCTCCACACTACACCGTAGTGACAGCTCCTTTCTGTCTGACAGCTCCAGTCCAAACGCACCGAGGGGTCGTCTTATCACAACACCCAACACACTAGCTCCTTATCGGGGAATCGGTTCGCCCTCAACGGGACAACAGTTCCTCCATACCTCCTGGTTCGTATATCAAGTGTGTCATTTGCTCCATGCCCTACCTCACGCTGTGACTTTTATTGATTTGTCCTATTAGCCCATATTAGTGTTATCACGTCCAGCGGTGCTAGTTAGCCTCAGCTAGCGGTCGTTATTGAACGGGTGTGGGGGGGCTCAAGCAGGTGCAGCAAGGCTGTGCAACTAGCTCTCCCTTTGCAAGCCCCTTGTTGCACTGCTATAAATAGCTAAATGCTGGTGACCGAAAGCAACGTTTTCTTTTTGGGGATGTATGCTGCAGAGTGATGCAGCTAAATTAGGCATTTATTTCCTTGCAAGAAGTTGTCATCTAGAGGGATGTATTGGGCCAATAGCCGATCCGCCCGTTCTACTTGTTGTTATTGTTAGTGGTCGTCGGTCGCGACAGTGATATATATATATGTCTACAACGTGACGTTCTACCAGCAGCAAGGATGAAGGAGCCGTCTTGATATCCATTCAAAGCGTTACTTCCAGCTGATGTGACACCACTGTGTGTGTACGACTGTGTCTGACACCCTCGATGCGCCCTGTGTAGTCATGTCTTTGTCTTGTGTTTGTTTAACGGCGTTTATCTTCATCAATGTGCGCCACCGATGCAGACGGTGCAGACTGTTTAACGTAGCATTTTAGGTATTTTAATATGCCATTTGTCTTGCCATGTATGTATGTATGTGTGCGTGTCTCAAACAGCCGCGTTTGTTTAGGCTTTGTTTATATTACATGAGACCCGCAGTCTTAATGATGACGTTGTGGTCTACACAGCCCCTTTTTGATTTGTATGTGTTACGAATACCTTTCTGTTCCTCCACCTAGGGATTGAATACCGGAATGTACTTTGGCATTAAAATACTGTTGAATGATGGGCCTGATATGATGTATGCCTGCCTGGTTTATCAAATGGATTTTGTTATGGCGGTTTGAGGCTGAGACAGATTTTAATTGGTCTTTTCCTTCCAGGTGATCAAACATGTCAATTTAGTGAAAGAAATGAACAAGCCCAAAATGACTACTGAAAAAGGGTATTTACACACACACCCACACACACACACACCACACACACACACACACACACACACACACACACACACACACACACACACACCACACACACACTCACAAGTTGTCCATTCAAGTTTTATTCTGTCGCCTTTTACAATTACAGAAGGGTCACGTTATACATTTGGATGTTGGTCCTGTTGTGCCTCGTATTGGTTATTAAAGAAGACAATGTAGTGTATTTTTTATACACTAAGTATAAAACTAAAACACTATCTGTGATACTGTATGCATTGTAAGGGCCATGCGTGTTGAGGCGACCAAAAGATTGCCAGACATGGAACCCCCTGGGGTTGCCAGAGATGCGACCAGCAGATATGGAATACGACCCCCCCCCCCCCCGGGGGGTTTGAGCCATACACTTGTGACGTGGCGATGACGACACCGTGACCAATCAGAGTAGTGGATACTGGTTGTACCTCTCAGACCAATAGTATTAGTTGATGTTTGTTTACTTTGACCAATAGGAGTAGTCGATGTTTTATGATATTGTATATATAATGTTTGGTAAAGGAGCGCGTCGCCAGTCTTTGAATTGGCACTCTAGGCGCAGTCTTACTGCAGTAGAGGCTTTTCAATAAAGACATTGAACTTAGTATCCGGACCTCTGAGAAAGATTATTATTCCACCCGAGTAGACATTATACTACAATAACTTAGTCCTTTTTTTTCATTTAATAAAAAGCCCATTTACAAACATAAGTCCTGAAATTGTATCTCACTAGACGAACACATTGACAACATTGAGCTGTTTTTACGTAACCGTACGATTCACATGTATTGGGGAAAACGTAAGTTGAACTATTTAGCGTCAGCCTATTTTAATCCACCATAGTGCCAAATAATGTAATATTTTATCACTAATACATTGCTTTGGCGACATGCATAACCAAAGCTTCCTATGTGTTTGTTTTGGCTGCACCTGCCAGTCTTATGTTATGGTTTTTTTTTTCTCTCTCTCTCCCTCTCTCTTTCTCTCACTCTCCCCCCCCCCTCACCCTGTGTGTGTCTTTATAAGGACATTTTTGCATGAAACCCAGCTCAACTAGTTAGATTTTCTTGGGTTGATTTTGTTTCCCATGGTACTTGTTGCTATGCCGACAAGTGACATATCACCCTTTTGCTGAAGATGATCTTAAAATATCCATGCCGTGCGAACGCCTAACAAAATATATAGTTTGGGGTTCATACATCCAATCCTATGTTGTCTAACCTCGATAGGCTTGTTGTTGCAGCCTTGTTATGTACTGTATATAGCCTACATATATGATTTATACACACATTATTTCTGAATAATGTGTCCATGTTTTAAGTGCAATGTTCTAGGCCTTGAACAATCCTACAAAAACCCATGCATAACATTATCCTACAGTTATGTCAATAGAGAGAAGACTACCAACTTTAAATAGTCAGAAGTCGTTTAACTCCATTCCATCATTATTGTGTGTGTTATTCAGATGCATTTCATAATCTTCCTCAAAGTCGTGTGTGTGTGTGTGTGTGTGTGTGTGTGTGTGTGTCCAGTGTACCCAGTAACTCCAGGGTTCTGATGCTGCTGGGCCAACTGGAGAGGATGGGTGGGGCATCCATGGGGACGGAGACAGAACTCCCACGCCAACTCACTGCAAAGATCCTCCACCTCATACAGACACAGGGTGAGACACACACACACACACACGCACACAAAGGACAAAATGTGGTAAAGGAAAGGGGGACCAGTTTTCTATCAATGATGACATAGACATACTGATAATAACTTAAATGGAAGTTATTATTTCCATTAACATGAATTCAGAGAAGTCTCACTAAACATGTCCTCTGTAATTGACCAATAGGGGGCAGCAGAGGGCTGTGCAGAGGGCATGTCCCTACGAAGCTCCTGTAGATTTGGATTGCTGCCCTTTCCTGTAGTATACAACACGGAATACACGCAGATGGGGAAGATGGAATTGTGTTTGGGAAACACAGTTTTGAACGGAGGTGGTCTGTTGTGTGGAGTAGTTAGGTGTGATAGGCTGACGGCCAGTTGGCTGGTATGCAGTGTTGTGTCTGTGAAGCTATGGCCTGTTGAGGTGTGGCCCTGTACTACTGCATATGTTTGCTGTTATAGGTACTCACTATTTGTTTGTGTGTGCAATCTTAATTTATTTTGGGAAACTTGTTAAATTGAAGACAATTAATCATATTAAAGACAGCATTTATTTATTATCATTGTATTTGGCTGCTTTCTTAGATCACATATGTAATCTGATGAACACAGCATAAGGATAGATCTTTATCTGCATCTCTGCATCTGATCGAGATTGCCCGTCTCTAGTCATCTCAAGCCAGGGTGCAGCTACATATTAAATCTGCATTATGATTAAAAAAATGTGTGAAATACCACAGCCCTGCTGATGGCCAATCCTAAACCATCTTAATCGTAAATCAAACAAATCATCTCCTGCTGTTTACCTTTCCGTCAAGCTCTCTCAGCTGTTGCTCTCCTCTCAGTTTCTAATGGGTATTTTGTGAGTGAACCTGTTCAGAGAGTAACGATACACCCGTGACCGGGCCTTGCTGTGATCCCTACCACACTACAGACATGGCCTCTTGGGTTAAGTGACCCGTGGCACATGAAGACACGGTGAGGGAATGATTGCTGTTGGAAAGGGAAATGGGATACTATTAGTTAACGAGTTGAAGGAGTGCGGGGCCATGGTGTTAGTGGCGCCATTGGACCATGGTACATGGTCTGTCTTTCTCTCTCACTCTATCCTGGTCTCTTTTCGTCCGTGTTGGTCTCTATTGCTAAAGATAAGATAAAAGGGGAAGGAAACGGTAGGAGAGCTAGCTTGTTCAGTCTTGTTCCCCATAGGAGTGGCTTATATTTGCCATAGCACGCAGATGGAGATCCATATGGTTCAAGCTGTACGGCATATCTCTTTACTGTAGTGTGAGCTTGTCTACTGACGGCTGCAGACACACCCAGCCTGGGACGTTTTGCAAGATATATGCTTGTTTAACAATTTTTTTTTGCCCAAAAAAAAATGGTTTTGCAAACCCTGCAAGTCTGTGAGACTCTAAACCTTGGGAGTTGGTGATGGGGTTCCATTGGAACTGTGATTGATCCTTTGTGTGTGGACTGCTGAGGGATGGCGGATAGTTCCTCCAAGACTCACCAGGGACCTCTGGTTTCTGAACATTTACCAGGTATCCATCGCTTGTTGTGGTTCCCGTGTCTTGCAGCATTTAGTTTTTTTTCCTAGACCTTTGCCAGAAAGATTCAGTTGACCAGTGTCCAGTTTATTCATAGTCCATGTGTTAGATTGTATGATATATAGTTTTTTTTCATTTTCATATAAATATACAAATCAATCACTTAAAAGTGTGTTCAGCTATGTGCTATAATGCATCCAAACTTCCACTTTGTGTGATTTATGTCAGGTTTAATGTGACTAATGTGATTGAATAGGTTCCCTCTGATGGCTTTATCACCCACTTTTGCTTGTGTGGGGATGAGTCCTACAGACACACACCCTTTTAAAAATAATTGATGAATGATTTGTGATCGTTCTAAAGATTACCTACAGTATATAGGGTGAAATGCTGATTCCGAACACAATGGAAGGATAAAGATCTATCCTTATGCTGTGTTCATCAGATTACATTGTGATCTTGAAGGGCTTGGGCATTTTGTTTTTGGCTTAGAGGATCACTGTGTAATTTTGTTTTGAAGAGCTTAAAAAAGAAAAACTGCTGTGACCGCAATGCTTTTCGAGGTCAGTAGTATCGTGTGCGTGTGCGCGCGTGTGTGTGTGTGTGTGTGTGTGTGTGTGTGTGTGTGTGCGTGCCACCACATTCCTCTCTCAGTGCTGGCTGCAGCTCAGCCCTCGGTAAATTTACTGCCCTTTAAATCAAATTATACTGCTCCCTCTTGATCTGAAATGTTGCCGTTTCAAAAGTGAATTGTACAAATATGGATTCATTCTACCTAAACATGATTGCAATTCTTGTTTTCGTCAAGCACACGCTGGAACTGAGGGGAACATCTGTCGGCAACACAAAGTCTTTGTATAATTTAATTCAATGTGCTCTAACATGGCCCGCTAAATCGAAAGCCCTTGGCCCCAGTCACACAGAAAGTTTTTTTCCAGGGGCGGGGTTTTTGCTCGCTGCTTTTCAAGATACCAGATTCAATACATCATTACCATACAACCTAGTTGTTTAGGGATTTGCCTTAGTGTTCTCGGCACGGAACAACAAACGGTGACAGCATTAACGTTCAGGACACAGATTCAAGACATGCCAACGCCTCGTGTTTGCCCTCGATAAATGAAAAATATGTCTACTCAAGAAAAAAAAGCGGCCAATGTCAATATAGGTAACATGTACATTGGGTGGCTTTGCAACAGGAGAAGGCTAGGCTCCAACATAACCGGCGGTTGCAGTGCGCCTCGCATTTTCTGTACAGGGTTTCTCTTCTTGACGTTCAGCTTCAGCCTATTAATGGCTCTCTTCTCTTTAGATATTGATTCACGATCTCCTGACTCTTGCTTTCCATCTCTCTGTGTATAAGCGCTTACTTTTTTGTTGAGCTTTTGTGTTGACTTATGCGCGCTGGCCCAATGCAGACCTATCTGTCAGCTCCATACTCGTATTCGGATCTCTTCAAAAAGGAGAGGGGGGATTTTTCCACTCTGAAAGCAGATGCGAGGACATTGGACATCCATGGGGACCTCTGGCTTCTCCAAAGGAATATTATGCAGTTGGACCAGAGATATGTAGATAGGCCATGAGGGGGGGAGGAAAGAATGACCGAGAGGAAGAACCAGCAGAACAACGTTGTTGCCGCTTGTGAGGCCCTCGAGTTCTCTCGCAACTGAAGGGCTGAAATAATTTCAGAGATATCTTTGACACACTGAAGACGGTGTATTCAGTTACGGCACTGACAACATGAAATGTAGCAGTTTCTTACTGTATGTTCATACGAGACGCTGGTTTACATAGTGATCATGGTGGTGGAACTTTATATTATTATTATAAGTCTAACCAAATACATTCCATTTAGTTTATATTTAGTCATTTAGCCGGGTGCTTTTCAAATCAAAGCATTCAATCAAATAGTCTGTAAAGTCGTAGTTACAGTAGACACAAATTCTTTCAAGTCTAAAAAGTTGTGGTTACAGTAGACGTCGCTCAGCGCTTTTTTACATTCCTGTAAGTTCCACAACAATGGTATGTGATATGTGTTTTTGTGTTTTTCAGAGAAGACCCAGGAGGAGGTGATGGCCAAGGGCTCCACTGGCATGGAGGTTATCCTGGCTTCCCTGGAGGTCTGTGAGATCCTTAATGGGAATCATTCAGTACGTCTGCGTCATGCACGCCAATGAACCAAATCTCCATCTGGATGGAGGAAATTGTTAAAATTATTAACTGGCATGCGAACACCCTCATTGGATTAAGCGTTTTGCTTTGTTCGCATTATGATGCCTACATAACTCGGATCGTCCTACAGTCTACTTTGGCGTGTCGGAGAGACACGTCGCATTTAGACCCTGAAACTGAGTCGTCGCTAGAGCCTTAAACCTTGAGCATGTTCGGTGTTTACGATGGCTTTAATGTTTAAAATACCTTACTAGGAATATGTAAACGTATGTAAACGTATTCAGTTTTTACAATGTAGAACCAACCTACTCATTCATTATTTTATTGTATATATATATATATATATATATATATATATATAATATATATATATATATATATATATATATATATATATATATATCATATATATATATATATAGATATATATATATATATAATTCATTAGTTTAAATTGAATGGGTTTCTCTTATTATTTTTGACAGAATGCTCGAGATCTGCAAACCACTTTGAACATTCTGTATATCCTCCGTGAGCTACTTACTGTGGGTGAGTACATCTGCCTTAACTAGTTGACAGAATCAAGCAAAACGTGTCAGTGTCCCTGAGCAAGACACCCTAACCCTAACTTCTCCTGACATGCTGGCTGACGCCTTGCATGGCTGACTCCGCCGTCGGTGGATAAACATGTGTATGAATGGGAATGAGGCATGACTTGTAAAGCGCTTTGGATAGAAGCGCTATATAAAAGGCAGACCATTTATCTTTTACCATTTTATATTGCAAAACAATCTAGGCGGAGGACCCAGGGTGGCTGTGTTTGTGTCCAAGGGAGGCACGTCCATCTTGCTGAAGCTACTGATCTCTGCCAGCAAAGAGTCTCCTCCCAGCGAGGAGCTCTTGCTGCAGCTTCACTCCCTGCTGGCCAAGGTGGGACCAAAAGGTATGTTGAGAGCAGGCTGTTTAGCCCAGGTGTGCACAAAGGCCTGGACCCTGGCGACCAACCACCTGGCAACGGTCCTGTAGTAGTGGTATCAATTCCTAATCCCATCTCAAAGGAAAAAATAAATAGTCAAATATACGATAACATGATATCATGTTATCGTATATTTGACTATTTATTTTTTGACAAAACATTTGGAATTTTTATTACATTTTTAATGAGATTTAGTACAATTGGTTTTGCTAACATAACCTCATATATGACATATCATATCCTCAAATCTGACAACCCAGACCACAATATTGTACGTGACCATGATATGAAAATGCATCTAATGTCCATGGTGATACATTGATAGTGAAATCTCAACAATAATATGACCACCAGCCTTACCCTGCTATTAATTTGTATTCATTGTGTATCCCTGCCTCGGTCACCTTTTAAACCGATAACTGTTTTGTCAGTCTGGGCCTCCATTATAATCCTGTGCATTCAGAACAAACATGAAATCAGGCTACCTGATGTATGAATGTGAATGAGGCACATATACACAGGAACATGCAAGGGAACCAGACCGGCTACCCCCTCCTCCTTAACGGCCTCTCGCTCTCCACAGACGGGAAGTTCGGGGTGAAGGCCCGTTTGACCGGCGCTCTGAATGTCACCGTCAACCTACTGAAACAGAACCTGCTCAACTCCAAACTGGTCCTGCCTTGCCTACAAGTCCTCAAGGTCTACTCTTGCAACTGTGAGGCAAACTAAATGCTATACACAAATACACCCCTTCCCTGATCCTTTATCCTAGGTTTTAATCCTAAATGTAATGTTTTTGACCCAAGCCTCATAGTAGATAGTAGAAGTAGAAGTGTGAGTCCGTTTCCACTTCTTTGCCTTCTCACTTCTTATTTTTGGTCAATTGTATCATTAGATCCTCTTTATTGCCGTCATTGGTTTGTTGCTATGCTAGTGTTGCTGTCTTAGAGGTCAAATGTGTGTGTGTGTGTGTGTGTGTGCGCGTGTGTGTTCTTCTGTGCAGCGGTGAACGCCATCTCTCTGGGGAAGGCCGGGGCGGTGGAGCTCATGTTCAAGATCGTGGGGCCGTACAACAAGAAGAACACCAGTCTGCTCAAGTAAAACAACACATTCACAAGCACCGACACCATCCTTGTGGACATGCAAACAGCTACTCGGGTTATTTTTGTCATCTCCTGACGCATGTGATGTCCTCTGCTCCTCCTCGCCCTCGTCTTTGTCGTCCTCTCTCCTCGTCCCCTGCTCCTCCTTCGTTCTAACTCATCTGTCTTGTGTCCCAAATCAACAGGGTGGCCCTGGACACTCTGGGATCCCTCCTCAAATCGAGTGAGTTATTTACACGCCACTGATGATCCATTGACTTGCTGTCACTTGTTCATTTGCAGTCCTTTTTTTTAATACCGCTGTCCTTTCCTGTCCCATTTTGTCACCTCACTCCCTCTTTTTGACGGACGACTCGTACTAATGATCAGTTGATGATGATCTGAAAGCTTGTTTTCCTTTGGTGGAAAAATATAATGCGAGTGCTCGAAGGGACGACGTGAATGACTACATAAACATGATAATGAATGATTTCAAACAACGGCAACCATTTCTTCTTCATTCACTCGGATAAAGTGTCAACAACCCTAAACAAATTAGCACCATTTTTTTAAAGTGATGTTTTCTTGTCAAGGGTGATATGTCTCCTTGACACTGTTTTCCTGTCCACCCAGCCTGTAAGTGTAATAATCAAAGTGAGTTCTTAACTGTTCCAGTCAAGTCACTTTTATTTATTTATTATCCCACTAGGGGAAATTGGGTTGCAGCCAGATATTAAAACGCATCAATCCATCATAAATACAAACACAAAAGACAACATGCCAGGCCGTGACACGGAGACAGCCATGCAGTACGGTGCACAATGTTTTGTCGTGTCATGTGAAGCAAAAAACAATGAAGATAGACCACCATAATGGAGTTGACTCTGACTCTCCTCCCTTCTGCGTAGAGACCAACGCTCGGCGGGCGGTGGACCGAGGGCACGTTTCCGCGCTGCTGGCCGCGTACAAGGACTGGCACCGCAAAGACACGCACAACCGCTACATGCTGATCCGCAAGGGCCTGCTGGCCAGCCTCAGGAGCATCACTAACATCAAGGTCGGCAGGAAGGCCTTCATCGAGGCCAATGGCATGCGGGTCCTCTACAACACCTCCACCGTAAGCTATAAATAAGAATAAGAGATTTCTTTGTTTATCACTACTATTTTAGTCCTGTGAGCAAATGCTTCCAATTCTTCCAAAAGCGACTTGCGGTGTATTTCTGTGTGTCGTTTAGGAGCAGGTAGGTATCTTGCTCTAGAATGCCTAGTACAGGTAGGGTTTGAGCCCAGAACCTTTCGCCTGGGAGTCAAACACACTAGCTATTAGGCTATCCTACCCGCCATTTATGCGTATGCTGACGTATCAAAATTTCTCTAATGGCATACTTCAAATAAGTTCTGGGTACATTTTGTATAAGTTAAGAGCACGCTGATATACGTCTTAGTATGGCGACGTCGTATGGCTCATACGCGGGCCATAAGTTGTAGTTAAGTTATGCGATCGTTCACACATGTTCACACACGTTACTTGTAAGTTACTCATAAGTCGAAATACTCGAGATAATGTCTAGCGCCCAAGGCCAGGAGACTTCTTGGCAGCGGTCTTCAAAGTGTTCTTCGGCATGGCGGTGATATTGATACGGTGATGTTGATACTGCGATGTCTAGTGCGGTTATAATTAAGCTACGACACGTGATCGTCAGCGATACGCTGCCGCACGCTATGCATAAGTTAGACTATCGTTGGGCATAAGTTGTGAACGGCGGCAACACGCTAAGCTTTCGTTGGTATAAGTTATCTATAAGTTATCAAAATGTTCTATATAAGTTACTAATACGTTATGTATACATTATGTATAATAACAAACCAAAAAACATTGATAGTTTAGCGTAAGCCAGCGTTTTAGAGACATTTTGATACGTTGGCATACGCTGGCTAAATCGTCAAGGTGTGACAGGGCCATAAATTACACTTTTTGACCTCTCAAAGAACTAAGGGCTCAGTTACACTTTCATCATTTCATTGTCTGCTTTTGTGACATTGAAATGCCGATCCCGCCGAGATGCATTACTGATCAGGACTGGACACTCCCAGATCAGATCTTGGTTGCATTGTGATCTGATGTACCGGATCACAGAGGGCTGCACAGGTCTGGCTCGCAATTTGATCTGGTTGCAGTGTTCTGAATGCACAATCCACGAGGCGCGATGTGGCCAGATATCTGGCTATGGAATTACAACTGCACCCCATGCCCTGAACATCCGTGAACCTCAAATAACATAAACAAAGATGCACCTTTAAGTATGCAATGCATGAGGATACTGCTTATTTCCGCTCAAAAGTAAAGTTGGTTTCATATTTGAAATTCATTCAATTTATGACATTCAAATGAAATGTTGAATGTCAAATTTCCCACAGCCACGTCTTTCATGAACATTGCACATTTGTTTCGGACACTACAAATATGTAGCATTTTAGGTTCTCCATTTGCCATCAGTAGCATTTAACCTGAAAGTATTTTAAATATTTAACGGGAACAAGAAATCTGAGCACGGATCTAGCCATCTGTCAAGGCTGGACACAAGTCTGGTCACAGTCTGTCGTGACAAGTGTAACCAAGGCATACAGTGTTACTTTTGTCTCTTATTTACTTTTCATTGGAGATTTTAGGTAGTATTAAAGCAAACTATTATTATGTCCCTGTATGTGTATTTGGAAATAAACCAGCTAGTTAATGTATTTATATATTCAAATTTGAAAAACAACAAAATAAACAAGACAATATTATTATATCACTATATTATATCAGTATATTACTCTTAAATCCATGTATTGTATGTATATATACACACACACACACTGTGACATTGCTGTTACAAATTTTTTTTAATTACATTTGAACACTAATCCTCCAAGCCTAAAACAATATCACAAGCCCTTCTCCCGGATTGGAACGTAGTCCGACAGTTCGGAACCTTATCCGACAGTGATCACTTCAGAATGAGCATTTGAGTCTCATTGTCCCAACTTCCTGTCCTTCTGTATTGTGTGTGTGTGTGTGTGTGTGTGTGTGTGTGTGTGTGTGTGTGTGTGTGTGTGGTTCCCAGGAGTGCCTCCCGGTGCGGAAGCTGGATCCTCTGGTGTTCACCTCAAGTCTCATCATGAGGAAGTGTTTTCCAAAGAACCGCTTGCCTCTGCCCACCATCAAGTCGGCCTTTCTCTACCCACTACCACACGTGCCCGCAGGAGGCCCAGTAGCCCAGATCTACAGTCAGATGCCTGGAGGTGGGCTTCACAGAGAGAGTATACACATACAGTACATGCTGAGTACACGTGCACACTTGCTTGCTTTCTCGCTCACTCACTAACTCACACAGTCACTCACTCACTTGTGCACTCACTCACTCACTTATGCACTCACTCAACACCACACATGCTAGGGCTGGGCGACTAAAACAATCTCGATCATGGTTGAATTGAAAAGCACATGTCGATACCCACATTTTCTTGAATGTTTGAAACATTACCGGTTAGCTTTTGTGTCCCCATTTGACTTTTTTTGGACAAGTAGAGGAGTCTCTGCCCGCAACTCTGATCATATGCTTCAGACTCACAAGCCAACATGCCAACATGTGCAACAGAGCGGCAACCTTGCGTGCGTACGTACGTACGTAAGATGGTTTGGCACTCTGCGTATTTTAAAGACATGCACTTAACCGCTCTCCACGCGCTGTCGTGCTCGCAGGGCATCGCTAGACTTAACACATGGTTCATGAGGGACGCTCCTAACACTCGGGACACTAGATGGTGCTCAGCCGCTCACGTGTGGACTTGCATTTCCACTTTCACTTGCATCACGAGGCGGTTTACTTCCCTCAAAGCACCGTGGATGCTGTTCTCTCACTGTACTGACTCTCGTACGCTTACACATGTCTAGACTAATACAGAATACAGGGCTACATTTAGGCCTGGCACACAATCTAGTTACTTAGCTTCTCAAATACTGTATGTTGACTTGTCGGCTTGTACTGTACTCCTCTGATTTGCTGTCTGTCTGCCTTCAAGCTGTCATGTACATGGATTGCCCTTGTGCTGCTCACCCAAATCTCTCTGCTGTCCGTCTGTTTTCAGTGCTCCCAAGTAATGTCTGAATTATGAATTAACTAAGCACCTCTGACCCAGGCAGCCAGGTTCTCGGGGTTTGCATTCCAGCTAATGTTCTTTTGTTGTGTCTTGGAAATTGTGTGTTTTAGGTGTTAAACATATAGTAGGGAGAGGTATATATAACCTTTGCGCAAACATAATCAAAGCAAAGTACTGATTCTATTTATCACCCACCAAATAATGTTTTTGAAATTTCATCCTACCTTTAGATGAACTTGGGATAAACACACTGATCCCTCAATCATTTTGACTACCTACGTATAGTGTCAGGACTGTAACAATTAATCAATTCAAAAAGGAAGCAGGAAAGCAAAGAGCAGTGGACACAGACACAAACATGTGTCCATGTTTAACCAAGTCTAAATTTAACCTCATTCTGCAGTTACATTTAGACTTGGTCAAACATTACAGGGTATGTTACATACAGGTTGTACGGGGAAATATTAGATGAATTGTATTCATACATGAATTGTAAATCTCTCTCTCTCTCGCTCTCTCTCTCTCTCTGTGTTAATAACACGACAGCTCACATCTACCACTATGGTTTCTATGGGAATGTGTTTGTGTGTGTTTAAGTGTGTGTGTGTTTGTTCGTAGTGGACGACGTCGTGGACGATAGCGATGAGGAGACGGAGGTGGACACAGAGAATGACACGGAGAACGATGCGGAAGAGAAGGACTGTCGTACCAGGGTACCTAAACACATGCATAGGCGCACACCCGTAAACACATAAGACGTGCACGCCCGCGCAAACCAAATTATTTAGTATAGTTTAGTATTGTTGTACGGAATTCATACTGCAAGCGGGAATAGGAGTAAGCATTCCGTTGTACTTGCAAATGTCAATAAAACGTATTGAATCTTGAAACCCATGCACACACACACACACACACACACACACACACACACACACACACACACGTTCAAACACATGCATGCACACAGACGACTAAAAAGGTCCTGAAATGTCCCAATTGGCTATGAGGTTCTTTCACTGACGAGAGACCATTTAAACTGTCTGTCTGCTGGTCATTAATTCATGGTTGGAAAAAAACGGTTCTGCCAAGGTAGAGCAGTTCTCTGAACGATGCAGAGACCTGTTGTTCTAAGGAAGCCCCTGGGAGGTCAGTGGACTGAAGCCAAGGCAGTGCAGAGCACCTGGCTCCGTAAGCCAGGCCAAGGCAGTATTCAGTAACAGGATTGAGTATTCATGTATAACGAGGGGGAAAGAACACAAAGTTTCCTTTGGTATTGAAATTCATTGACCGGAGAGGCGATTCGTGATGAGAATACACTCTGTAACTAAACTCTGAATTTTCCTTCCTCACTCCTCTCTGCAAAACCGTCTGGTTCTTTCTCTCTGTGGCCAGGTTCCTCAGAACGACGACATCGAGACAGACCTGAGCAAGCTGCGTCCCCGAGAGATTCACAGCCGTCCGTTTGAGGAGCTGAAGGCCTATGAGAGGTTCTTCCTGGAGCTGTCCGAGGACTTTCAGGTCAGTGCTGCTCCCTGCTGGAGGACCTGTTTTCATTCAAATTGGGAGTGGATGCATTCAACATTCAACATTCATATTACATCTTGTATATGCAGTACAAACATATATATATATATATATGTCATTGTTTTAGGGGTACGACTTTGACTGCACAAAAACGACATCTTTGACGCAATCGGCGTCTACTAAATCAGCCACAAAATCCCCTCGGCCAATCACGGTGCCCGCGGATCAAGTGCCTCCCTCCCCGCGGATCACGCGCCACCCTCCTTCCGTTTCTCCTTCCTGTCGACCTGCCACGGCCCCGTCTGCCCTCCTGCCCCCTTCTGCCGCCGTTGCCGCCACCACTACCGCCCCCTCTCTCCTGCTACCTCTTGAACTGGCCAACATTCACCTCACCATAGAGGCCAAAGAGGATCAGGTGCCTTCCGGCCCGGCCTCCAGGCCCCTCTCCCGGGGGACGGGCCTGGAGCAGGAGCTGGTGCATGTCATAGAGCGCTTGGCTCTGGAGGCGGACGGCACTCTGAACGGAGGACAAGGAAGAGTGGACGGAGGTGATTCCCCGGGGAACTCCACCCGACTTATCCAGTCCCCGCTACTCGCCGGGGCGATCGCCGCATGCCGCGGAGGGGGCGACTGCAGCAGCAGCAGCAGCAGCAGCAGCAGCAGCAGCAGCACCGGGGGGTCCGACTGCAGCTCGGAGAGTCTAGAGGAGGAGGGCCCGCTGCTTGAGGTGCCCGACACGACCCTGCTGCTGCCGCTCCACGACCCCAAGCTGTACGTGGAGATGGTGAAGGGCAGCATCTCTGTTCCCCAGTACTCTGAGGTGGCGTACCCCGACTACTTTGGCCACGTCGCCCCCGACTCTCTCCAGGAGCCGCTCCTGGAGAGAGTCTACGGCGTACAGAGGTGAGATGCTCTGATGTGATGGCAAACACTGGCTTTCAGTTCCCACATGCCCTGTAAATGCTTAATGCAATGCAATGAATACTATATGGCAGGCAATGGATGGATGACTCCCAGCCAAAAGGTACAGGGTTTGATTCCCCAGGTCCTCAGTAGGATTGGGCGATAGTTTCTATCCTCCTATTGTCCAATCGTGGTATTGCCCAAAAAACACGATTATTTTTTTATTGATGTTTGGATTAAATTGGATTTTTAATTGAATTGATGGAAGTACTATAGTTAAAGTACATGAATAAAGATTTATGGAAAAAAGTGTATTTATAGCTCTCCTCTATGCAGACAATGGCTCACTTTTAAAAGTCCTTGTGTCTGTGCTTGGTATGACAATGTCACAGCATCATGTTCCGTTTAACATTAGTATCTTTGGCTTTAATACAACAATCCAAATCATATCCATATTGTTTCTTACTCTTATTGAGCACATTTGGTGAGCAGGCAGGCATATGGAGAACGGACCTGTGTGGTGTCAGATCCAAGGAACTCGTGCCAATTAACAGGGCTCGGTGGACAGACATACCAGCTACGTCTCTAAATGCACAGTAGGGGGCAGATTCTAGAGAATACTGTAGTCATAACATCTTAGTGCTGATAGTATAGTGTCAATCTTTTCGCCATTTGCCACAAGCCTCGGTCTACCTGTAGGCATCCTTGTGCAAGATGCCTAAACCCTACCTGCTCTTTAATGACCTGTATATATCTTCACTATAAATCGCTTTAGATAAAAGCATCTGCTCAATAAGTATAAAGTAAATCTCTCTCTCTCTCTCTCTCTCTCTCTCTCTCTCTCTCTCTCTCTCTCTCTCTCTCTCTCTCTCTCTCTCTCTCTCTCTCTCTCTCTCTCTCTCTCTCTCTCTCTCTCTCTCTCTCTCTCTCTCTCTCTCTCTCTCTCTCTCTCTCTCTCTCTCTCTCTCTCTCTCTCTCTCTCTCTCTCTCCTCTCTCTCTCTCTCTCTCTCTCTCTCTCTCTCTCTCTCTCTCTCTCTCTCTCTCTCTCTCTCTCTCTCTCTCTCTCTCTCTCTCTCTCTCTCTCTCTCTCTCTCTCTCTCTCTCTCTCTCTCTCTCTCTCTCTCTCTCTCTCTCTCTCTCTCTCTCTCTCCTCTCTCTCTCTCTCTCTCTCTCTCTCTCTCTCTCTCTCTCTCTCTCTCTCTCTCTCTCTCTCTCTCTCTCTCTGCAGGGCTAAGATATTCCAGGACATTGATAGGTTGATTCACCCCAACGACATCTTGGACAAAGTAGTTTATGACCTGGACATCCCTAGGTGAGTTTATGTTACTCACAATGCTCTGATCACTTTAGCTTTGTCATTGTTTTTTACAATATGTTGTGCGTTTTAGAAGTACAACCCAAGTTGTAAAAGCTTTAAAAATGCTTTTTCAATTAATTACATTTAGCTGTTGCCGTGTTTTTGCAGTACCCATTTCTGCCTAAAATATGGATTTACCTTTTTCTATTTAGTTGCCCTGTGGTTGCTGATGACGGCGAGTCACTGAAGTTCAACTCGCAATTTGAATCTGGCAACCTCAGAAAGGCCATCCAAGTCCGAAAGTAAGTTTTTGTTTGTTAGGGTATGTTGTGTGTGTGTGTGTGTGTGTGTGTTGGTGCTGTATGTGTTGGAGCTGTATGTGTTGGGTGGCTCAACGGTGCGTCTTCATGCGCAGGTATGAGTACGACCTGTTGCTCAACTCGGACATCAACAGTAACCACTACCACCAGTGGTTCTACTTCGAGGTCAGCGGGATGAGAGTGGACGCAGAATACCGCTTCAACATCATCAACTGTGAGAAGTCCAACAGTCAGTTTAACTATGGTGAGACAGGCGTCCTGCAGAAGCCCCCAAACATGACCCTAGCTCTTTTTATTAAAGTAAACACACTACTTCAAATGAGCAAAAATACTACTGTGGTTAACTAACACACACACGTGTGTGTGTGTGGTTAACTAACACACACACACACACACACAAACGTGTGTGTGTGTGTGTGTGTGTGTTCCTAGGTATGCAGGTACTGATGTATTCTGTGCAGGAGGCCATTAGTGGTAAGCCTCGCTGGGTGAGAACAGGAGAGGACATCTGTTACTACAAGTATGTGACCCTTTCACCCGATTGCGTTTGCCTTCTTTTTAAACATCCTATTTTGAGTGATTTTGTTACCGCTTAAATCTGCACTATGTTTTCCCATTAGCAACCTGAAGTGGCTTTGAGTTGTAGCTACGGATATTGCTATATAATGCCGTTACTGTGGTCTGAGATTTTCTCACATTTGGGGGAAAAAAAGAGGACTAGAATGAAACAATTTATTTTCCTGGATGGATTTACTTGTGGATGGGCACGTGGTTCAGATATGTTTTAATAGAGTAAATTGCTAGAATAGAAAAGCATTAAAAGGGAGTTTTAATGCTCCCCTCTTCAAAATATATGCAGAGAGCCGGGTGCTGCTCAGTACTGTATAACGCCAAATGAGACGCCACACCACCGCCTGATTTCGATTGTTTCTCGTAGGAACCATTTCTCCAGGAGTTCCATCGCCACGGGCGGCCAGAAGGGGAAGTCCTACTACACCCTGACGTTTAGCATGGGCTTCAGCCATAAGGACGACGTCTGCTACTTTGCCTACCACTACCCTTACACGTACTCTACTCTCAAGGTACCCACCACTCACTGTTCCTCTGGCCTTGAAGCCATCCTTTTTCTGTGCAAAGTATGCCATGTCTGTAACGCTATAAGATCTCTTTCCCCTGTGTGTGTATGTGTGTGTGCCTGAGTGTGTCTGACCCCTACTGTTTAACCAGATGCTTGTGAATCTTTAGCTATGGTGCTGCTCAGCCGGTGGTGCCTCCGCAGCCTGCTGGGGCATTCACAAGAGTTCTGCGTTTGATCATTAATATGTGACATTACCCAGACGCTGATGTTTAATGAGACCATCGGTGGAGAGAGGTTGTTGTCTGTAATCCGGAGACACGAGGCGTCTTTTATTCAAACCGCAGATTCCAAGTTGCGTTCCTTCCGTTTGTTGTTCGCCACCTTGCAGTCGGCGATCGTACTCCTAATACCTCTCTCTCTCTCTCTCTCTCTCTCTCTCTCTCTCTCTCTCTCTCTCTCTCTCTCTCTCTCTCTCTCTCTCTCTCTCTCTCTCTCTCTCTCTCTCTCTCTCTCTCTCTCTCTCTCTCTCTCTCTCTCTCTCTCTCTCTCTCTCTCTCTCTCTCTCTCTCTCTCTCTCTCTCTCTCTCTCTCTCTCTCTCTCTCTCTCTCTCTCTCTCTCTCTCTCTCTCTCGTTCTCTCTCTCGTTCTCTGTGCGTGTAAAGATGCACCTGTCCAAGTTGGAGGACCTGAGGACCCCTCAGATCTATTTGAGACAGGACGTCCTGTGTGAGACACTGTCAGGAAATAGCTGCCCCCTCCTCACCATCACCGCCATGCCAGAGACTGCCGCTAACGACCACATTTGTCAGTTCAGTAAGTACCAGCGTGTTGGTCTTGGCATTGGTCTTTGTCATTGTCTTGCCTGACAACCTTATCTGCCAGTCTGGCTTAATATCTCCACAGTGTATTACATGTATAGTATATATTTAATCGCTGAGCATGACTAGAAGTCGTTTTTTTTTTTTTCAATGTAATTATTCCTGTTCTTCCTTTTGTTGGAACAGTGATGGAGTGTTGGTTAGAGGGTACCATTTAAGACGCTGGCAGGCTTGTGGCATCAACAAACGGTGTCTTTATCCATCGCCACATCGAGTTGTAGTCCATTGTAGTCACTGTGTTGGCCTTCATTCATAATCACACGCAGGGTAGTCTCGCGATTGGGATGTTCATCTTAAAGCTGAAAGGTTCTGGGTTAGATCCCCTCGTGTCCCTGAGCAAAATGCCTAACCCTAACCCCCCTACCTGTCACCCATCACCTGACGTGTATCTGAATTCACTGCGAGTCTATTTTGGATAAGAGCGCCTATTTAAATAGGATGACGCTAATGGTAATCGTCATAATTGGCGCCCTTTCTTCTCTGCTTCCAGGGAACCGCCCGGTGATCTTCCTGTCGTCCCGGGTGCATCCCGGGGAGACCAACGCCAGCTGGGTGATGAAGGGTACCCTGGAGTTCCTGATGAACTCCAGCTTTCTGGCCCAGAGCCTGCGGGAGGCCTACATCTTCAAGATTGTCCCCATGCTCAACCCGGACGGCGTCATCAACGGAAGGTGAGCGGGGGCGAGTGGGCGCATACCCGCCCTCATGTTAACATTGACGTTGACTTTAATAAAAAAATGGACGGGGGGAAGGTACACGTTTTTCATTGCAGACAAGTCGCTGAGGCGCCAGCGACTGCTGGGCTAATTTGTACACATAATTGCCGCTTGTGTCGCTTTTTCAGATAGGTTACACGGTGTGCAACGCTTCGCTTGTCATGAAAGATGATTAGACGCGATGTGGCTCACTTTATTCAATACGGATGTGTCCGTGATCCTTAATGACTCCCGCTGTCATGCTTATCCTCGGCCTCTCATGCGCTGCTTCTTCCCGCCTCTCCTTTGCCCTCCGTCTAGTCTCCGTTGCTCCCTGAGCGGGGAGGATTTGAATCGCCAGTGGCAGAACCCCAACCCTCAGCTCCACCCGACCATCTACCACACCAAGAGCCTGCTGCAGTACCTCGCCCACATACAGAGGGTGCCGCTGGTTGGAACCCCTTCATTTTAATCCCTCTTGAATCCATTGGAATTGCTGTTGATTTTTGTAACCATTTTTAAAAATGCTAAACTCTACAGCCCCAGGTACTAGGCTTTATTGGTTGAGGATGAGCAGCAGCAGCCACGCCTTTTAATGTGTGTGTGTGTGTGTGTGTGTGTGTGTGTGTGTGTGTGTGTGTGTGTGTGTGTGTGTGTGTGTGTGTGTGTGTGTGTGTGTGTGTGTGTGTGTGTGTGTGTGTGTGTGTGTGTGTGTGTGTGTGTGTGTGTGTGTGTGTGTGTGTGTGTGTGTGTGTGTGTGTGTGTGTGTGCAGGTTTTCTGTGACTACCACGGTCACTCTCGCAAGAAGAATGTGTTTATGTACGGCTGCAGCGTGAAGGAGACAGTCTGGCAGTCTGGCACCTCCTGTGATCTGCACGAAGACCTTGGATACAGGGTAGATGCACGCACTCTCACTCACTCACTCACTCACCCACTCACCCACTCACTCTGGGTCAGCGGTGTGCTCAACTCCCTCTTGTGATCTTAACACACTTCAACTTCAACCTTCTCTGGTCCTAATTCACCTGCTGCCAATCCTTTCGCCCCCATCTCCATATTATCTCTCTCTCTCTTTTCCTTTTTTCTCTTTATCTCTCTCTCTTGTTGTCCGAATAACTTCCAGTAGTTATCTAGTTATAGCAAATGGCTTTGGCGTCCTTGAGCAAAATGCCTCACCCCTACCTTGGCTACGTTGCTTTGGATAAAATACTTAAAAAAATGTAATAGTGATAGAAAACACCCATATGTCCACGGTATTTACCAAAAAACATTTCCGAAACACTGGGGGAGAACGCGTATGAGCTAAGTCTGCTGTTACATGGTCAAGTCAAGTTTATTGTCACTTCACAGTTTACACAAGTATAAAGCAGTGAGTGAAAATCTTATGTGCAATACCCAACGACAGACAGCAGTTATAAAGATAAGATAAAATAGAATAAAATAGAATATAATAAAATTTATAAAATGCAATATATCGGCACAGAAAAAGAGCAATATGTATATATAAATCGATGTAATAAAATATACATTGTTATATGCTATACGCCCTTGTTCAGCAGCCTGATGGCCTGACTGTGGAAGCTATCTCTAAGCCTATTTGTACGACACTTGATACTGCGGTATCGCCTGCCTGACGGTAATAGTGAGTACAGTTCGTGGCTGGGGTGGGCAATGTCTTTTATAATTCGTTTGGCCTTGGCCACGCACCGCTGGTTGTAAATGTCCAGGAGGGAGGGGAGCTCACCTCCAACGATATACTGGGCCGTCCGCACGGGGGGCTCCCGTGTTGAGGGTCAGTGGCTCTGAGGTGGTGCTGCCCATCCTCACCACCTGGCGGCGGTCCGACAGGAGGTCCAGTATCCAGCTGCACGTGGATGGGGGCACGCCTAGACCTCTAAGCTTGGTGTCGAGCTTGGCAGGAACTATCGTGTTGAACGCTGAGCTGTAGTCCACAAACAGCATTCGCACATAATGGTTAATGGTGTGTGTGTGTGTGTGTATGTGTGTGCAAAGAGGTTGCGATCTGTACAGTCACAGTGTCACACAAATGTGTCGTGTTCACAGTTCAAAAAGGTTTGTCCGAGGTCTTTTTTTTTCTTTTTTGTCAGTATCTAATTATGTTTTTAAATTGGAATGTAATAAACATTGCTGTTATGATTTGTGCTGTGGGATGTATTGCGCCGCATGCTCTTCGAGTCATTTAGTCTCGACAGGCTGACTTTAATTGGTATTTCCCAGCATCCCTCTTGATTTCTGTTCAGGGAAGTGGTTTGTTTCTTTTCATCATGCTCTCCCACTCTGCCAGTAAGCAATATCCGGGCCCCCCCGCAGTGCATCTTTTAATTACACCTTTGCGTTATAGTGTGTATATTGTGACGCATACATATTGAACTTGCAAAACTTGAGTTTGTAACAAAACAACCTCTCCCCTCTCGCCTACCAGACTCTGCCTAAGATCCTGTCCCAGATTGCTCCGGCCTTCAGCTTGGCCAGCTGCAGCTTCGTGGTGGAGTGCTCCAAGGAGTCCACGGCCCGGGTGGTCGTCTGGAGGGAGATAGGAGTCCAGCGCAGCTACACCATGGAGAGCACGCTGTGCGGCTGTGACCAGGGCAAATATAAGGTGGGGATATTGGTCTGGTGTGGAGATATGGAGGGGTGTGTGTGTGTGTGTGTGTGTGTGTGTGTTGAGATATAATAATAATAATAATAATATGGTGGAGTGTGGGTGGGTGTGTGTGCTGCTTTCACGTGTGAAAGCAAACCTGCTTGACGTGGCTCAGCCACAAATTGCCTGTTGAATTCCAAAATGGCCACAAGGTGGGGCACTCTGACCAGGTCAATCACCCAATGGCTTCGTCTGGCTCCAACTGCAAGGATCTGCATTGTTCATTTCACCGGCTGATTGGTTAATCATTAATTGATCAGGTTAAATAAATAGCAGTGGGCAGCCTTGGATTGACTGTGATTGATTGACATTGAATTCCAACCGACCAGGAGTGCTGCAGCACTGCATGAGAAGCAGAATACAGCAGAATATTAATTGGATATTCTGAAAGTGAAAGTAGATTCCTGCTATTCGATTATTCGGCATGGTGGAACATTTGCCGATGTCAGCAGAAATGTCCCTGTCAGGTGTGTGTGTGTGTGTGTGTGTGTGTGTGTGTGACATTGCTCCCACTTAATTTTCTCTACCTACTACTCCTGTGTACATTATTCTGAACCTGTTCAATGCTTCAGTACTCCCCTGACGCGGCCCCTCTGAGGGGATTCTTACGTTTGAGTTGTAAGTGGAAGAGAGCCACTTCAGACAATGTGGGGAAGATTCCTAATAATGTTTAGAACACTTTCCCGTGACCAGTCGTTTAGTTCCCGACACCATTATGTTTTTTAGCAACCGTTTATTCCGCGGATGTGGGTTTTTGCGTACGCCACACAGGAAGTCCGTGGACCACAGAATATTGTTGATTTATCTAGTCGCAGACATCCTATTTATCTCCTTCCCCACCCCTCTACATGTACTGTGGTATTGGTACACATGAGACGGCCAATGTCAACATCGGACAAGCCCAGGGGCGGTGTGCCGCTGGGTCCATGGCCGTACTTCTTACCTCTTGCCTATCCCACGTGTTCTTGTCCTTCCTGACCGTTTGTCCAGATGTGCAGGAACCTCCCGGAGCCCTCTCTATATGAGAACCTCCCGGAGCCCTCTCTATATGAGAACCTCCCGGAGCCCTCTCTATATGAGAACCAGGGTTTCCCTATTTACCTCCCGGAGCCCTCTCTATATGAGAACCAGGGTTTCCCTATTTACCTCCCGGAGCCCTCTCTCTATGAGAACCAGGGTTTCCCTATTTACCTCCCGGAGCCCTCTCTCTATGAGAACCAGGGTTTCCCTATTTACCTCCCGGAGCCCTCTCTATATGAGAACCAGGGTTTCCCTATTTACCTCCCGGAGCCCTCTCTATATGAGAACCAGGGTTTCCCTATTTACCTCCCGGAGCCCTCTCTATATGAGAACCAGGGTTTCCCTATTTACCTCCCGGAGCCCTCTCTCTATGAGAACCAGGGTTTCCCTATTTACCTCCCGGAGCCCTCTCTATATGAGAACCAGGGTTTCCCTATTTACCGGTTTTTAGCGGGTAAAAATGATAAAAAAACGGTAATTTAAAAACCTGCCGGTCAAAATGTCCGGTAATAATGCTCATACAAAACTTAGATCCTGGACATTTTGTCACGAGTGGGATTGTTCGGGGGGACCCAGAACGCAGACCAAGACACAGTGGAGCGATACGTAAAGCTTTATTCAAAGCAAACGCAACACACAAGGGTACACGGGGACAGTCCAGGGGTCAGGGGTCAGGGTCAGGGTACCGGGTAACCATTGTACGGTTCCATTTAAACCATTTCAACAGTAGGTCCCCTGTGGATGTGGAGCGGCTCTGTGGGTTCACCCGTTCACCCAAAGAACATGCACCTCATAATAAGAGACGTGCCTTTTGGGTTTTCCCCCCTGCAGCCATGCATGTACCGATAATGCTTCCGTGTCTCATCCCCCCCCCCAGGGTCTCCAGATTGGCACCAAGGAGCTGGAGGAGATGGGGGCCCAGTTCTGTCTGGCCCTGCTCAGGCTGAAAAACCTCACCTTCCCGCAAGGCATGCGCAACCTCCTGGAGAGTGACCTGATGGAGACCCGATCCAAGTTCACCAGGTGAGGAGGACGAGGTCTCACACACAAACACACACCGCAAAAGGCTGTCTCACAGCAGGGCTCTGTATCTTTTGTATATGTCAACATAGATGGTAGAATAGGGAGCGAGATCATCATCTGACTGCTAGGGTGATGGCCCAGCCCCACCCAGCCACCCCCCCCCCCCCTCCCCTCCCGACCCAGTTCGCTGCCTGTCACCGACCTAAACCCCCCGGCACCTGTTGAGCGGCCGGCCAGCCAGCCTGCCAGCCAGCCTGCCAGCCAGCCAGCCAGGAGGCAGATCCCCCCCCCCCCTCCCCCCCTCGCAAGAGTGTGTGCCTCCCTTCTCCTCCTCATTTACCCTCTGGTTGTTTACGTGGGGCGAGAGCCGAGGGAGCTTGTTTTCCCTTGCCAGTCAGGAGGCTTAGTGTCATTAAACTATGTGTGTAAATGAGGAGCTGTAAAGCCTGTTGAGACTGCAGCCGAGACTTTGGGAGAATAGGTTAATTGTCTGTAATCCCCACAGGGGCTATCGGACTCTATTCACCGATGAGAGAGCTGTCAACTAACCTAACGATGTAATACAAATGTAATACGTATTTTCATTTAGCTCGTCTGCCGACTTTTTTTTAGCAACCGCAGCCAAAATGTCAACGGCATTCTGTGAACTTACGCTCACCTGCTTTTCCTGAATTTTATAAAAAGCGCACACACACACACACACACACACGCGCGCTGCGTGTTGCCTTAACCCCTCTTATCGGCTCTCACAATTACTTACTTACTTTGAACTCACTTACGACGACTTCACCGCAGCATCCATGGACCACCGCAGTGTGGGTTTGTGCACACTTCCAAGCTCGGGTTGTCCTCCGAGATTCCTCTGCCAAGAACGCCTCTGTCAGCCTGACGTAGAAGGATACATTTGTTCTAAACACCACTTAATGCGCTGCGTCTCTCTTTCTCTCTCTCTCTCTCTAACTCGCTCTCTCTGTCCCTCTCTCTCTCTCGCTCTCTCTCTCTGTCTCTCTTGCTCTGTCTCTCTCTCTGTCTCTACCCTCCTGTACTCTTATCGATTTATTCATTTATCATTCATGCAGCTGATCATTGGGGGACCTATAAAGGGTTTTGGTGGTTTTGTATGAGTGTGTAGTGTGTGGTCTGTGTGTAATGTATGCATTTATGCGCCGTAAGTGGTTATTTTACATTCAAACAGATGTATAGAAGCATGTGGAAGTGTATGTATGCGTAGTACATAACTCAAGTTCAATAGGACTTTAATGTACACACACACACACACACACACACACACAGTCTGTGTGTGTGTGACTGGTGGAATCATAATCTAGATAGCCAAGAGTGCTGTCTCTACAGATAAAGAAGCTATTACAGAACGATTTTGCACACACACACACACACACACACACGCGCAAAGGGAAGGAAACAAATGAACTCACTGTACACTCAGAGAAAACCTCTTCTCTCACCCCCCTCTCCCTCCTCTCCCCCTCCCCCAAACACACACGAGAAGGAGAGAGGGTTAGGAGGTCAGTGTCTGATCGACTGTTTCCCAGGGATCACATTTCAGACCATTAACACCATTAAAAACCCACTAAAGCCACTAAAACCTCAACAACCAGCAACCATTTACCCATTAAGACCCAGAGGGAGGAAAAACAGGCACAGGAGTGACACAGAGCACAATCATTGTTTATTACCTTCCACAATGCTAATATATGCCAGGTTGTCTTCCATTAGCAGGGTGGAATTGTCCCGAACCAATGTTTCCTAAGTCATGTTTTTTATAGTTTTTTTTTTTTGCATGGAGATGAGCGATCTGCTTTCAACCCACGTGTCCAGATCCTCCCAAAAGTGCAGAACTTTTTAAGGATCATACTTTAGAAGTTTTTAGTGTTGGTATTGTTGTTGCGTCCCTCGTCCTGGAGGCGTGTGGGTTTTCCTGTCGGGCTGTGTTGTGTTGCTGTCTATGTCTCCTGGTTGGTAACGTATATAAACAAGCAAAAGGTTGTGTCATTGGCGCAAGCAGCTGTGCTTGCAGATGAGTTTGTGTTGACACACAAGCCGTCTCGTCCGCCAGGACCGTTGCCGCCACGTTTCAAAGAGGAGCGGGAGTGTTTTTATTGTCTTCAACCGACATGTCGTAGCTGACTGTGGTATGTTAAAGCGCAAGCAGACACAGCCCGTTGAGCGCCCAAGGGAGGTTGGTTTAGTGCAGACGTTATTGAGTCCAGTGACAATGATGCTGGAAGTGGCTAGTGTGAATGACTGCCTGGATCCCAGTTACAAGCCATTTATGCTTGATGGAATGGTTTCCTTAGGTGGAGAATTGGCGGACCAGCGTCCAGTCCGTATCATAAGGGATACTGGGGCTGCACAGTCTTTTATCCTGTCCAATGTCTTGCCTTTTTCTGATGATTCATCGTGTGGGTCTAGTGTTTTGGTACAAGGTATTGAAATGGGTTTTGTGTCTGTGCCTCTTCACCAGGTACACTTATTTTGTGGTTTAGTCAGTGGAGTTTATAAGGTAGGTGTGCGCCCGGCCCTACCTATAAAAGGTAGGGCCGGTGTTTATTCTGGGGAATGACATTGCTGGGGGCAAGATATTGCCAGTTCTAGAAGTGTTAGACCACCCAGTACTTCCGCGGTCGGATGTTTTGGCTCAGAATTGCCCTGGGGTTTTTCCGGTTTGTGCAGTCACCCGAGCTCAAGCACGTAGGTTTGGGGAAGTAGTCGACCTCTCAGATACGGTGTTCGCTACTGGGTTGTCTGATGAGACAGTTTCCGCCACTGTGTCTTCCTGCCGTTGTGCCGAAGAGGTTGACAAACTTCTGCTTGAGTGTGTTAGCCCCGGCATGGAGACAAACCAGTTACCGTTAACTTGTGAGAACCTTATTGTTGCTCAGAAGGACGATGCTAGCCTTACCAAGTGTTTTGCTGCTGCTCGTGCTCCAGAGGTAGCTAAGAGCATGGATGTTGCCTATGTTGTGGAGAGTGGTCTCCTGATGCGGAGGTGGACTTCGCGGGTTAATTTGGGTAGTGAGTGGGGTGTTGTCTTTCAGGTCGTTGTGCCTACACTGTACCGTCAGTCTGTTTTATCACTGGCTCATGACCATCTTCATGATGGGGGTTACAAAGACCTACAATCGAATTCTGAGACATTTTTTTTTGGCCAGGGTTAAAGAAAGACGTAGCTCAGTTCTGTCGCACATGCCATATATGTCAAGTCACCGGAAAACCAAATCAGGTTATTCCACCTGCCCCACCAATCCCGGTTATGGGTGAGCCGTTTGAGCATGTACAGGTAGATTGTGTTGGTCCTTTACCAAAAACAAAGTCTGGTAACCAATTATTGTTAACAATAATGTGTGTGGCTACACGGTACCCTGAAGCTATTCCTCTAAGGAAGAGAACGTCACAGTCTGTAGTAAAAGCCCTGATCAAATTTTTTGCTACGTTTGGACTCTCAAAGATAGTACAGACAGATCAAGGTACTAATTTCCTTTCGGGCATATTTGAGCAGGTATTGAAGACACTGTCCATTACCCACAGAATCTCGAGTGCGTATCACCCCGAGTCCCAGGGGGCGCTCGAACGTTGGCATCAGACATTTAAATCTGTGCTGCGTAAGTATTGTATGGAGACGGGTAGCGATTGGGATGATGGTGTTCCCCTAGCGCTGTTCGCAGTACGAGAAACAGTGCAGGAGTCCCTAGGTTTCAGCCCAGCTGAGCTTGTGTTTGGTCACACAGTCAGAGGGCCTTTTTTAAAGGACCAGCTAATGTGTGACAATTTGCCCTCCAAAAAAACCGTGTTGGCGATTCCGTGAGCGGCAGGAGGCTTGCAACGTCGCTAAGGAAAGTCTCTCCGCTTCTCAAACGAGGATGAAGCGTCAATTCGATAAGAAAACCGTTACGCGTTCTCTGCAGGCAGGTGACATGGTGTTGATTTTACTGCCAGTCCCTGGCTCCGCTCTGTATGCTCGTTTTTCAGGTCCTTACTCTATTGCTCAGAAGTTAAGCGATACTGACTATGTTGTCAGAACTCCGTTGGAAATGTTCCTACCCGCACTACCGTTTTGGAACACGACATTAACGTGGGTGCCAATCAAACAACACCCGTACGTACAGTAGAGTAAATGTAGTGAAACGGTCAGTGATGAAGCAAGAGGTATCATATCTGTTGGAACATAAGTTGGCACAACCGAGTTCAAGTCCATGGAGCTCCCCGTGCCTCTTGGTTCCAAAGCCCGACTCCGTTTCCGTTTTTGTACGGATTACCGGAAAGTGAACCAAGTCACTATTCCTGATTCATATCCCATGCCACGCTTGGATGATTGTGTGGATACAATTGGGTCGGCCCGTTATGTCACCAAGCTAGGTCTGTTGAAAGGTTATTGGCAGGTGCCCCTTTCACCACGTGCATCAGAGATATCTGCCTTCGTTACGCCTGATCGGTTCCTGCAATATTCCGTAATGGCATTCGGGATGCGAAATGCTCCGGCTACTTTCCAGCGCCTAGTGAATATAGTGCTTGCGGATGTGCCTAACTGTACAGCGTGTCTTGATGATGTAGTAGTACATTCTTCAGATCGGTCTGCTCATGTGATTTTGTTGAGAACAGTGTTTCAGCGGTTGGCAGCCGCTTCCTTAACACTAAATCTGGCCAAATGCGAATTTGGAAAGGCCACTGTTACCTATCTAGGTAAACAGGTGGGCGGAGGACAAGTGCGTCCCGTTGAAGCCAAGGTTGTTGCCATAACGCAATTCCCAGTACCCACCACACGGCGGGAGTTACGTCGATTCCTAGGGATGGCTGGTTACTACAGGGGGTTTTGCCGCAATTTTTCCACAGTTGTAGCCCCATTAACTGGCTTGCTCAGTCCCTCGGTACGGTTTGTGTGGTCGGCTGACTGCCAAACAGCGTTAGACTGCATTAAAGCGCTTTTATGCAGTACCCCTGTCCTTAGTGCTCCAGATTTTCGGAAACCGTTTGCAGTCGAAGTCGATGCAACTAGTGTTGGTGCTGGTGCGGTTTTGAGTCAGATGGATTGCGATGGTCTGGACCATCCGGTCTGTTACTTCTCCAAGAAAATTAGCAGCAGCCAATCACGCTACTCTACCATAGAGCAGGAAACTCTGGCTCTGTTGCTCGCGCTTCAGTTCTTTGAGGTTTACGTAGGATCGAGTGTTACGCCTGTGGTATATATATATACCACAGGCGTGTGGGTTTTCCTGGCGGGCTGTGTTGTGTTGCTGTCTATTTCTCCTCTTAAACTACCGGTGTCCGCTCACGATTGGTTGGCCTGCAGTCCTGTCCGTCATCGTTCACACACCCGTTCTGGACCAATCAACTGGCCGTCCGTCTATTTAACGCCCCTCCCATCTTCTGTCTGGGAGTCGCCACCCGTTGTGTTTTTGTTTTGGTGACAAGCGTTGAAAGAGGTTATGCTATTGTGCGGTTTGTGTTTAAACTTGCAAACTATACTCTGTATAGGGATATTGTTTTTGTTTTTTTTGTGTCGAATCCCTCTGTCCCCGGGGCTGCCGGTCAGCGTCCTTGAGCAACATGTCTCATCTCGCTACCTTGACCTCATTACTTCTCATGTTCTAGGATCCGCAGTGTAGCCCTGCTCTACTCCTTCTCCCACGCCTGTGCTCCTAGTAAAGTGTGTGTGTGTGTGTGTGTGTGTGTGTGTGTGTGTGTGTGTGTGTGTGTGTGTGTGTGTGTGTGTGTGTGTGTGTGTGTGTGTGTGTGTGTGTGTGTGTGTGTGTGTGTGTGTGTGTGTGTGTGTGTGTGTGTGTGTGTGTGTGTGTGTGTGTGTGTGTGTGTGTGTGTGTGTGTGTCCAGCAGCAGCCCCACAACCTACGTGATGGAGGACGACGAGCCGTCGTTCCAGGAGGAGGTGGACTACAGCAACGACGAGGACGTCGACCCCGAAAACGAGCCCGTCCTCCTGGACCAGCTGTCGGACTGCGAGACCAACCAAAAAAAAGTTTAGTATTATTAGAGGCAGTTTTAGGTCAATTTCCTATTGCATTTGTACAGTTGGTGCATGGCAAATTTTTATGTTTATAAATGTTATGTTTTGTTTCATTTACATTTGTTGAGTGAGCGACCCTAACCCCTGTGCTTTAGGTTAATGTCACGTTTGCCAGTTTGCCTTCATGTTAATACTCCCATAACTCTTATCGCCCGGCACTTTATCACACGCAAAAAAAATAAAAATAAGGGTGCGTTTGTCCTATCTTTTCCCAGTAGCATGGCGTGGGGAACAATTTAGGGGAAGCCAGTTTTTTGGGGTCGGGGGGGGGTGGTCAATAACGTAACCAGATGAGTGATTACAGCGCCCGGTATCATTTTACACAGTTGTATCATACAGATGCAGGACTTGCACACGCCTGTTATCTAACCGACAGGTCCGCACGCACACTCCAGCCAAAACTCTCTCGTCTTATTAATTTAAGCATTTCCCCCCCCCCCCCAAATGCATAACCAGCCGCTCAATGCGCAGTGCAGATTCGGTAATGAAAAAAAGAAGCATTCATTCACAAACTAAATCAGGAGACCTTTAAAGTTAAAGTTTTACGTTCACATCAAAGTATCAGTAGGCGTGTATGAAACACATGAATTCAAAAACGAAAAACGAAGTTTAGTAAAGTTATGTTTGATTTAAGTACGCCAAATCTCCACCCTCCATAATGCTTAATTTGCTTGATACTTTCTAACGGCGATGATGACAGTTACAGTACTACGTACTACGAACTGATGTTGATGTGATTTGATTGGATTGTGAGGCAAGGGATTCCCTTGCCTCACAATCCAATCAAATCGCAATCAAATCGCATCAACTGGTTTCCCTTGAAGGGAAGCCAGAGGCGGCTGGCTTCCCTTGGCATGGCCCTGACCAATCACAGGTTGGCAGGGGCATGACGTGGGCCTCATCTGATTGGTCAATCCGGGACAATCCCTCCATTTTTTTTTCACCAAGGGAAGCCCGATTCGGCTGGCCTCCTCTCGCAACAGTGAATGCAATTTACTGTTTCACCATAACATCTAGAGGGGCGCTGTTTGTTTCACTCTTTGTAAAATACTCAATGAGAATGGGGGAGAGACGGTCCGGCAGCAACACACAGCAAAGGAGAATTACCGAAAAAAAGTGTTTTATTTATTTATTAAAATTATAACTACAATCCGAAAAAACAGGGGACGCCTGGCTTCCCTTGGCCTCCGGGAGAAAACGCCACTGTCTTTTCCCTACCTCCCCCTTTTTTTATTCTTAATCCTTCATCGTTCTACTTTCAATCTTTCACTCTGTGATCCTCTCTTCACCTCCCCCCCCTCCCCCTCCCCCACACTTTTTACTCGAGACACCTGGGATGACTGGACCACTTTAAAAGATACAGATGTCTCTTTTCTTCTTTAACGTGAATAATTGAGGCCATTACCACCGTACCACCGAGTGTCCCGGGGAGATCCTGTCGGGTGGGAGCGATCTCTTCACCTAACTCGTGTTGGTCTTGTTTTTTTGGTGTTTGTTTTGGTTTGTTGTCAGCCTTGTCTTGTCTTGTCTTTACACCTCACGGGAGTCACCTTCCTCCACATTCTGTTTTAGTGTGTCGTCGACTCATCGGAAACGCATATATGTCGCCTATACTCGATAGAATGTTTCCACTTCTTAAGCCAGACGTAGTCTTCATGGTACTTCACACCTATAGGGCGCATGCGCACACACACACACACACCACACACACACACACACACACACACACACACACACACACACACACACACACACCCACACACACACACACACACACACACACACCACACACACACACACACACACACACACACTTACAGCTGTATACCACAAACACACGCGACTGAATCTCCTACGGTACTACTCCTACTCCTATACTGTTGATTGTATTATAGGTTTGATCGCAACCGCTAAAGATGTCTGAATAATGACAAAAAAACATAGGTAGTGATGCTAAAATTGTACAGTACACATGCGCACACACTTTTGGGTCACGTTGTCAGAGCGATTGGTCCACGGTGCGAACAGAAGCCTAGCACAGCGTAGGTGCACAATGCATGTGGTGCTATTATTCACCTAGGTCATAGAGTTCATGGCGAATGACTACAATGCTCACCTGCTCACCCAACAAAGCCGGCGGCGTGTGCTGTTCGTCGGACTCATGTCATCCATTTCAAAGTACCAGTAGCCCAACCAAAGCTGATATAAGTATATGAGGTTATCATGTGAAAATGAACACTATGTCCTTTCTTCCTTCTCATCGTAGCTTGTACAGGAGCAGTGGAACACAAAGGTGGTGCTTTTAAAATGTCTGGATTTTAGTTTAGTATTATTATTTTTGGGCTTTCTTAATGGAGGCAGTTTTAGGTCAATTTCCTATTGCATTTGTACAGTTGGTGCATGGCAATTTTTTATGTTTATATATTTTATGTTATGTAATTTTTTTTTGTTTTGTTTCATTTACATTTGTTGAGTGAAACCTAACCCCTGTGCTTTAGGTTAATGTCACGTTTGCCTTATTGTGGTTTTAGATGTGTGTGTGTGTGTGTGTGTGTGTCATTATTTAAGATTGTATTTATTTGATGGCATCATGCCATGCTGTTGTCTGAATGTGTGTGTCTTAGTATTCAATTCTAACCGTTTATTTTTACAATGTGTCCGTCCACCTTCATTGAGAAAATGTTCTTCTTCTCTGTTCGTTTTTATTTTTTTACCAGGCATAACCAGATGAAATAGCGAAAAGCGGCTAATTTGATTGTAATAATGCACTGAAACTTGGTACTAAAATATGGGAAATAAAATGTGAATGTGAAAAGTTGTCTGTAATATACACACCAATGTGGTGCTTGAGTTCTTAGTTCTGAGTGTTAACGAAAGAGTGTCGACAAAATAAACATGTATTCACACCTCAACAAACCTCTCTCCTATTCAATCATATTCAAATGTGTACAGGTTATTGAAGAATTGCCAGTTTCCAAATGACAGTTTAAATACTAAACATGGCATTAATGAAATACAATGGGGTTTCGTTTGCCAAGAATTCTGGTTTTCACAGATTTAAGTCTCCACTTGTTCAAAACACATTTTTCATCTACCAATAATTATTGCAAAGGAATGCTTTCCCCCCCAGTAGACCGGTAGTTGGGGTCATAGCTTGGATGGGGCTTGTATAGCAAGCACCAAAACCCAATGCTTCCCGTCCCTTTTGCCTCATCACTGCTCTCTCTCTCTCTCTCTGTGTTCTGGAGCTCAGCTGATCACTCGTCAAGCCATCGCTCCCTCTCTGATTTCCAAAGAGAAAAGTATGTGTCATTTAAAAATGTCACATTCCAATTTGTCTTCATCAAGGGACCAATGGGATTGACGCTCGATCGCAAGTTAGAATTGCAATGTATGGGGAAAAATAGGCAGACGTCAACCCTGTTCATGGGAATTAGTATTTGAATGGTTTCATACTTTTCATACCGTTATTCGGGCATGATGTTTCGGCATTTTTCCTGCGTTGTATTGCACGAGTGGCACACAAAAAGGAAAAATCCATGAAAGAATCCAACGGAGAACAAAACATTTCAGCACTTTCAAAAGCAACAACCGTAATCTCAGCATGATGCTGATCCATAAAAAAAAAACAAGATTCAGTTATTTTTATTATTGAAGACAATGTAATGCTTCATCAAAGGCCCTTTAGTGCTACTACTGCGTCTCCCAATCTCCTGAGGGTTCACTGGTGCAGGAATGCAGGCCTGTATTCTTGTCACATAACCAATCAAGTGAGAGTAAAGCCACCCTCGGAGACTGGTCAATACTAATAAAACTGAAGCACGAGCAAAATACTTAAGGATGGATACGCTTCTGCAACAAACAACCGAGGTACCGGTGGCCCCGTCTCTCCCCTGGCCGAGGCACACCCAGTGATTACCCCCTTGATTTAGTTCAAGGTAGAATTGGAATCTGGTTGAGACACAATGTTGAAATAAACTAATCACTTGCCTTTGTATGCATCGGCGGCGACTGAACAAGATGTGATGAGTCAGTGATACATTTCTGTGCCAGCTTGTACTTCCTGATGCATTACTACCCCTGCTTATTAAAGGGCCCTGTGGAGGGAAGCTTTCACAAAGGCTATATGAGAGAGAGAGAGACCCAGAGAGAGAGAGAGAGAGACCCAGAGAGAGAGAGAGAGCGAAGCTAGGAGAGAAATGGAGAGAAACAGAGAGATAGAAACAGATAAACAGAGAGAGAGAGAGGGAGAGAGACAGAGAAACTGTGAGGGAGAGAAAAACAGAGAGAGAGCGAGAGACACGGAAACAGGGAGAGATACAAAGTAATGCATAAAGCAATGTGTGAACCGGTTTTTCAAAATGCACACACTAATACAGAGGAGAAGGGAAGTAATACAGAAGAATGAGTAAAAGGAAAGGAGTGTAAATGACAGCGATGAAAAGACCAGAGAGAAGAAGAGAGAGGAGGAGGAGGAGGATTTTTGAACCGGTGGAGGGGAATGTTAATCGGAGAGAGAGAGGCCACGTTTTGAACAGAAGAGCCCTTTTCTCATTTAGGACCCGGACCCCTGCTTCCTGTCCCCACTGTCAATCAAAGCTGAAGTGCATCCCCCCCCCTCCCCCCCAACCCCAACACAACCAATTACTGGCATGTTTAAAGTGTGTGTGTGTGTGTGTGTGTGTGTGTGTGTGTGTGTGTGTGTGTGTGTGTGTGTGTGTGTGTGTGTGTGTGTGTGTGTGTGTGTGTGTGTGTGTGTGTGTGTGTGTGTGTGTGTGTGTGTGTGTGTGTGTGTGTGTGTGTGTGTGTGTGTGTGTGTGTGTGTGTGTGCTTGTGTGCACACACACCTGTGTGTCTTGTGTGTGCTTGTGTGCGCACGCACCTGTGTGTGTGTGTGTGTGCGCGCCGTGTGTGTTAGTATGTGCACGCTGTGAAACGGCTCAATAGCATTCAGCTGCTTCCTTATTTGCTCTCCACGTTCGTAGAAGCATCCTCTAATTAGAATCATCTTCCCCCCTCGTCTTCATTCATCACCCTCTTCCCTTCTTTGCCTCTCTCTCTCTCTCTCTCTCTCTCTCTCTCTCTCTCTCTCCTATTTCTTCCCACCCTACTGCGCTGCAACTCCGCTGGTTGGTGATGTGTGTGTGTGTGTAGGTTCCTTAACCGAGCGAGTGGGGCTCATAGCACGGCCTAATTAGTGGCAGGGAGTCGGGGGTTTGGCTGGCTCCCTCCCGGCTCACTGGTGGTCCTACTGGGCAGGGAAACAGCTCCCCTGAAAAGGTTACAAGCACACAAAGAACCGCCAGACAAAAAACGATTTGTG